>JANIHZ010050486.1:0-18643 GCA_027478365.1 Erythroxylum rufum | reverse complement strand
AAAATCTAAATTCCTATAAGAATATTGAACATTAGCAGCTAAGATATTTAATATTCATACCCTTATATTTTTTTAAAGTCATGTCCTTAATAGTCATTTTACACATTAACAGCTAATACTGAACAGCTAATTTTACCAAACATCAAATGACAAACAGCTAATGCAATCAACTAGTCAAACCAGCTAATAGAATTAACTATCAGCTAACAACTAATGCAATCAGCTGATTGCCAAACAGGACCTTCATCTTGATTTTTAGCTTGCAGGCAACCTGTGCTTACTCTTGGATGAGCCTTTTACTATTATTAGATTGCTCTAATTCTGCTTAAGTTATTATTTTCAATATCAGAGATTTGAGGACTTTCCAGGCATCGCCACTTATCTCAAGAAAGTCCATAAACAAGTATTCAGCTTTAGTTTCAGTTTGCTTTCCCAGTCTAATTGTATCACTTAAGTTGTTAGTGGTAGTTGTTATTGTTGCTGATCGTTTCTTGTATCGTCATTCTAGCTAATGGCTTGATGATGGAGTTTTCCATTTGGTGTGAAAGGTCATTTTCTTTACAAGATGGCCTTCTGATTGGAAGTAGATTATCTCTGGTACAGTATTGTACTGGTACCATCAATATTGGTTACTATTTTGAGTAATTTTTAAAATATATAAAATAGTTACTTCCAAGAATGCAAGGTTAAGCTAATGACTCTAATTTAGCACATTTAGTAGTTAGAATTAAATTGGTGCGTAGTTAGCATTGTTTTAAATTTCAAAAATAAGTTCTTAATGATTTGGAATGGTTTGGATTGCTTACGTTCTTACTCTGTTTAAAACAATTATAAGATAGGGCAATAATCTCGGGCATCAAGTGCATTTCTCACACTGACATCATCACTACCTCAATCACCATGACAAGTTCTTATGCTCTAACCCTTTCTTATTTTATTTTATTTTTTATGTTATTCTTATCATGTTGTTTTATTCCCAACTTTTCTTACATGTTCTCCTTACATTGAGGACAATGTGTTGTTTAAATGTGGGTTGGTGTCTGCATTGTTATTTTTATATTAAATGTGAATGGGTTGTGTGCTTGTATTTTTTTTTTATTATTTTGAATGTGAATTTTGAATATTGTATGATAGTTTGTTTAGGGTGCATAATGTGAATTGTGTGAATGTGTCAATGACTAGGACTTAACGGGATAGATTTAGCTTTGAACATAGTCTTTTAGGTAGCAAAGATTTATTAACTTGCAAAATTAGTGTTTTAGCTAAATATGCAGTTTAATTAGGATACGATGTTAGTTTATTCACCTAGGAATTTGTCATATTCATTTATAATTTTAGGCTAATCGAATAAGTAGATTTGCTAATATATTGTCATGAGAATGACTAGCAAAAATAGTAAGATAGGTAATGTGTTAAAAATATGTTTTAAAAAACTATAAGTTTTAATTAAATAACTATTCCGTTAGCCTTCGAGCTATGAATAGAGTTAGTATCCAGTTGAGAATCTGATATAACTAAGTAACCGGATCAACATTCATCACGAATGTTTGCCTATGTGTTAAAAGGCTATAATGATATTCCAACGAAGTTGTCTAATAAAAATATGACCTAATTTAGTAACCAGACTGACATCTATCACAAATGTTTGCCTCTGCGTAAAAAGGCTATATTCATGTCTATAAAAGTAACAAAAATAATGTTTGTCAAATAAAAACCTATCAAACTTATGTATAGCTTGACTTTTCATAAAAATTACTTAAGAATAGTTACAAGTTTGATTGACCAAATAATTATCAATGTGTGTGTGCAAATGATATGGGTGAGTAAACTTGACATCTAGGTCTTAATTAATATGCATATTTAGTCTAGAGTACTTGGAAGCGGATTTTGCAAGTTAATAAGTTAGAACAACTTGAAGGATTGTGTTTAGAATTAAATTCGTTTCATGAAGTTTGATGCCATTGCCTCATTATTACATTTATGTGTGTGTTGTGTTTACTTATGTTGCTTAGCTTGTTTTGTTTTGTTTGTTGTTTTCTTTGCTTGAGGACAAGCAAATGGTTAAGTGTGGGGATGTTAATAGTTGTAGATTGCATCATGTTTTTATGGGTAGTTTAGTTTGTATTTAGTTGTTAATTTGATTGTTTAGTGCGTGTTTAGGTTAGAATTGTGTTAGTTAGTACATATTTGTGTTTTAAGCGTTTTGTGGGTTAGAGTATGCTTTTGAGCTTCAATTTTATATATTGGAGGTGTTTTGATGAGTTTGCTAGTGTTTAAGGGCAAGTATTGAAGAACGGAGAAGGATCGGACCTAGAACTAGGGCCATGATCGTGGCTTATTCAATTTTATATATTGGAGGTGTTTTGATGAGTTTGCT
Organism: Erythroxylum rufum; assembly: GCA_027478365.1. NCBI lineage: Eukaryota > Viridiplantae > Streptophyta > Magnoliopsida > Malpighiales > Erythroxylaceae > Erythroxylum > Erythroxylum rufum. The sequence continues at coordinate 16,266 of JANIHZ010050486.1, read as the reverse complement.
AGTGTTTAAGGGCAAGTATTGAAGAAGGGAGAAGGATCGGACCTAGAACAAGGGCCATAAACGTGGCCAATAAGCTATGATCGTGACAAAACCAGATGCAAGGGGCCACAATCGTGGCATGTTCTACTATGATCGTGACAGAGAGTTAAATAAGGGGGCCACGATCATGGCCTCTATAGCAGAACATGCACATAACCTTCTCGACTTGAGTTTTTAAGGGAATTTTTAGACCTTTCAGACCCTGAAAAAAGCCCTAGGGTTGTCCAAATTATAAAAGCCTACAAAAGGCATTATGATAAAACCCTAAGGAGAGCCTTCATTTTGCTACATTCGAAAAACCTTCAAGAAAGAAAAGAGAAGAGGAAGAAGAGGAGAGAGAGGAGTGGGTTATTGTAGCTGCTACATTCCGGGCCATCCTGATCCTTTCGAAGTGACATTTCCAATTCATCTTGTTATTTTTTTCTTTGAATGTATACGATGAATGTGATGATGATGATGAGTTTGGATTGGATGATGTTCTAAAATTTTTTAGGTTTTTTGAATTGATTCTATGTTAATATAGTTATCTTTTGTGTTGATTGATTGGGTGTTGTGATTAATTACGATGCTTGCATGTTTTAGTAATAAACTGAGAGCGTGAACCGAATAAAAATGATTGGGTTAGATTATTGAGAGTTAAGTGACTCGATAGACTATGCAATTAATCAAATCAATAATTTATAGGAAAAAGATCTCGTGTGAGGACCCAGTTGTTCATAAGAACACTTAAGAACTACTTAGGTTATGGGTTGATCGTTAATTGAGAGATTACATTTTCAATTACTTAACTTAATTAGGGATTATCAATTAGGGCTTAGTGATGATAACTCGGGAGAGAGTAATTCACCCCTCAATAGTTTACAATCGACACCATATTAACACATAAGTGACTAGATTAGCATTGATGATAGGATAAATCCCCCTCCTTCATAATCGGTCAATTCTTCTTAGTTGATTTTCAATTGTCAAATTGGTGGTGCTCAATTTAATTTCCTTGCTTAATATAGAATTATTGTTTCTATCATTCCATATTCTCGTATTTACTTTTTTGTTTAGTTTTTCTTTTCATTTTAATTATCTTTTAGGCCTTAGACAAATTAGAATTCGATTAGTTCACCAACTCTTTAAGGGATCGACACCTCTTATACTACACTCGCAACTAGTGCGCTTGAGGTATTTTAAGTGATTTAAATAGATTAAAACTTGCTCAACACATAACTTCATCAAATATTTGAAATAGAGTATCAACATTCCTAACAAGGTCAGATGCATCAATAAACCTCAAAAACGCTATTTCATTTATAGAATAAACCAAAAACATTAATAATAAGCTCATGTTTTCTATTTGTCCAACCATCACACATGATTAAACACCCAAAAATAGCTCAAGTCATTCTTCTTTCATTCAAATAATTTTAATTTCATAAAGAAAGCTTCTTAGAAGTTTACCTCTGTAGTCATTAATTAAAGGAGCTTTGTATCCTAGACTATAAGGGGTAATAACATCCAACATAGTCTGATAATAATAAGATTGGGCAATATTGAATGCTATACCTAAATTATACCACTTATCTTCTTCCTTTCCTAACATTAGGTGCAATAGTCCCTTCTTGTTGGGCAGGAATACTACTACCTTCAACACCCCCACTATCATCCTATTCACCAAAAAAAAAACTTCCACTACCAATTTAGTAGTTCAATCTTTACCTTTTATCTTTTAATCTTTACCTTTTATCTTTTTCATGCTGATACTTTGAAAACAAATTCTTCATTTGCCATTTTACATCACGACTCACTTTCTTATAAGGCTCCACATCACCTTTGATCCCAGCTAAATACTTCTTTAATCTAGTGATTCCCCCACCTTTCAAATGCTTGTTATGATACATTCAAATTTCTAGAATCCAAACAGCAAAAATGACAAATCACATTCAAAATTTCAAAATTTAGATGCTGTATTTCTATATAAAATCCTCAATGTCACTCCTCAATTTCTAAAAGTTAGACAAAACCAACATATATATCCATTCCAATATCCATCTACCTACTATCCTTAATTTTCAAAATGCAATTCCCAAGACTTCAATTTATTGTCCCAACCATTCATAATATACATTCTAACCATAAAATAGTGTAGGATAACTAAAACTTACAATAAGTGGCATATAATTGTTGTTGGAATTTTACCTATGTGGGGTCTATGCCTTTCTAAGGGATTTTAAGGTTGTTAACCTCTATAATTTCCTCATAATATGCTGTAAAACAAACAAAATGAGGGAACACATAAGAAAAGTTTCACATGCAAGAGAAAGATGGTGCATTAACATACTTACCAGATGGAAATATAGAGAGGAAATGAAGAAGACAAGTTGATTTTTTCGTTGGACTATAATTTTCCAGCTGCTAGCTTTTGTTTATACCCCTATGTTTAATTATTTTATAGGCTAGGTTAGTTATTAAGGCTGGGCTGCTAGGTTTTTCCTTTTGCAGGCTTTACAATTTTCTCCTTGAAAGAATTTTGTTCTTTAAATTAAATTACGTACCTGAGGATCTAAAAAAATGAGGATACTAACTTCAAACTTCGTCCTTTACCTCCTAGGTCACCATTCTTAGGGAACGATGATGACTTCACAAAACTTACACCAACGAAATCTCCCGTCTCCTTAATATCTTAATTTGTCTATCTAATATCTCTGCTAATTCCTCTTTATAAGTCATATCATTTGTAACTTCAATCTATATAATATGGCTAGGATCCGATGTAACATGGCTAAGATCCGATTAGTACTAGTTTAACATTGACACATAGAACACATCACGAATCTGTGATAACCCTAGTGGTAATGCTAATCTGTAAACTAATGACCTAACATATTATACAATTTTATATAGCCCGATGTATCTCGAACTTAAGTTCCCTCTTTTACCAAACCTTAGAATTCTTCTCCAAGGTGATACTCGTAGAAATACCATATCTCTAGCATTATACTCCATCTCTTAACGATGTTGGTTAGCACAAATTTTCCGTTCATCTTGAGCTTCCTTCAAACATTACCTTACTACTTCTATTTTCTCTATCATCTCCTGAACCAACTCTGATCCCTCTAACAATCTAGCACTCTCTATACCCCCAACATATCCAATCTCTATACCTTCTGCCATATTATGCCTCAAATGGTGCCATATTGATCCTAGAGTGATAATTATTATTGTACGCAAACTTGATCAAAGGTACATATCTATCCCAATCACCCTTAAAGTTTATCACAAAAGCTCTCATCATACCCTCCAATATCTAAATCATATGCTCCTATTGTCTATTCGGTTGATGGTGAAATGTAGTACTTAAATTTAAGCTAGTCCCCAAAGTTATCTGTAAACTCATCCATAATTGGGAAGTAAACCATATATCTCAATTTAATACAATAGACACTGGAACCCTATGTAACCTCACAATCTCATCAACATACAACTTGGCAAGCTTGTCCAAGGATTTTATCTGTTGTACAGGTAAGAAATGAGTTGATTTAGTCAACCTATCTGTAATCACCCAAATTAAATGATGTCTACATTTGGTCCTTGGTAATGCTACCATAAAATCTATTGTAATTTTCTCCCACTTCCACGACATAATGACTAAGGGTCTTAATTTCCCTGCTAGTACCTAATGCTTTGTCTTGACCCGATGATAAGTCAAACAACTCGACGTAAACTCTGCTACATCTTTCTTCATTGTTGTCCACTAAAAATAAGGTCTCAGGTTTTAATACATTTTTTTTAGTACCAAGATGCATAGTATAAGGTGTACTATGAGCTTCCTTCAAAATATCCTCTTGTAGTCCATCTGCGTCCGACATATAAACTCGACTCCTAATCACCAACGCTCTATCTACTCTTACTGAAAAGTTAGTCCCCCTACTCTATTGCACACTCTCTCTCATCCGCATCAGTTAAGAATCCCGAGCTTGTGCCTCTCTAATCCTATCTCCCAAATCTGGCTAAACCTGTAATCTCACCAATAAACACTCACATAATCAATTTACAATCTCATGTCCAGTGCTCTCAACTACACTAATGGTGTCATACTGTGTCCACTCAAACTATCCATTATGCCTAAGTTTTTTCTACTCAAAGCATTCACCACTGTATTAGCCTTCCTCGGATGGTAATCAATAGTACAATCATAATCCTTTAGTAGCTTGATCCATCTTCTCTACCTTAAGTTTAGCTCCCTCTGAGTTAAGATATACTTAAGGCTATTGTGAAATGTAAGGATTCGAAATGTGTCCTTATACAAATAATGTCTCCAAATCCTAAGAGCATACACAATCGCAGCTAACTCTAAATCATGGATGATATAATTCAACTCATGCAATCTCAACTGACAAGAGACTTAAGCTATTACTTTTCCATGCTACATTAATACACACCCCAAACCTACCCTCAAAGCATCATATATACCTCAAAACCTCCACCACTCGACAATAACACCGAAATTGGGCTAGAATTCAATCTCAGCTTAAACCCCTCAAATCTCTCTTGACACTTATTAGTCCACTCAAACTGAACTCTTTTCTTTAACAGTTGGATCAATGGGCTAGTTATCATAAAAATTCCTTCTACAAACCTCCAATAATACCCAGCAAGTCCCAAAAAACTCCTTACATTTGATGTATTTCTAGAAGAATCCCACTCTATAATTGCCTTTACCTTAACAAGATCAGTCATCACTCCCTCTCGGGACACCATATGTCCAAGAAAAGATACCCGCTCCATCCAAAACTCACACTTACTCAACTTTTTGTATACAGTTATCTCTCCTTCAGAATTTGCAATAGAATCCACAAATGTTGCTTATGTTCTTCTTTACTTCTCGAATACACCAATATAACATTAATGAATACTATCATAAACTGATCTATATACTCCTAAAAAGTCCCGTTCATCAATGCTATGAATGTGGTTCATGCATTAGTCAACCCGGAAGGCATCACTAGGAACTCATAGTGGCCATACCGAGTACAAAAAGTTATCTTAAAAATACTTAACTCAGTTATCCTCAACTCCTAGTATCCCGATCATAATTTAATCTTGGAAAATATGATAGCTCCTCTCAACTAATCTAAAAGATTATCTATTCTCAACAATGGGTACTTATTCTTTGCTATCACCCTGTTTAGTTGCCAGTAATCTATGGAAGCTGTCATACTACCATCCTTTTTATTCATAAACAACATTAGAGCTCCCCAGAGTGATGTGCTTGGTCTAATAAAGCCCTTTTTTAACAACTCCTCTACTTGCCTTTTCATGTAACTCAATAATAGTCATCCTGTAAGGTGCAATAGAAATTGGTGCAACTCTGGGCTTAATCTCAATGGTGAAATTTGTCTCTCGTTGAGGTAATAAACCCAATAAATCATCTAAGAATACCTCCAAAAATTTCCTCACCATAAGAATATCTTCTAACCCGGACTCACCTGCCTCATATCTATAATATGAGTTAGATATGCCTCAAATCCATCCAATATCAACCATCTAGCAGTTATGACCGATATCACACATGGTGGGATCACTCTGTTATCCCCCACAAATATCACTTTCAATTCACCTAGAGACTCAATCATCACCTCCTTCACATAATAATCCATTACAGCTTGATGTTGTGCCAACCAATCCATTCCAAGAATCACATCAAACGCCCTTAAATTTATCACTATTAAGTTAACTGATAGCTCCATTCCACCAATTCTTACTAACGTTCCCCTCCTTACACTATTTACTACCACATAGTCTTTGATTGATAACCACACTCTAAGGTCATATCCTAATAGACTAACCTCCCTTAGAACTCTAGAGATAAACTCTAAAGAAAGGTAAGAATGTGTAGATCCTGGGTCTACTAACATATTATCCTTAACATCAAATAATGAACTTGTACCAAAAATGACATCCTTAGTTGCAGGTGACTCCTCCCTCTTTATATAGTATATCCTCACTTGAATTTGAACTTGTGCTGAGGGTGTCCCACTAGTACCCGTACCCACTACTGATCCACATCCAACTTCTCTACCACCACCTTTACACTACCAATTCTACCTGAACCTTTACCCAAACCAAAGGCACCATTATAACCATGTATTATCTCCTTTGCCCTCACTTATAAACTCCTTCTTACTGTTGGACAACTCCTATGTAAATGCCCCCGCTCTCTACAAATATAACATGCCTTACTGATCCCAGTAGGTCCCCAACATAATCTCTGTGAACTCTTTCATAGGTAGCATAACTTTGTAACCCTCCAACTACTCTATTAAAAGATCCTTAGAACCTCTAACTAACCCTTTTGTCGGATGCACTAATAGTGTTATGCTATCCTGAATCCCTACCAGCTCCTTATTCTCTACCAAACCAGTCAAAACTACTACTCCTGCTTGATGTGACATCAGCTCTCCTATATCTCCCTATACCAGTAAACCGTGAATGACTAGCTCCCCTCTTAATAGATCGACTCCCTTCCTCATAATGACTCTATAATCTCTTTAGCTCTCCTATCCTTCTGCTTTGTTCTATATCCTCTACTCTAAGTGCAATCTTTAGAAACTTCTTGAAATCAGAAGTAGCAGCTCCTAAACCTTAAAAAATATCTATCCTCAGACCCTGCTTAAATCGGTAACAACTATCCTCTGGATTTGCTACAGTCTCCAATGCGTACTTAGACAATATTGCAAAGTAAGCCTTATAATCTACCATCAACATCTCCTATGTCTAAATTAAACTCTTAAAGTCTATCTTTTTTTGATCTTGATATATCTTTAGAGTGTATTTATCTCTAAACTCTTTCTGGAACTCCTGCCAAGTCATCTCTCATGTCTCATAAGATCTCTTCATTGATTTCCACCAAGTCATTGTGTTGTAGCCTTCTTTCCAAGGTATACTTCAAACAATCTAAAACTAACTCTGTTTGCTCCCACCACGACTTAGCCTTCTCAGGATCAGTAATACTTCGAAACTCCACTGTACCTATCTTATGAATCCATTTATAGTTGTGATCCACCCTAGAATCACCTTGAACTGGAGTTATAGTAATAACTTGGTGCATCATCTAAAAGAACTGCTTGATCAAACACATATGGAGCACAAATCAAATTACCCAATTCCTTAGTCGATGCTGGGCCAACAATATCATCTTCTGAAACCATCTTAGATAAGATAAGAACATATCATTAGTTTTTCCTTCACTTAATACATCCCTAGAAATGTAACCTACTCTGATACCACCTAATGCGTCACTCAAAACACTATTAATCCACAATTATCCAAATTATTCCCAAAGCGTAACATTAATTACCAAAATCCTCATTAGTTTTTTAAAAAGTATGTTCATCAGTCACAAAAGTATTCCATACAAACACAACTACCTGAATTGTCATATTCAAAAATATATACAATAAAACAACTTTACTTAATTTAATTTATTGGCCCAACCTAAACTCCACTCTATCAATCACGTGCAGTAGGTTATCGATAACCTTTCTATCTCCTAAAAAAATAGTGACAAGGGGTGAGCTGCCTACTCAGTAAGGGTCAAAAAATTGTACCCTTAAAATCAAATAACTCAATATTTAGATATAAAACTTAGCCAAGTGATTAAAACATACATATAATACTAAGTTGCACAACCATACTTAGTCTACCCGAACAATCAACAAACATCTAAAATTTTGTCAAAACAATGATTAGACTAATATTATTTCATTATTGTCATTTTTGTTTTATCCTATAATTAATTGAATTGTCTAGGCCTTGCTTAAACTAGGTTTACATTCAATGGTCTGACAGCTCATCTCTATTCATCATAATCTCTCACCAATTGAAAATGTAATTAGATGTATAAATATTGACTTAGTGTACCTCAATTTCTTAATCCAATTTGTTACCTTGTTACCACTTCAATACCTAGCCATCGGCATAGGATATCCCTAAGACTTAGAATATTCCAGTACTACTTTGGTACTTAGCCATTGACACAGGACATCTTTAAGACTCATGATGCCCCAGTACCTACTCCACGAACAAATACCTAGCCATCGGTTGCTCATATTTAACCAACCTATTAATTTATGGCCATCTAATGTAGCCTATCCTAAGCAAGCCACATATTCTTCATTCACACCATTTATTCATAACCTATTATCAGTCAATCTCTATTTAATTAACATATTTTTTGTCAAATTAACAAATGATACACCTCATAATACATAACAAAATATAAAAGTGAAACACATTGTACTTTGTTAATTATTTGTGAAATAAATAAACACAATTCATATAATTTAGAAATCCATAAATGTAATTATTAATCATTCATTTAATTAATGACTAAGTCAAAATATCAGTAACTACATAATAATTTATTAATTACAAAAATATTATTCTAACAGTACAATCTAAGGTTATCCTTGCTTGAATTTTTGACTTAACTAATTGAGAGTCCATTTTACTCCTTAATTTGACCTTTGGACCTGGACATTACAAAATTCTGTTAGACTTATTTAAGAAAAATTTTCAACTCCAATACATTTAATAATCCAACATTATTCTCTTTTCTACTTTATTCTTAATTATAAAAAATATTCTTACTAAACATAACCACCATAATTACTAAAATACCCTTAACTATTAAAATTCCTATCTTACCCTCATTTATTTTTATTAATACAAAATACCCTTCTTGGAATTAAATTCCTTTTTTACCCTTAACTTTTTAAACTTTTTATTTTTCCTCTTAATACTACTTAAATTTTCCAAAATTTCTATCTTTTTCACCCCCTCCTCTTCTCCTACCTCCTATCTTTTTCTCATTTTTCAGCCAACTTTTCTCCATTTTAATCTTTCCCATGACTTCAATTTATTGTTCCAACTATAAACTAGTGTAGGATGACTAAAACTCATATTAAAAGGCATATAATTGTTGCTAGAATTATACTTATGTGGAGTCTATGCCTTTCTAAGGGATTTTGGGGGTGTCAATTTCTTTACAATTTGCCGCAAAACAAATAAAAAGAGGGAACACATGAGAAAAGTTTCACATACAAGAAAAAGATGGCTCATTTACACATTTATCAACCGGAATAATATAGAGGAAAATAAAGAAGACAAGTTGATTTTGGTGTATAATTTTCCAGTTACTGACTTCTATTGATACCCCTCTGTTCAATTATTTTATGGATTGGGTTAGTTGTTAAGGTTGGGCTACTTGGTTTTTCCTTATTGGCTTTACATCAACGATGGTATTTAATAGTTAGAGTATTCAGGGTAAAGAGAAGTGTGACTGCTTAGAGAGATAATGAACGTTTACAACATCTCTTGGTTTCCTTTTTGGAAACTAAAAGATTTTATTTAACCTAATAGATTATTCAGACTGAATGTTGAAAGTTTCAAATTTTAAGATTGGTTTAGATAATCTATGAACAACTCAAAATAGAAGGAATTTTTTATGATGTATGTCTTAGACAAAGTCACATCAAATCAACATTGAATGGTTCAAATTTTACCATTAAGTGGAACAAACCAACTGGTGTTAGCCATATTGATCTAAAGAAGGATTAAATTTGTTCTAAAAAGAAACAAAAATTTCTATTTTTTTGGGCTATTGGATGTGATGCACAATATAACCTAGATTTATTGATCCATTTTAAAAGGAAATAAACAATAAATTGACAGTCACGTAAGAGACTGTTAGCCATATTAATCTAAAGAAAGATTAAATTTGGTCTACAAAGAAACACAAAATTGCAACTTTTTGGGCTATTGGATGTGGTGCACACTACAACCTAAATTTATTGATCCATTTTAAAAGGAAACAGATAATAAATTGATAGTCACATAAGAGAGATGGTCAAGACTTTCCTTACCCATGTGTTTTGGGACATAACTACTCCATCTGTGTTTATATGAAACATTCCATTTATTAAGCACATATGTTGTTCTAAAAATGGAACCCAAAAAGAGGGGTGGATTGGATGTTTGTGAATTTAAATATGTTTTAATTTAAAAGATACAATTTAACAAATATAAATATTTGATTATATAAAGAGATAATGTAAATCAATCATTTAATCATAAAGAAATTTAAAGAGCGTAGGAAAAAGAAAGGCAAACCAATTTATTATAGTTGAGCAAATGACCCTTGTCTATTTTTATTCTCTAAGACACTTCTCAAAATTTTCACTAATTCAACAAGGTAAAGAGGAAACTTCTTACAATGATCTTGTTTTTCTACGAGTAAAGAGCAAATATTATTTTAATAGTTCTCCAAAGTGAAGAGTAAACCCCCTACCAAATTAGTATACAACTTAAAAAACCATACTTGATTAATTTAATAACCAAATGGTTCACTCACTTTAAAATGCAACAATGAATTCTCAAAAAATATTTGAAAATTATTTCAAATATGTTTGTAGAATACCTAAAAGTTTTTTTTTATGCCTAAACTAATGAAAAATCGTGTTTTTATAGGGTTTAAAACTCAAACTATCCATTGGAATTAAGAATTAGCCATTGTTAATGGCTAGTTCCAATACATTAGTCAATCATTATTGCATATTGACTAACCAATATGCTAGTAATTGGAAGATTGGTTAACCAATGCCGCCTATTGGTTAAGCAATGTGCATACTAATGGGACACTGGTCGACCACAACAACACATTATTTGAGCAATATGTTAGCTACATACTCTCTACGCAAATATTTAACAATTTAAACCTACATTAGTATACTACTAACCTATATTGGTTAACTACTAACTTATACATCCAAAATCTTGATTTCAATATCTTCGAATACTCAAACTTAATTTTATTAATATACAGTTCACTTAAACACTTATAAAAATATTTCTCAAAATATTGTTTAAAGAGTTAAAAGGGTTTTCTTTGAAATCAAAATTTTAACCCCTCTTGATGATTGGAAAAGATCATACAATGAGTTAAAATGATGATGTTTTCATACACGAAGAGCCTTTAAAGTATCAAAGTAACTAAATAGGGAAGTATAATAAATATTACATATTTATTTATAACTTTTTATGCCTTTTTCTTCCTTTTTCTTGCTTTTTTCTTCACTTGAATAATTTTAACTCCAACTTTTCTTTAGTGTCTTTTAAGGGATGTATCTCGATTTGTTCTTACTACTCTTAAATTCATAAAATAAGCTTATTAGTAATACTTATATTTTATTATCATCAAAATATGGATTGTAACTTCCGTTGGTTTAATCTCCCCCTTTTTGATAATGAAAAAATATTTTGTAATATTAGTAAGGATGTCATAAATTGCCCAGCCCAGCCTGTGGTCAACGGGTTTGGCCCCATCAAACCAACCCATGGGCTGACTGGGTATGGTCCAAGAAACTTCGGGTCAGGCCAAGGTCCATGAGTCACGGGCCATAGGCTAAGGTGGTTTGACCAGGAATTGGCTCGAGCCGAGCAACCCGACTTGTGGCCTGCCCAGAACTATAAACAAAATGATGTTTTGTTCACGTTTAAAATATTTCTTCCACCAACAAAACAACGTCGTTTTTCTTTAAGAGTAAAACAAATAGAAGACAATTAATAAAACATAAGACAAAATGACACCGTTTTGTAGCAAGCAAAAATGATGTCGTTTTGCCTCTCATTAAATGAAAGCCACCCAACCCAACCCAGCCTCCCTCCCTCCCTCGCCCCTAAGTCCTGCCTCCATCTCCATTCGTCCCTAACCTCTCATTCACAGTCTCTCCTAGCTGCTTTCATAATTTCACTCTCACTCACACAACACTTTTCGCTTCTCTATTCTTCCTTTTCGTTTCACTTTCTTCCTTTGTTCTTCTTCTTCATAGATCATCTGTTGTCTGCAAGTTGAAGTCAATAATGGTGAATGATCCAATGTACTTAATAAGGTAATCTCTCATTCTCTCTTCGTCAATTTGGTTTTTTTGGTTATTTTGAGAACTGATATGCCTAATTTGAGAACTTTGTATGCTAATATTGGGAATATGGGATAATGCTTGTAATGTATTTGATGAAATGTCGCAAAGATTGTTAGTTGTTTGTCACAGGTATAAATAATTCTTTCCTTCTGCAGATATTAAAATCTAACCATAAACATTTTCCTTAATCATCCTTGATAGTTTATTTAACTCAGTTTTCTTTATCCAACGAAAAATTTTAATATGAAAAAAAAAGCATTTTAGAAGCTGAATCTTAATTATGCTAGCAACTTCAAGTTACTATAAATTTCAAATATATTGATTAGCTTAATCTTAATTAATCGTCAATATACTCTGTTTTCTACCCATCATTGAGCAGTAACTTCAGAAAACCAGAGGGCACTAATAACCATCACTTAAAATTGACTACTTGGTTTAATACAATCCTTTTCATATGCAGATAGGTATGTTTTAAATTATTAGTTCAAGGTGGCTACATGATTACGTGTTAACTAACCAAGATTAGCAGATTTAATGATGGATTTCACATGTGGCAATGTTAAGTGGGAGCGTATCAGCCTATCATTTTTGGACCCCAAGTTTGATAGAACTCAAATAATAAAGATAGACAATGTATTTGTGGAATCATTATGCATCATGAGGTTTAGAAAGCATTTTAATCACTCTTTCTTAACCAATGAAGCCACTACATTCGATGCTTGGGGTCTACATTTTGAACCTTATACAAATAAAACTATATGTTCAATATTGGTTAAAATGTGACAATCCTCTTCAAAAAGTACTTGAAATACTTGGAAAATTCCTGTCATATTACTTGACTAACCTCCTAAAAAGCTATACTGTATACTAGTTCAAACATAATTGAGTTGAAGTTAAGCCATCAATCTCCTGTATTATTATTACTGTAATAATCATAAGTTGAAGACAAGTTGTTTATCATGATTAGGAGTGATATGACAGGTACTTTGTCTTTGGATGTTTTGTACATCTAGAAGAATGAATATAGGAGAACTAAGATTGAAACAAAAGAAAAAAGAGATTAATGTTTTTGTAAATATGAAGATTTATCAAGTAAGCCTCTAGGTCATATGATTGTCACTACACTACCAAATCTGGAGATTTATCAAGTCTCATTATCCTTAAAGTTATGCTTTTGTAGATAAATGTAGGATGCATATATACACAAAAATGGATTTATATGTTAGATTTAAGAGTGTAATGCAAATGTTTTTTTAGGATTAATACATATAGCATTTTTTTATATAGCATTTTTTAATATCATCTTTGTATTAATCCTCTAAATGATCAACCTAACTTACTTGGACATTCTAGCATATTCAAACTTTAGACATTCTTTGATTTTCTTGAACATTTTGTTTTATATGGAATATTTTAACTCGAATGTAGGCAAAGTACATTGATAAAAAATATGTCATTTCCTAATACATTCTTATTTCTAACCTCAAGTATTTATATGTGCTTTGTCAGATGGATGAGCATATTCCCTCAGTTGAGAGTTCTAATCTAGTACCAGAGGTGGAAGTGGAAACTTCTATTCTGACACTAAGTGAGGATAGAAGTTCAATTATAACTTAAGTTACTCAATATAAAAGTAAAGTTTAGAATCACTTTAAGAAGACTATATCGACCGACAGAATTGAAAAAGCGGAGTGAAATTATTGTCAAAAGTTGTATTCAAGTGGTTCGAAAGGTGGAACGTCTCATTTAAAGAGACATATGGAATCATGTACTAGGAAGATGGTTTTAAGAGGTCAAACATTTTTACCCCTAACCTTATGAAAGGAAAGAATGAAATGACCGTTACAACTTTTGACGACCATAGATCAAGAATTTTGAGGGCTAATATGATTATTGGAGACAAACAACCATTGTCTATGGTTGAAAGAAAAAGATTCAGGATATTTCTTAATTCACTCCAACCAAATTTCAAGGTTCCAAGTCGGAATACATTGAGGAATGATATTTTCAAAATTTATGAGGACAAGAAGAAAGAAACATTAAGAGCATTGTTAAGTGTTCAAGGATGAATTGCCATAACAACGGACATATGGACAACCAATAACCAAAAGAAAGGTTACATGGCAGTGACGACACAATATATTGATAATGATTGGAAGTTAAGCAATAGACTTTTGAGGTAATTTATATTGTTTAATATTGTTATCATTTACTTTTTTCATTATTTTATGAATTTATAATTTATGTTGGTATGCTTTTTCATGATAGGTTCATTTATATACCGACACCACATAAAAGTGAAAAATTGGCAAACATGTTGAAAGATTGCTTGATGAATTTGAACATCAACAACAAAGTATCCTCCATCATAGTCAATAATTGTAACACAAATAATGCTATAATTGAGAAGTTGAAGGGTAAAATGTGGGTTGGGAACTTATTGGCTAGAGGTAAGTTATTTCATATGCGTTGTTTTGCTCATATTTTTACCTTAATTGTGAAGGATGGGTTGGAGAAGATAAACGAAGAAATAGAGTGCATTTGGAATAGTGTTTTATATTGGAGTGTAACTCCTAAAAGAGTTGAAACTTTTGAAGATGGTACACAAATTTTATGCATTCCAAATTCAAGAAGTTGGTCTTGGATTGTCCTACTAGATGGAACTCAACCTTTAAGATTTTGGAGTCGGCAATCCCATATGCTCAGCAATTTATTAGACTAGCTGAAAGGGATTCTCATTATACCTGCATGCCATCAGAGGATCAATGGGACTTGGCTAGAGAACTTTGTATGAAGTTGAAATTATTCAATAATTGGACTTAATTATTCTTAGGAACAAAATATCCAACTTCACACTATATCTTTAGCACTATGTCCAACATAAAGCATGTTTTATCATTATGGATGTTTAACTCCAATATAGTGATTCGAACTATGGCGGAGCGGACAACGGAGAAGCTTAATTCTAATTGGTCTAAGGTTAGAGATATTGTTGCAGTATTATATGTGATGGACCCAAGATACAAGATGGAGGGGGTTGAATATATTTATAATACATTGTATAACGGTGAAGCTCAAGAGCGTCTACATACCATGAAACAATTATGGTATCAACTATTTAACGATTATGAAGTCAAAATGCAACAAACTTATAATCAGGATCTTAGTAGTGTTGTAGGCAGTTCAACTCTGACATCAGTTTCAAGTTCAACCTTTTCTTCTGACCCATTGTTGACAGATTCTCTTTCAAATTTTTTGAAAGAGAAAAGGGCTAGGATTTCTTACAGTCCGATGGAGTTAGACAAATATTTTTACATAGATTGTGTTCCTGAAACTAAAGGTGAGTTGTTCGATATATTATCATGGTGGAAGATGTCTGCACATAATTATCTGATCTTGCAAGTCATTTCACGGGACTTGTTAGCTATTCCATCATCAACCGTTGCTTCAGAGTCTACATTTAGTACTAATGGTTAGGTCATTACTCCTCATCGTAGTCGACTTTATTATCGGACTATGGAAGCCCTTATATGTGCTCAAAGTTGGTTAAATAATGAAGATATTGATGGTAAATTCTTTTCTTCTTAATATATTTATTTTATCTATCTTTATATTATCTTACCTAATATTGTGTTTTTTATTTTCCTATAGCCACAGGTATTAATGCGGAGCGGACTAGTGAAATTAATCGACCAATTGAAGGTTATTTTGATTAAATATATGAAGATGAAGGTATTTTAGTTTCTTTTTATTTAATATTACATTACCAAATATTCTTTTTATTTTAATATTATAATACTAAATATAATGTTTGTGTATACAGATGATTGGATTCAAACTATTGACAATCTTACCAACAAGTACAATTAGTCAATTAGATGATGCTCTCTCGGCCTCCACTCTCTAATCTATCTAGCATGATATTATCTTAATTTTGTAAATAGTATCATTTCTTGTAAAATGATTTAGGTATTCATTCATGTACAACAAAATTTTCTATAGTTAATGAATTTGGTTTTATCAATTCTCCCTTATAATAATTAATAAAATATTTAAGTAAATTTAAAATTCGTAATTAATTGAATTGAAGTTCTTAACTATAACTATTAACTTAATGACTTTTCATACAACTTTCTAATCAATTGAATTAAAATTCCTAATTAATCATACCAATAAATACGTCTCAAGATTTTAATTTTAAAATGTATTTTCTCATTAATGATATGCAAATGTATGTAGCACCCTTCAATCTAAACCT
>JANIHZ010050385.1:0-18644 GCA_027478365.1 Erythroxylum rufum | reverse complement strand
GCATGAAGTGTATGCTGAATTGTTAAAGCTTGACCTTGATGTGTGCCTTCGCTACAAAGCTTATGATTTTCTAACTGCAAGTTCTATTAGGGTGAGAAAATTTTTTGGCTGTCCTGAGCAAGAGCATAATAATTATTTAATGCATATGATGAGCAGCGCACCTGTTTCAGAAATGGAATGAAGATAAAATTGTGGGTATGTGATCTTTTGCATTGCAATTTTTTTGAAATGGTAAAGCCTAATCTGATATGCTGGTTTTTTTGTTTAATCTGCTAGCTTTTATTTTGTTTAACAGTGGTGATGTTTATTTGCAAATCTTTTGCTTATGGAGGAGTCACGGCTATGTTGAAATGGAATTTTTTGCTTATGGAGTAAATACTAGTATAGACTTTTTGCTTGTGGAGTAAATACAAGTGCAGATTTTTTGCTTATGGAGTAAATACTAGTGCAGTTTTTTGCTTATGGAAGTCATGGCTATATTGAAATGGAATTAATAAAACCTTTATCTTTTGGATTATCAAAATATGAATGTTTAAATTCTAAACCATGTAAATATACATATAGTTATATGTAACTTGTTTTATTTTAATATGCATATTAAATCTTAATTTTCATTTTTATTCTACAAAATAGAATAGTTGTTCTCTTGACATATGGATGAGATTGATCTTGGTAGTGGAATAAGCATATGACAGATGGTAATGGAATAAGCGTGCAGTGTATGATGAAATTCTTTTTTTTTATGCCAAAGATATTGTTTTATATTACACAGCAATTGGAAAGTTAAAAGCACTAGTTACAAATAGAAATTTCAACTCCTTGAAGCTTCATCGTGGAGTTCTGTTATCAAATATGATAATACTTTATCTGTGTATGCTGAAGTTTTCATAGCAAAAGATAAACAAATTCCATAATCAAGGACATAAAGGTTTTTAAAAATTCTTTTATTCGATATAAGTTTCAATTCCCTCCTTTAATAAATTAGAAAAACAAACAGAGGAAAGGAAGTCTCATTTCTCTTCCATTCTTTTTTCCTCTTTTCTCCTCAATATTTTCTTTCCTTTACCTTTACTTGGTATAAGTAAGGATCGGAATAAAAGCTTGAGGGTTTCATTAGAAGACATAAAGTAATCGGCCCATAATGTATAGTATACAAATGATTGCCACCAAAAATACGCTGTAATTTCTACTTGCCATCCTGGGGATTTCTTTTGTCTTGGAAACCCTAATTAGTCGTCAGACAGGATTTTACCGCTAAATCTATCCAGCCCTATAAAACCGTAATGAACTCACGTCGAACCTTTGGCTACCTCCACAGAAGCAAAATTTTCCCAAAGTGCGAAACATCTTGAACTCTTCACGAATTTCTCTGCTATTCTTTTCGAAAGATTGCCTGTTACTATCATAGACTCGAGACCCTGGCAAATTTCATATCCTTCACTCTCTGTTTCGTTAGAAACTAGACATGTTGCTTATGCTTTCAGAAGCGCAATCACATCTATATAGAGCAATTGCAACGACCACATCTAGAGTTCAGCCAATCCTTCACAGAAAGGAGCCCAACAGACATCAAAAGTTCCCTTCTTTTATGCACCCCTTTTCATCTATATAGCGACCCATCTGATATTTTTGTACGTATTTGTCATTAAAGCTTCTGTCTGTTTCTTCATTCAAATTCGCCACCTGGTATTTGCGAATTCTTTGAGGAAAGGAGGTTTCTTGTTTTGAGTTGTAGGAAAAAAAATTTGGCCAGTGATCTGTTGTATGTTCTCTGTAAAAATGGGTGATTTTGATATCCAAAAAATCCGAAATATATGCATATTGGCACATGTTGATCATGGCAAAACAACCCTTGCCGACCATCTGATTGCTGCCACTGGCGGTGGTGTGCTTCACCCAAAATTAGCGGGGAGGCTTAGGTTTATGGACTACCTTGATGAGGAACAGAGACGTGCAATAACAATGAAGAGCTCTTCGATAGCTCTCCAATATGGGGATTATTCGATTAACCTCATTGATTCTCATGGTCACATGGACTTTTGTAGCGAGGTTTCTACAGTTCTACTGCTGCAAGATTGAGTGATGGAGCATTGATTTTGGTTGATGCTGTAGAGTGAGTTCACATACAGACACATGCTGTCTTGCGACAGGCTTGGATTGAGAAACTCACACCATGTTTGGTGCTTAATAAGATTGATAGGTTGATTTTAGAGTTGAAGTTGAGCCCAATGGAAGCTTATACCCGGCTGTTAAAGATTGTTCATGAGGTGAACGGTATCATGAGTGCTTATAAGTCCGAGAAATACTTGTCCGATGTTGATTCCATACTTGCTGGGCCATCTGATTTGGTGGGTGATGAAAATATTATGCTTATAGAGGATGATGAAGAGGATACCTTTCAACCCCAAAAAGGTAACGTGGCATTTGTGTGCGCTTTGGATGGGTGGGGTTTTACTGTTAGTTAATTTGCTGAATTTTATGTTTCAAAGCTTGGGGTTAGTTCAGCTGCATTGCAGAAGGGTTTGTGGGGTCCCAGGTACTTAGTTAGGAAGGATGATAAACTGATGATTGTGGGGAAGAAGGGAACAGGAGGAAGGAAGACTAAGCCTATGTTTGTGGAGTATGTGCTTGAGCCGCTATGGCGGGTTTACCAGTCAGCATTAGAGCCTCATACAAACAAAGATATACTTGATAAAGTTATTAAATCATTTAACTTGAGTGTTCCCCCTCGTGAACTTCAGAATAAGGATCCTAATTTCAAGCAGTTATGAGTCGCTGGCTCCCTTTGTCAGATGCAATTTTGTCAATGGTGGTGAAGTATATACCTGACCCACTTGCTGCACAATCTTTTCGGATTGCACGCTTACTTCCTAAAAGGGAAGTTCTGTATGATGGAGTGGACTCAAGTATCCTTGAAGAGGCAGATCAGGTCAGAAAGTCAGTTGAGGTTTGTGATATTAGTCCAGAAGCTCCTTGTGTTGCTTTTGTGTCCAAAATGTTTGCTGTGCCAACAAAAATGCTACCTAAAAAGGGTCCAAATGGCGAGATTTTGAGCAATTCCAGTGATGAAAGTGGAGATATTGAATCAGATGAATGTTTTCTTGCATTTGCTAGAATTTTTAGTGGTGTTCTTTATTCCGGACAAAGAGTTTTTGTGCTTTCAGCATTATATGACCCATTGAAGGGGGATTCAACACAAAAGCATCTTCAGGAGGCTGAGCTGCATTCCTTGTATCTTATGATGGGCCAAGGCTTGAGACCAGTGACCTCTGCAATGGCAGGGAATGTTGTGGCTATCCGTGGCCTTGGCACGCATATATTAAAGAGTGCAACTCTTTCTTCAACAAGAAACTGTTGGCCTTTCTCAAGCATGGCATTCCAGGTAGCACCTACTCTAAGAGTTGCAATTGAGCCTTCTGATCCAGCAGATATGAGTTCTCTGATAAGAGGTTTGAGGCTTCTGAACCGGGCTGATCCATTTGTCGAAGTCACGGTTTCTTCTAGAGGGGAAAATGTGCTTGCTGCTGCAGGAGAGGTCCATTTGGAGAGATGCATTAAGGATTTGAAGGAGAGATTTGCAAAGGTGAGGCTAGAAGTCTCTCCTCCTCTTGTTTCCTACAAGGAAACTATTGAAGGGGATGCATCCAATCCCTTGGATGGTCTCAAGTCATTGAGTAGGAGCTCAGACTATGTTGAGAAAGTGACACCAAATGGGAGATGCATTGTTCGTGTGCATGTCATGAAACTTCCATCAACGTTAACTAAAGTGCTTGATGAGAGTGCTGATATTCTTGGAGACGCCATTGGTGGTAACCTGTGGCATGCACAGAGAGTCTCTGAAACACAAAGATCCAGGATCATGCAGGATGAAAATCCACTTGAAGAACTCAAAAGGCGCATAGCAGATGCTGTTGAGAGTGATACTGTCTCGATGAATGAAAATGACAAAGATTGGGTTGAGAAGTGCAAACTTAAGTGGCAAAAATTTCTTAGGAGAATATGGGCACTTGGCCCAAGACAAGTTGGTCCTAACATCCTCTTTACTCCAGACCCCAAAAGGCAAAGTAATGTTGGTTCTGTTCTTGTACGGGGTTCCCCTTATGTATCAGAAAGATTAGGCTTGGTGGATAATTCTATTGCCAGGGACACACCTGATGATAAACCCTCTGAAGCAATTCAAGCTTTACATGTGGAAGCAGAGAGTCTTCAAAGCAGCGTTTTGTCTGGATTTCAACTGGCAACAGCCGCTGGACCGTTATGTGATGAACCAATGTGGGGATTGGCATTTCTTATTGAGACTTACATATCTCCCCTGACTGAGAGGTCTGATGAGTCTGAATCTGACCAACAATACGATCAGCATGGCATATTTACTGGACAAGTTATGACAGCTGTTAAGGATGCATGTAAAGCAGCTGTGCTTCAGAAAAAGCCACGCATTGTTGAAGCAATGTACTTTTGTGAGCTGAACACTCCAGCTGAGTATTTGGGTTCTATGTATGCTGTTCTACATCGGAGACGAGCGCGGGTCCTGAAGGAGGAAATGCAGGAGGGATCTCCACTGTTTACAGTTCATGCATACCTGCCGGTTGCTGAAAGTTTTGGCTTTGCTGATGAGCTTAGAAGATGGACTTCAGGGGCTGCAAGTGCTCTCCTTGTTTTAAGCCACTGGGAAGCACTTGCTGAAGATCCTTTCTTTGTGCCAAAAACAGATGAGGAAATTGAAGAGTTTGGAGACGGATCTAGTGTTCTTCCTAACACAGCAAGAAAACTTATCGATGCTGTCAGGCGACTCAAAGGCCTTCCTGTGGAAGAAAAAGTTGTCCAACATGCAACTAAACAGAGGACCTTGGCTCGTAAAGTGTAATATTGCAGTTAGGCATCTTGTGGGACATTGTAGACTAAAGGGGCTCCATTTGGCCGAATTTTGATCTTCCACCCAGAAGTTCACTGTTGACGACTGGTTTAAGTGCAATTTAGCACGAGAATGACACCTTTATTTAATTAGATTTCTTGATCAGTTTCCATAGTATACATTAAACATTTAACTGAATTGTCCTCAGATTGATATATCAAATACATTCTATAATTTAAGATTCTATCCAAATCTTTTTGTTTTGCAATTCTAAATAGCTTTATGTATATTCTCCATATCAAATAAATTCTCCATGCAAAAACACCCCCGGAGACGGAGATCAATAACAATTAAGAGAGTTTTACATTGCACATGATGATACCATAACCACAATAGTTGAATCCGCCACTCTTCAACGCCATCCCTATTGTTGGTCTCTTCACCTAGATGCACGGGATGTGCCGTTAATACAAAGGAATTCAGAAGGTTGATGTACATGGACGAAATTGGTTGTGCCAGAATACGGGCTATACAGTACGTGCTAATTATTGTCAAGGAAATGCGAGCTAAAAAACCAAGTGGCTGTCAGGAATTTCAACGCGCTCCTCTTGTAGCATTTTTGCCTCAAGAACAGAAGCTTGTATAATCTGAAGCTCTTCTTCCATCTTTTCTGAAGGGCTGATTGTATCTTCCAACAATCTGATCGGCATCTCGGCAGTTGCCCTCCTTACCGTTCTCAACTCTTCTATTCTTTTTAGTTCCGGTAGTAGTTCTTCTTCCAGTATCTTCATCTCAGCCTCCTTCGCATCTGCATCAAACACTAGCTGATGATATTCTAAGAACAAATCAAGAATTTCAGACATTCCGTCTTCCCTGATCTCCAAGATTGATTCTTTCTCTTGGACTACACCCTTAAGCGCATGTTCCATCTCCTCTACAGACCTTGACCCTTTCTGTATCTCCAGTTCAACTTCCTGTATCTCACTCTTTGTCTTTAGAAATTTCTTGTTCTTCTCCTCAAATTTTCTTCTTATGAGACTCAGTCTTTCATGGGACAGCCTTATTTCCGTTTGCAATTTGCTTTTCTCTTCCTCAGACTTCAGCAATTCTGTAGCTTTGCCACCTACATACCGGTGGGACGTGTCAACTCTCTCAATATTATCTATAGCAAATAGAACCTTTTCACTTTCCTGCCTTCGCTTCTCTTCTTCAAGTTTGGATT
Organism: Erythroxylum rufum; assembly: GCA_027478365.1. NCBI lineage: Eukaryota > Viridiplantae > Streptophyta > Magnoliopsida > Malpighiales > Erythroxylaceae > Erythroxylum > Erythroxylum rufum. Next base: position 12,567 of record JANIHZ010050385.1, on the reverse strand, counting down.
TCAAAGTCGCAAGATTGTTTCTCAGATCATACTCTGTTTCTTGAATCCTCCCAAGCTCGATTTCAAGGTCATCCTGGCAGCTTTGGAGGCCGGCCAATTCGTTTTTCTTTTGTTCCAGGTAAGACAATGAAGCAGTCACCCTTCCTCTAGCTCGAACTTCACGCTGTTCAAAGTAGGAAACTGATGAAGAAAAGTTTGATAGGGAATACCTAAGTGCTGACAACTTCTTATCCACAAGTCCTTTCCTTTCTTGTGCTTGGGAAGAAAGGAGCTCCACAGATGCAAGCTCTTGCTGCTTGACCTGAAGTTCATTCTCTACTGCTTTGATTTCTCTTGAGAGGTTACCAAAATCTAAAAAAGCTTTTTCAAACAAACTGAACATTGGTACATATTTGGTAGTATCAGAAAGCTTTTTCTTTGCAGTTTCAAGCTTCTCCCTGACCACATTTAGATCTGAACTTCCCATATTAGGAAAAGTTCCTCTACGGTCTGCACCCTGCAGAGTTTTTGCATCTTCCTCTCCAAATTCTGCATTCATGTGACTGTCGTCCTCCATTAAACTTTTGGTGCCATCATTAACAGGAGGTCCAAAAGAATCAACACATTCTGCTGCATCAACTTCAACAAGCTTTTCTGGGCAATCGATATCTCTGAATTCAACCCTGTTTTGTCCACTAGAAGACAGCATTCTTTTGAATTCATCCCTCTCGTGCATTGCTTTCTCATACAAATTCATCAATTTTTCATTTTCTTCATGCACTTCCAAAAGCTGATACTCTAGGTTCTTAACAACTGTGCTTGTCTCTGTTTCCGTTACTGGTTCAGCACTACCACCAGTTTTATTCCTTTCCTGGTCATCTTGTTCAGCCAAATTCTTGTAGCTATTTTCTGAAGCTGCTCGTTCGTACATTTCAATGAGACTCTTTTTTTCCTCAATTAAGGCTTTAAGCTTTTTTTGGAGCTCATCATTTGCCTCATTTGATGCTTCAAGCTTCAGCTGTAGCTCATCATTCTCTTTAGAAAGTATAATTGCTTCCTCATGAGCTTCTGCTTCTCTTTGACTGGCGGCAGCAATGGCATCAACCATTGTTTTGAGCTCCATTTGGTTATCAGAATTAATGATTGAGCATTCGCTTGACAAAGGAGGAAGCTCAACTTGATGCCTTCCCTCCCTTGCGGCTCTAAGGAGAGATCTCTCTTCCTCTAACTTTGTGACAAGATCATTGACATACCTACAAAATCATATGTTCATGCGAACACCAATTGCTGTTAAGAAAATGAAAGATATAAAAGATAATGGTCTTTTATCACATTCAACATAGGTGAATAAAAAAATTAATAAATAAGAATTCTTATTCACATTTATATCACAATCAGGATATAAATGTAGATGTTAACTTCCTATTGCATAAAATGTAAATGGTGCATAAACCAACAACTTAGCCTTCTTGGGTGACATAAAGATAGGATTGCGCTTTCTAGGATGATACAGAGATAGGATTATCTCCCGACTTACTAAAACTCAAAACTCTCATAAGTAACAAAGGAAAAGATAATACTTATGGAAACAAAAATAAAGTAGGATCCATTAATGCCTAGGAAAGAACTCCTTAGTTTAGGGTATTAAATTGAACTAACAAATGATAGTGTTTTCAGTTATCATTAATCAAGTCTTTTGTGACATTTATGAAAGGATAAGTTTAGCTGCTTGAAAAATATTTATCAGGTCGATAACTACAAACATGTTGAATCTTTTAAACATAAACTCGAAATAACTAGTGAACTTTTTACCTTTCCAATTCTTCTTTCTCTGCCAGACATACATCCAACTGCTTGCGGAGTGTGTCAATTTCAGCCTGCTTTTGAATAGCCTATAAAGGGTTCCTATTTCAGTAATTTTTATCAAATACAGAATGAAAAAGTTCATCGATAGAAAACTATTTCTACCTGTACTCGAAGGAATTCATTCTCCTCGTTTACTGCAGAGTGCCAAGGCAATCTCGGCTCCTGTATTAAACAGATTAACCCCTATCAACACGCTCTTCAGGCTAACATATGTATAGTAGCTAATAGCACTAAACATGACAATTTACAGCAATACAGAGTTATTAAGTTCAACATAATGACAAGGGAAAAGGAGATAAATGCATTCTTCCAATGGAATAATATTTTGACCACTTATGAGCCTCATCAAACAGAATAGCTTTTTGACATCAGAACCTTTAAGAACTATACCTGGCTAGAGATTGGTTGATCGTCTTGAGCTTCTGTTACGACTACTATATTTGTTTTCTGCAATATAATCAAAGCCAGAATTCAACATTTGAAAGAGAAAAGGAATGCAAACAATGTGCATTTCACCACCAAATTAAAGCTGTGAGAAGAACCTGAGCTGCCAAGGATTCTGATTCGTGCATAAGTTTCCAATCAAGTGCTTCCAGTAACTGCTCATGCAATCCATGTTATAGAATTACGTTCAGAAGATGCATATAGTTTTAGGTAAGCTCCTAGTGTAATACTTTGAATGTTATTTTTATACCTTATTCTGCAACATTGTGATCTGCTCGCTCATCATCTCCCGTTCACCTTCCTCATAAAATGACTTTAATCTGTGGATTAGAGGAAGAATTAAGTCTCACTTTATAAGACAATGTTGCAGATGAATTCTATTTGTCCGTGAAAGAAATACACTAATAACAATCTACCCATAGCAAAACTATGAACAAAATAAATGCTAGTTTTACAAAATTTTGGCTTTTAATCGTCACTCCAAGAATGATCAGTATGCAGCAAAGCTAGTTCATCAGCATTATGCAACCGACTCTTGCAGAGTAAGACAAACAAGGGCATTAATGTGTAAGAGTGAGACGTTAAGAATGACATGCCTTCTGATTTCTTCCTTTAGGCGCAAATTCTCCATGGCAAATCTTGTAACTTCATGATTCCTATCAACCTGAGCACGTAGAACTTCAATCTCCTTCAGATGTTCCTCCTTCTCTTTCAGTAAGTGTGTCTCAGCAGCAATTTTCCCTGATGCAACGGCCTCAAGCCTCTTAATTCCAGCTTCTCGGAACCTTAGTCTCATTTTAAGGCCTTGTATCTCATCCTCTCTTTGTTTTGTCTAGTAATTCAAAATTTAGAAGAGAGAAATTCCGAAAAATGATGAGCTTGAAATCACAAGAATACTATCAAATTCTGAAATTCATAGAAAAATGTACGCATTTTGTCTGCACTGCATGTGTATATTTGTTTCAAGAAATTTATTGATATACACATAAATTATAAAATCTGCATTTAGATTGAAGGGAAGAGGACCAAGGACCTAGAGATACACGACTGGTTCGAAAACTGGTTATCCTGGGTTAATGAAGTATCCAACTTTGTCTTCTCAACTTCTGAATCAAAATGAAAAAGATCTATATTTAACTATTTCCATTAAATATAAATGTTTCTATCCTACCCAATTCTTGGGCTATATTCCACTTCCTAGGTGCTTGGCCTACATATCTTCTTCCAATTTCCATTTTTACAGAATACAAAGGGAAACATGTCCAGTCCTTGTCTACATCTCAAACGTACAGCATCAACCCCAAATGGGAGATAGATGTTGCATGCATACCAGTCGTAGAGCTGCTTGAATTTCTTCTGTTGATGCCTTCAATGCAGAATCTTTATCTTTTTCCCTCTTGAATGCCGCAACAAGGACAGCTTCGTAGTCTTTCTTCTGAAAAGGGACAAAGAAAATAATAGTTCTTTACGAAGATTCAAATCCGAATATGCCGAGCTAAAGAAAAATCAACACCTACCTGAGATGACGTTTTTTCTGACAGAAGTGGACTAAACGATTCTGCTTCCCACTTAAATATTCCCGGAGATCCTGGAAAGCTTATCACTGAATTGTCATTTTCCAAATTTTCAGCTGATCCATTGACTAAACCACGAAGACGGGATACTTCTTTCTGAAAATTCAGCTCCAATTAGTATAATGATTTACTATTGCTATCACATTAATACTATTTATTAGGAAAATAACTCATTATTTCAGAAAGAAAATGAAAATTTCCACCTATAGCCTGACCGTAGTGATGTTTATTGTGGTTACATTCATAAGTAGCTTGGTCCATCTTACTCTGGAGACATTTGGTGTCACCACTTCATGGTAAATAAGCATAGATGAGAAAATCTCAAATCAAGTACAGTACCTTAAGCTGTTGAATTTGCATTCGCATGGCAATGACATCCCCCGAGGTGTCTTCATTAACAATTGCCTGAGACAAGCAGAAAGTTCAGTAGCAAGACAAAGAGGATTAAAATAGTATAGATGTTGGTCAAAGCCCCAATTTATTGCATATTGCAATTACGAGGGAATTAAAAGAGAGGAGATGTGAATGAGTCAAATAATTTATACTTCCTAAATCAATTCCTTTACATTGCAGGCATGTCTTCCAAACAAACAATATAATGTACTAACTGTAGCTTCATACATTGTTTTTAATGAATTTCGCACGTTGTGCGAACTTCAAAGTGCTTAATGTCTCCAGAGAACAGCTGCAAGAAAACCAACAAAAATCAAAAGGCAGTTACATGTTTAATGCCATAAACATTGCATCCTATTGAAAATTACGAGATGAAAAAATTTAGAACATCAAGCTTATATCATATATATAAAGATGTAAAGCATATTATTGTAAGCTACAAAAATTCGAGATATAACTGCCACTAAAATGAACAACAAAAAGGTTAGCAAAGTATGGAAATTTATGTTCTGTTGTCTGCTTGGCAATGTTGGCAGCAACGCTTTCTAATTCAAGTGAGATTCAACTCTTCTTACCTATGGCGTAATTTTTCATATGCCATAGAGAGAAGAATAAAAAGGGAAAGATTATTCCAATGAAACAATTTTACCTTCACAAGGAAATAAAGACGGCATTGGGGAAGCTAAGAAATTCAGGAGCATAAAAAGCAACAATGACAAAACGAAAATGGCAACTTACCATAACGACGGACTAACATTTGCAATTATGATGGTTTTTGAATTCCCTCCAAGAGAATCCTGATGCATAGATAATACCAATTAACAATCAAGTACAATTTTCCTTTTCAAAGCCGATGAAGATGTGGGGAAGTCAAATGAAAATTTTCAGTCTACTGAAGCTGCATGTAGCCCCGCAGAAGCTATCTAATCTCAACCCTAACATTCATATTTTCACTTTCAACTCCCTATTCTCAAGGGCTTGAATTTCTGCTTACGTAACATCCTTTATATAGGTATTTTGATAAAGCTCAATTTCATTAAGGTATATTATCCAATGATACTTTAAGTGATTCAAAGAGCATGGGAAGATGAAGAAGAGAATGTTTGCTAAACAAGATAACTAACTGAAGCCATATTGTTTCAGAATCAGCATAATCTAGATTATAGCTACTCAGATATTATGGACAGATACCTGAAGCAAAAAAGTGAGCTTGGAATCACGGTAAGGAACATGGAGCGTCTTTCCATTCGACATGCTCACGAGGTTCATAATCACTAGCCTGTAAAAACCAAAAGCTCAGTGGATTAACCTGGCAAATAAGTGGCAATATGAGAATACGGAAGTGTTGAAAAATTGAAATTCTTAAAGTTGATTAAACAAAGTACTGAAAGTTATGAACACGGTACCCCAATGTTGAAAGAGACTTGTTAATATTGGTAGCTTCCTTAAGACGTTCACCTTCAGCACCAGAACTCTTCTGTCTGTTATAATAGATACACAATAAAGTCACTAAGTTGATGAAAGGCATGCGCTTCTAAGTAAACGCAGAGACCGTTTTACATCCACAGAATAGTACCTCTCAGATCCTGCTAAATCAACAAGATTTAGCCGAGCAAATCTATGGTGAGTTATGCCTTGGGACTCCCACTGACAATAAACAAGCATAATAACAGTCAAGAAAAAGTTCAATGCATGCAGAATACATTATTCTTCAGAGAACAAATTCTAGGGAGTCCAATAAAGTCTGATAAAATCAAGTTTTCCACTTTGATCAAATGACAAAAACTTTATGAATGCTTAGAGGAGATGATCTGCAAAAATTTTACAAGGAGACCTAATTAGGAAAATTTCCTGTCAAGGAATGCTTCTAACCATGGAAACATGTTCGTTTTGATCAAAATTGACCATCTTATGAAGATATAATTCTGTCAATCCCTGCTAATTATTTTTCCAATGAAATTTGGTTTATCAGTACAAAACCAGTTCTTGAAATTGTGGATGGATAATCCCAAGTTTCTTACTTCATGTGAAACTTTTGAAAGGCGGAAAATGCAAATAATTCATTTTAACCTTAAAGGAATAGAGCAACTAAGTCTTAGTTCTTTGAAAATTCAAGTGTAATTCCTCAATACCTCAATTCATGAAGGCTACAAATAAATAACATCCATCAAAAACATGGTTGTCTTACCTCTCTTGCATATGACGGGTGAAGCACAGACTTCTGTTGTCATATTTATAGATTCAAGTATCAGATAAAAGAACTAACCTTACTTTCAATGATGCATGTAAATACACTGTGAGAACGACTACTAGCATGATTCATATTTGTAAAATACACTGTGAGAACGACTACTAGCATGATTCATATTTGTAGCTGCTACCTTCCTGTTTGCTGCACCCTGTAAATGCGGTGGAGGCTTTAACAGCTAACTTGAATTTTTCAGTAAATTACTAGAATCACGGTAGAAAAGAAATTTCTAACTTAATACATGTGGGAATAGTATATGATACTGATCATAGTTTGTAAGTAGAACTCTCCATTTAAACTGGGACCATCAATTGGTAGAGTTAATTATGCACCTGAAGAAGTTGTTGAATTACATCACGGGCACTTTACACTTCCACCTCCTTTAAGTTCTCCACATAAATGCCTTTCTTTACATCCTCTCTAATCTGAAATAGTAGATCAAGTAAAGCCAAATAGGAAAGAAAATATTTATGCTAGAGCAATTCGTAAATAAACATATTTTTCTTCTAAGATATGTTGTATGACTGCAAGTATAAGAGAAACATGTGGTCTTTTGCAAGCTCTGTATCAAATATAGCATCACAGTTTTCAAATTGATTCTAGCAGTATATAAAATTGATGAAAAACCAAAAGAGCCAATCCTAACCAAGCAACAATAACAAGGGTCTAAAATTAATCAAGTGATTTAAGCCTGTAAATTATTTGATGATGGATCCAGAAGATCAAGAATCTGTTCGTTGTAGATCTCCAAGAATGAGCATTTACAAGTAAATTTTAGGTTTTCATCTTTACGAGCCTCTTTTTCCTGCCAAAAATTCAAAAAATTGACAATTTAAGGTAGATGAAGAAATATTGACATAAAAGAAAATGAATGAAGCAAAGAAAGCAAATCATAAAATCTAGTTTAGTCTTTGACCATCACTTGCACTTCTAGATAACTTCAATGGGTACAAGGAAGAGGCAATTAAAAGTTGTGTAAATTTTCAGAATGAAAGCATAAACTTTTGGGATTTCTAAGGTGTACCCTATGTAACCATTAAGCAAATGAAGTTTTTATTTCTCAGTTATTTTCTTTTTTGCCCAACTATAGAGCTTCATCTATCAAAAACATCAAGAGAGAAAACATGAAGCTCTAAAAGTTTTTAACTCAGATTCATAAGAATAACCAAGGATTTGAAAGATGTAATTTAAGTTGACAGTCTAACAGATCATAAACAGCAATGTATTGCTGTACGTGATAAATATCCTGCAAGCCTTTTACTGAAACATAGAACTAAAAAATGCAACCCGGCGCATACATGCTTGTGAAAGTGATGAACTATAAAATATGTAACCAAGAGAAGGTATATATATAATATTTTTCTGACAGAGACCCACAAACCTTCTGGATTCTTGAAAACAAATATTCAAATACTCTAGGGGTCATTCCACAATTTACACTATGTCTTCGAGTGCCACTCTCAATGTCTCCAAGCATCGTGTGAGTCTTTCCACTTCCAGTCTGCATGTATAGAATGTAAGGTCATGAAAAACCAAGACTAACCTAAGGACATTAATAAATAAATTCATGATCAGGTAGCAAGTTCAATCTTTCTTAATTTGGTTAGTAACAGCAACTAAATACTACATGTTAGCCTTTTCTTTCCAATATCTGATCGAATGAAGTAAACTATAACAAACACATGGGACAAATTGCTCACTTGGCCATAAGCAAACATGCAGCTATTGTATCCTCCCACACAATTTTCAACCATAGGAACTCCAGCCACTTTGAAAAGTTTCTCCTGTCACATAACACAGATCAAGTACATTGCTAAGACAATTGAGCCCATTATAAATAGCACACTGACTTCAGTGTTGCGCATGTAGGCATGTCAACATCAAAAGGAAAGAAAAAGAAAAAGAAAAAGACTACCTGACTGGCACTCTCATCAGCAACAAGATCAAAGGTAAAACGGGATTCAGGATGCCCAGTCCAAGTAATTGTCTGGCAGCTTTCCTGCCTTACGCATTTGCTATAGCCTTGTTGAGAGATTTCTGTGCTGCTTAGAGGACGAACTCTAATAATAACCTACAATCATTTAACAGAATGAATAACCGACATACATGCGGAGAGATACATTTAAAAATTAGAACATGCCGCTCTCAATTGGAATATTATCATTTTCTTAAAAGAAACAACATAAAGCAGTATATTTAAGTAATTAGGATCAATTCAGTTTAACAATCTACAAGCACGTTACTACCTGCACATTATGATCATTCCAGAACGACGGGTCTTCACATAACTCAAAACTCTGTGCATGTGATGGAGGCGGCAGTGGTGGTACCGATCTAGTGACACTAACTTCACCGTCGTCCCACTCACCGATGCTCCTAACTGCAGACGTCATAACCAGGGACTGAGCCTCTCGGTTGACCGATTTCAACAGATCGGGAGATCTCTGTGTCGCCGTACCGGTCTCCGACGACGACCGGTCGTGGAAGCCGAAGCGGCTCTTGATTGCGCTCGCCGCCTCTGAAATGAACGGCATTTCGTAGAGCTTTCTACTCGATGTTTGTTTCTTCTAGAAAAAAGCAATATGTTTACTAGGACTGGCGTATAAGAAGGGGGTTTTGGAGAGAGATGACGCGGCTGTTTGGGAGCAGAACAAACGCTAGAGAGAAAAAAAAATTTGAAATGGAGAAAGGTGTTTTATTTCGGAGGGAGATGCAGGTGTGGTAGATGGACGGCTAGGATATCTGTAGATTCAAATTTGCTGGCCGTTTGCCTTTTGAAATTTTGGGTATTTGCGCACGTGTCGTGTGTGGGCTACCTCCTGTTTCTGGGCTTTGATGTAACAGTAATCAACTACAGAAAAGTCCAAAGATTTTTCTCTAATTGTGATCTGGATTTTGTGTAAGTGCGATGCACTCCAGTGTATTAAGACCTTATCTTAATTACATTGTTGCGAAACTTTGAGCATTTTCAGTGGAAGTGGCAGTTGGGCCAGGCTTGAATTGATCGGCCTTGGACTCAGACTACGTAAGTTCGGTCCCGCCTGAAGCTGGATACCTATAATAAAAACGATATTATTTTTTGAAAAAATACATAATTTTTATTTTTAAATTTAAAATTAAAAAAAAGTTATGATAAGATTCATAAAGCTATCTTGAGCTTGGATAAACTTTGGGCTAGACCGAGGCTGAGACTGAGATCGAGACAAAATATTTTAGATTGAAGTTTGCAATATTTTTAACTTTTTAATGTACTAATATTCATTCAATAAAGTTATTTTCTTAGTTGATGCGGATAATGCAACATTGCTGCCCAAATTTAACCTTTTTTTATTATATAACACTGCACAACATATAATATATTAATAATATTGGAAATTTGACGTGTGATCTCATTTATTTAAAAGAAAGCAAAATTTTTATGATTTTTCAAAAATTAACATTTATTTAATTATATAACATAATTGATGCATAAATATAATAAAAATATGAATTATCAATCTTACTTTATTGTCAAATTTGATTTTGTTTCTTATAATTCATTTTTTAAATCAATTTTTGAAATATGTTAATGGCAAACTATCATAATTGCACAAATATTCAACTTTTAATAATATTTCATATGATAAGTTAAAATAACTCTATAGGTAATGTAGAGGAGTAACTCTATAATGTATCTGATTAAGTTTATCTTATAAATAGGTTAATTAGATAAAAATATATATAAGATTTAAAAATTAATTAATTATGTCACTAATATAACTATAAACCAATTGACTGTAAATATAAATCAACACATGAATTATTTATCCATGTCAAATGATATCTAGCAATTTTTCCATATATTCAAATTATTAAAGGTTCATTTGATTATATTTTTTGTTGTCATTTTTATAAGATAATACAGAAAAATCAAATAATTACTTATATAATCATCGTAATAAATATTTTTATAAACACACAAGTAATATTTTATACGGAATTTATATGTTGAATTAAATTACTAAACTTATTTTTTAACAAACACTCACAATTGTTTATATATCTTCATATTTCAGTTTATAAACATGATTACTTCCTCTTAAGGAGGGAACATAAGGTTTTTTTTTTATTAATATCCAATTTTAATAAAGTAATAGATAATATATAGATGGAGTACAAATGTTATAATTATGATTTTATCATAATTTAACTACAAAATATATTTATCTCACAAACTTTATCTTATAAATTAGTGTATTAAATAAATATTTATAAGATTTTTTTTAATTATGTCATTGACATAACGGCTCAATGATTGTTTATAAACTATAAATTAAAAAATGACTTATTTATTGATAACAATTGATATCTAACAACTTTCCATATATTCAAAATTATTAAGAGTTGGTTTGGTTATATGTTATATTGTAATTTTTATTTGATTTATATGCTTATAAACAACACATGTTAGTTATTAAAATCAATATAGCTATATTTTTATTACTAACAATAGTTAAATACTCGATAAAAGTTAGAGACAAATTAATTATATGAATTAATTGAGTAATTAATTTTATTTTAATTCATTATGGTTGGGTCGGTTGGGCCGGCCATACAAGGCCCAATCCTGGACCCAGATATCGATGGCCCAGTCGTAGGAGATAATCTCCCATGCAAACGTAAAGACCTAAACCTAGCGATTCCAAGTATATAAGGTACTATTTCTCCACAATTCAGGTATGAGACAAGAAACCCTACTCCACTTTGTTTACAATTATCACAACCCTCACAAAAAGATTAACTTGAGCGTCGGAGGGGCTTGCCGGGAACCAATCCCCGGTGTGCCTTTATTGTTTTGCAGGTGATTTCCAGCCGAAGTTATTCAAAATTATGGATTCAAACGACAACGTCCAGCCTCAGCAGAATCTGACTGAACCATTTGGCGCCCACCGTGGGGCTCGGTATCAGGGCACCACGTCCAGAACCACACAAATCAGTCAGGCGGCAGCAACCAACCCTGATATTGCCGCCGTCATGGCACTTGCACTGCAATGGATGGCTTTGCAGTTGCCTGCCGTTCTCACACCAACACACCCCGATTCTCATACACAATCGTTACACCCGAATGATTAACAACAGCTCCAAAACCAAGATCAAGACGAACAGAGCGTGGCCCAGGAGGATAACGCCGAAATTACTTCCCATCTCAACACCCAGCATCCCCCAGATGCCAATCCTCCTGCACCACGACAAACCTCTCTCACTCAAAAACAGATAGAGGAAGCAGTTGATCTATTGATTCGCAAGATTCTACAACTTCAGCCAGGGCAACGGCAGACGCTCGGTCGACAGATGGGTGTGATGGCCGAACGACATTCTGCTGATGCCCTAGAAAAAATCGTTGGCGATCGAGTTAACCTAACCATGAATTCCCGTCCGGATCATCCACCAACACAGTACGACTCTCCCTTCGTCCCGGCGATCCTGGATAGAAATATCGATCGAGATAGTGAGGGAAGGACCGATCGATCTAACAATTGGCAAAGGCCTTGGAGGCAAAGCGACAGGGACATGGACGACCAATGTGATACGAGGGAACAATCCGGGATAAGAGATGGTAGAAACGCCCAACAACTAGGCAACCGACCGGTTAGTGTCATCAACATGATTTTTGGGGGCAGCATAGCAAAAGGGTCGACCGCCAAAGGTGAAAAGAGGCATGCCAGCCAGGTCGTTGAAGACTTGTCATCAAAGAAAAAGAAGCCGAACGATAGGACGATCTCGTTTGACGAATCTGATCTGGATAGTGTTAGCTATCCTCACGACAATGCGCTAGTGGTCACCCTAAATATAGACGGAAGCGAGGTGAAGCGGATACTGATTAACACAGGCAGCTCAGTCGATCTACTATACTACGATGCCTTCAAGCAGATGGAGATACCAGAGGATCAGCTACTGCCAATAGAGGGACCCATCAAGGGGGTAACCGGAGCATCAACCTGTCTATTCGCCCGAGTCTTTCTGAAAGTAAAATTCGGACAAAAGCCATGTCAAGTAGAGAGGAGGGTTGAATTTTTGATCGTC
>JANIHZ010048107.1:0-30023 GCA_027478365.1 Erythroxylum rufum | reverse complement strand
CAGGAATCTGGAGCTATTGGAAAGAATTGATCCCCTTCCCTTTTGGCTGAATTTGGAGGAGTAGATCCTACAGATTGTACCCGTGATGCAAGGGATTTGAAAAATCTAATGACTTCTATAAAGGAAAGGATTTGATAACGAGGTAAAAGAAAGCAGGAAAGCACTAAAGAGGAAGTATCTAAAAAGCTCTGCCTTCTTTCTACCATTTTTCCCGCTCCCTTTTTGGAATTTACCTTCATGCCCATCCTTGCTTCTGCCCTCCCCACTTTTTCCAGCCTGTAACTGTTGGGATTTTTGTCCTTTTCCCAAGAGTCCGCCCTCCCCTGTCGGGCACCCATCACAAGCCAATGTTCAGGTTTTCATCGCAAGCCAATGTTACTGAGATTCTTGAACTTGGGCCGTGGCACATCGGTAACCAACCTCTATTTTTGCGACAATAGCGACCAGGTATGAGTTTGGATCGAAGCTCTGTTGAGGTTATACCAATCTGGGTACAATTTCATAGGCTCCCTTTAGAGTATTAGACATTGGAGGGGCTTAGCCATCTAGCCAGTGGAATTGGTAAGCCAATTTGTTTGGACTCTCAAACAGCCGCCATGGACAAGATCAGTTATGTAAAAATCTGTATTGAAGTAGCTAAGTATACCGTGCTCCCGGACAAGGTGACCATTCAACGTTTAGATGCGGTTGGTGAGTTAATTTGTGATAGTATTCCACTCTCCTATCCTTGGAAACCACAGGCGGAGAGCAATAAGTGGATTTCGACGAGACGTAAATTTTTGACAGGTTGGTCGGAGGATTTAGTCCGAGGTACCATTCAATCCACTAAGCAGCATCCACAGCCTAGCACTGGACAGGTTTGGCCTTGTGAGCTTGAAGAAGGTTTGGCCAAGGCCTCCGGGGGTACACCAGCAGAGGATTCACTGAAAGGCAGTTCATCGGAGGAATGCACTAGGCAAATGGCTATCGAGGTAGTCGACCATGCTGATGGGGTGGCTCAGAATTCAGCAGACGTCACGCACCAGGTGGAGCAAGGAGAGTTGGCTCAGGAGATAGCCTCTTCAGGTGTGGAAGCTCCTTCAACCGCCAATCCAGCTGAAGAGGAGTCAACGTGTGATCCATATTCAACCCCTGCACCAGAAGAAGGGGAAATTCCTCCAGATTCATCTAGACAGTGTAAGAGTACCGTGACTAAAAAGAAAGCGAAAAAGAAAAAGCATAAGGGGTCATCTCCCCTGAATGCCTTTTTTAATTATGTCCATTCTTGTTTGGAATACGAGGGGACTAAATGATCTCCTCAAAAAGATGATGGTGAAACAGATTGTTGCAACCTACAACCCTGTTTTGGTAGGATTGTTGGAGACTAAAATAAAAGATCCAGCAGATCGGAAGGGTTTGTCCTTTTTGGGATCCCAGTGGCGCCTTATCACCAATCATGCTTACCATTACAATGGCCGTATTTTGTGCTGGTACAATTCTGAGAAAGTAGATGTTCAAATGCTTAAGATGGGAGCTTAATTCATGCATCTTTGTTGTACGGAAAAAGGCAAGGCTCCATACATGGTTACTCTTCTCTATGCTGCGAATTTTGCCTACCAACGAGCTGAACTTTGGATGGAGCTGCAGCACTTACAATATGGTCTGACTTGCCTGTGGTTGGTTGCTGGTGATTTTAATTGTAGCCTTAACTCCTCAGAAGTGGAGGGCGGAGTCAGAATTCATGGTGGTTCGGTTAATGAACTTCAACAGCTTTTCTGTGATACTGATTTGGTTGATCTTAGAGGCAACGGCCGTTGGTTCACTTGGGAAAACAAACAACGAGGTGATATGTATATTCAGAAGAAATTGGATCGTGCATTGGTAAACACTCATTGGCTTCACTCCTTCCCTCTTGACTCGACAATGTTTGGTGATCCGATTTTTTCAGATCACACACTTATTATTATTCAACATCACACTACTACTCGATGTTTTGGAGCACCTTTCCGATTTTTCAATGGCTTACTTCGGGCTGAAGGGTTCATGGAGTTGATCGCTCAAATTTGGAGGGTTGAGGTTTATGGTTTCAAGGGCTACCAATTCATGCAGAAACTGAAGTTGGCGAAGACAGTGATTAAACATTTTAGTAAGCAGCAAACACTTAATATCCAGGAGCTGGGTTCTCATTTGGCTGAAGTGCAGCAACAGTGCTATAGGAACCCTTTCAATGATAGGCTGCGGGTCCTTGAAGCTGATAGCATGCATAAATATCAAGAGGCTTTAACCTTACATGATTCCATTCTTCGGTAAAAATCAAGACAAACTTGGCTTAGAGAGGGTGACCGCAATTCAAAATTTTTCCATGCAGCGATCCTGACCTGTCATAACAAGAACACTATCACTGAGTTATCTGATTCTAATGGAAATTTATAGAGAGGTCAAGAAGCAGTGGCCGCTCATGTTAAGGATTTCTTCATCCAACTCATAGGCCGTAATGAAGAATCGAGGAGGAATGAGTTTGGGATCAAACATGTATTGGATTTTACTCCAAATCAGGCAACTATTGACATGGTAAATGCCCCGTTCACTGCATTGCAAGTCAAGGAGGCCTTATTTCGTCTTAATAGCTCCAAGGCCCTGGGGCCTGATGGATATTCAGCAGGGTTCTTTCAACAAACGTGGCCTATCACTGGACAACTACTCACGGAAGCAGTCCTTGAGTTCTTCTCCTCTAGTAAATTGTTACGGGATATTAATCATACTTTTATCAGCTTAATTCCTAAAAAGGAGCGCCCTGAGAAGATCACTGATTATCGACCGATTTCCTACTGCAACACTATTTATAAAATTATAACCTCTCTCTTAGCAGACCGTCCGAAGGGAGTTTTAATCGAGGTGGTCAGTAAGGAGCAGGGGGCCTTCTTACCATCAAGGAGTATTGGCGATAATATTCTGTTGCTTCAGGAATTGATGGGGGAATACCACATAGACAAAAAGCTTAACAGTTGTGCCATGAAATTGATCTTTTTAAAGCTTTTGATACAGTCAGTTGGGATTTTTTGAGGGATTGCTTTCAGTGTATCGGCTTGCCTCCCAGATTCTGTCATTGGATCTCCCAGTGTATTCGAACGCCCTCTTTGAGCGTTCTAATTAATGGCATCCCCACAAAACCTTTTCAGATTTACAGGGGAATTCGGTAAAGGGATCCCCTTTCCCCTTACCTTTTTACCCTTGCCATGGAGGGCCTCTCCCGATTGCTGACTAAAATGGTGCATTGCAATGGGCTTTTCTAGTATCATCATAACTGTAGGGATCTGAACTTGTGTCATTTAATTTATGATGTGATTCTCTTTTGCCGAGTAGAACCGCAGGTGCTAGCCATCATGATGAACTTGATGACCACTTTCTCTCGGTGGTCGAGCATGACCACTAACTTTCAAAAGAGTGGCATGTATGTATCTTCAGACGTGCGAAATCCAGAAAGCCTTAGCAATTTGGTCAGGCTACCCCTATAGAGTACTCCATTCCGCTATCTTGGCGTTCCAATCACCTCGGGCAAGCCTCAATTCTCTGATTTTATGCCTTTACTGGAGAAGTTAAAGAGCAGAATTAATTTCTGGCAGAATCGGTTCCTCTCTTATGCAACAAGAGTGAATTTAATTGTTTCTGTGTTGAGTAGCATGCATGTGCATTGGGCAGCCCATATGACTACTCCAAAAAAAGTGATCAAGGAGATGGAGCGGATACTAAAAGCATTCTTATGGTCTGGTCAAGCTGATCATTGTAAGGGTGCTAAGGTTAAGTGGAGTGATGTGGCTCTTCCTAAGAAACAAGGGGGATTGGGCATTATCTCTTTTTCTGAAATGCAAAAGAGTCTGCTTATGAAAAGAATTTGGTGCTTATTTGTGGACAAGGAAGCTTTGTGGGTCTAATGGGTGCAGGCTTACCGCCTTAAGGATCAAAGCTTTTGGCAAATTCAAATGAGGTACGAACACTCTTAGATATTCAAAAGCTTGCTGAACTTGCGTGACTTGATTTACCCTTTCATTTGGAGTAGAATTGGGGATGGGGAAAACATTTATTTTTGGTTTGACAATTGGCATATACTGAGCCCTCTCTGGATGCGAACTGACTTGATTACAATTCGTAACCGAATTCCAAGCAATGCCACTTTGGCATGGGTTGTTCGAGAGAGAGACCGCTTGCATAGGTATAGGTTCGGTTATCTTCTTACTAGTTATATTCATGGTATCTCCCTCCATAACTCTCATGACCAGAAGCTTTGGACTCTCACTCAAAATGGGAACTTCATAACCTTTTCTGCTTGTAACATCGGAAGAAGGGTGACCGAGGAGGTTTCATGGGTTGCGCTCGTTTGGAAGCAAGTCTTATGCCCCAAAGCTGCCTTTTGCTTATGGCTGACTATTAAAAACAGACTGTGCACAAAAGACAGGTGGTTTGGAAATTATGACCCCATATGTGTGTTATGTAAGTTGGTTAATGAAACTAGAAACCATTTGTTCTTTGAATACGAGTATACCAAGGCAGTGTGGAATCGTATATTGTATTTGATAAGTAGCTTGAACTTTATCTATGAGTGGAACGATATCCTAGCGGAGGTTATTCATGCAGTTCGTCAAGGGGGGCAAGATTGTCTCATTATCCGAACCTCTTTCCAGATGGTTCTATACCACATCTGGCGGGAGAGAAATAGGCGACTCTATAAGAAAATAGAGAGGAACAAGTATGAGCTAGCTGATTGCATTATTAATTTGATTAGGGAGGTCATAATTGGGCATGGGATGTAAGACCGTCTATGTTTGGCTTTGAGAAGACGATGGCAGCTCTAGTTGTGGCTTGATGTTGGTAACTATGTATTTTATTTCCTCTTGATTTCATTGTGGCAGTGGCTCCTGTGATAGTGGCTGGAATGCTACTTTCTCTTTTTGAGTTACCTGTATAGGTTTGCTTTCTTGTACATTGTGAACATTGTTCCTTTAGTTTTATAATATCTTAAAATTCCAAAAAAAAATTGAGCTTTATTTTGTTCAAATAATCTACAACAAAAAATTACAAATAATGTAGCATCAATTGTCTAAAAATTAATTTATCATAGTTAAATCAAAATACGACAATTTTTATCCCCATAAACACAATTTAAATGTAAGGCACAATAATTCAAATAATAATCAAATAAAGCTATAAATACCAATTTTAGTAACAAAAACTTATCCGAAAGATATAAAAATATAATTGGCTAAATGAGTTTGTCAATAGGGTAAGTTGAGTTCTTGGAGAATCTCAAAAGCATTGAGGATTGGTGGGAGGGTAGATTCCTCTGTCGGGTTGATAGAAAAATTAACCAGTCCTCAGGATTTGTTGGAACGAATGGTGAGGGGTTTTGAGTACTCAAGTGTAAAAGCCCCGTAATCATCCCCGTTTACTGTAACTGTGAACTTTCTTTGTTCTCCTGGCAAAATCTTCTCAATTTCAAAAAAGTATAAGTTGACATATACATCGTTCCAGGTGTTAAAACTGGTGTAGCTATAACTCAACCAACTACGATTAATCCCTGGCACAGCTGCAGTTCTGAACACTTCTATTGGCACTTTATTGTTATCGTTGTCCTATTGCATGTCAATATCCAGAGTCCAAGCACTTGCGATCCAGTCGGTATTGAGTGAATTCATGGGCCACCACTTGCGATCGTAGGGATCATCCTTGCACCTACAAGAGAAAATATGCTCTTGTCTAATAGACAATTATATAAAAGCTCGATATCTATGTGTTAGTTGGATTACCTATAAGAGTTTTAACATAAAACAAATAAAAACATATCACGTATACAAGAATTAGCAATTTTGATTAACATACCTGATTATGTTCGTGGCAAGATAGCCAACATCAATTCTCCCAATAGTTTCCAATGTCGAAAAAGACTGAACTATGTAGCTAGAACAATTTACTAGCCGTAGTTCCAGTGTTGAAAAGAAAGCTCCGCCATTTCCAGTGTTTATCAGCAGGGATGGATCTAGAAATTTTTTAAAGTGGGGAAAAAATATTTAAAGTATTCTTATATTACTGAAAAATATACAAATATTTATACATTTAATAAACAAAAAATTACATCATTATCTTGAGCTTCTTACATATAAGTATATAACTTATTACAATCGTTCCCTACGAGTCTATAAGGTTTAGAGGTAATGGATAATTTTATTAACGTATGATTGTACTGTATATATACAATTACAAGTGATAAGATAGACTGAATTTGAAACTATCGATTCCTATCTTTGTGCAACAGGAGTATATTCGGAAGATTATAACAGATAGTAACAAATCAGATTAGCTTTGACATAGTCTTCCATTGACTCCATTGTCTGAAGCTGAGATGTTGGGCTTGGCCCAATCAGTGAACAAGTTGCTTTGTCTATAATATGGCCCCTCAAGTTGGCTATCGTCTTCGAATGCCAAGCTTTATTTTCTGACAAAGGAGCAGCAAACGGGGAAGTGGTTTGGTGAGGCTATCGGTGGCTTGGTCGATGGCGGAGACATGGGAAACTCAGAGCATGCCAGATTGAACTTAATCCCTGATGAAATGAAAGTCGATAGCTACGTGTTTCATCCGGGAGTGAAGTACCGAATTCGAGCTCAATTGTGTAGCTTCGACATTATCGCAGTAGATGACTGGAGCGTGGGATAAGCCAATTTTAAGCTTAGTAAGTAAATTTCGTATCCAATTTAGCTTAACTGCAATGTTAGCCAGTACTTTATATTTTGCCTCTGTTGATGATCTTGCCACTGATTTCTGTTTCGTTGAGCTCCAGGAGATCGGGTTAAGATAATGAACGCCCTAGTTGATCGATAGTCATCCTTGTCACCCCCCCCAGTCGGCATCGAAAAAAGCTTCAATGACAGATTCATGCATTTGATCAGTGAAGGCATGAAGGTTTGTATTGTAGTCTCGGAAGAGCTGAATCCCTTCATCGATTGTCCCTGCTAAATATCAGAGAAGTCTTTTTACAACCAACCAATGCTCAGTTTTCAGGCAGTGATTAAATTGGGATAATTTATTCACTGCGAAAGCTATATCGAGACGTGTCAATAGCAGGTACTGTAAGCTGCCAATGATCTTTCTATATTCACTTGCATCTGGCAATTTGTCACCTGAATGGAGTGTGAGTGTCGGGTGACTGGCCATGGGAGTGATCACTAGTTTTGCATCTTTCATCTTTATCTCATGTAGTAAATCGGTGATGTACTTCTTTTGAGAAAGTAAAATGCCTTGTTTATTCCAAACCACTTATATTCCTAGGAAATAGGACAGGGACCCTAAATCCTTAACGGAGAAATTTCGAGCTAATAGATTGACATAGTGATTGATGAGTGTTGTGTTGTTTCCTGTCACAATAGTGTCATCCACATAAACTATAAGTATGATTGTGCCATATTTCAACTGATGTTGAAAAAGGGAGGCATCTGAATATGAATTTGTGAAGCCAGTATGAATTAAAAACGTCTGAAGAGCTTGGTACCATGCTCTCGGTGCCTGTTTGAGTCCATATATAGCTTTCTTTAGTTTTCAGACATAGTTCGGCTTGTCAGCATCAATAAATCCTCTAGGTTGTGCTATGAAAACATTCTCTGTTAGTGGTCCTTGAAGAAATGCATTGTTCACGTCTAGTTGTTGAAGTTCCCATCCTTTTGTAATAGCAATGCTGAGTACGATTCTACTTGTGGTTGACTTAACAACAGGACTGAAAGTCTCAGCATAGTCAATGCCAGGACGTTGATGGAACCCCTTTGTGACGAGCCGTGCCTTGTATTTATCAATGGACCCGTCGGAATGTCGTTTGATGCGAAACACCCATTTGCAGCCAACAAGATTTTGTGAAGCATCTGGAGGAACCAGCTCCCAGGTACCACTTTGTACTAATGCATTAAATTCTGCATAACAAGTTGTGCGCCAATTTTGATCTTTTAATGCCTACAAAATACAAGTAGGTTCAGAATCTACTTTACCTTGTAGCTGAGTCGTGAGGCTAAAATTTTGAATTGGCTTGCGGATATTGTTCTTTGCTTAAGTAATCATCGAGTGTGCTGGCACTGGAGCGGATGGTTGTATAGGAGCTGCACCATTTTCATCTCCAGAAGGTTCATGACAACACTTTGTTCCACATTTTTAGGTGCTGCACCTATAGGATCGGAGGGCTCAACCTAATGGGTGTTCGGTGGTCTAAGCAGAGTTAGTATTGGTGGAATCCATATGGCGGAGGGATCGAATGATGGTGTTTCGGGTTCTTTGGCTTTGCTGGCAAAAGGGAAGACTGTTTCTACAAAGTGGACATGGCGCGAGGTATAAAGGCGAGAAGTGTAGGGGTCGAGGCAGTGATATCCGCTTTGTGTGAGTATCCTACAAACACAAATGGCTTTGACTTTGGTTCTATTTTGTTTGATGTGTAGGGTTTTAACCATGGGTAACACAAACAACCAAAAATTCTGAGTTTAGAATAATTAACACATAGAAATAGCTAACCTCAGCAATCTCAACAGTTCCAGCTTTCTCAAATAACATATAACATTATAAGGCAAATTCCCAACAAAGACTTTGGCATCCTCTGGCGGTGGCTCAAAGGCTTCGTCACCATCTTCTTCACTCTCTCCTTCACCTCTAATGGCCTCAGTAACTGAATCCTCTCCCTCACCTTCCCAGTCGAATGCTCCAGTTGCTTCAATATCGCCTCTCTCTTGGTTTCCCCACAACGGGTCGTCTTGCTCAGAGTCGGACAGTGTAATGGTAGTATTGTTGTCTTTCTCTTGTTGGGCACAATCCGATGTCTGGGTATCAAAGGGAACGAAGCACGAGAAGTGGGTCTTCAGTTTGAGAGAGAGAGTAGAAGAAACAGAGTGAGAAAGGTGGAGTTTTAAGCATCTGCGTGTGACACAGAAGCGGCAGTGAGGAGGGGGTTTTAGTTTCGGCTTTGAAATGAGAAGAGAAAGGAAAGAAAGTAACGAAGAATGAGTCGAATCTCTGATATTTCTATCTGCTACTTTCAGCCTTCCGCGACGTTTTGTTGCTAAAACGTCACAAAAGGTATGACAAATTTGCAACGTTTGCAAAAACGTCGTAAAAAATGGGACCTTTTTGTGACGGTTTTTAAACGTCGTAAAAACTCTAAACAATTTGTGACGTTTTTTTTAAAACGTCGCAAATTCTATTAATTTGTTGTAGTGTACTATATTAAAGATTTTTGGTTTCTTAAGTTTTTGTTAGCCTTTGATCTTTAAGCATATTTAGACAAGTGTTAAGATATTCTACTTTTTTTTTTAGTATTTGAACATAGTGGTTTGTCAAACAAGGATGATTCTCGTGATAAGTCTACGAGCAGATCTAGTATGGACTTAGGAGTAAAGAGATACAGGCCTATAGTTGTTAATAAAAAGGAGCATGGTACCAGCAGTGATGGCCACTTGCTCTTGAGTCTATCCTTAGTCTTATAGAAAACTCTGAGGTGAAAGATATGATTTTAGATAATTAGATTTATGACAGATCCAAATAACATGAGGTTAAACTTTGTTATCCTTTTATATGTGAGGATTCAGAAACCATAGGCCTATAAGAGAGTAAGCTTTTGTAGACTTAGTAAGGTAAGCATTTACGATAATAGTTTTAGGTATGGCCTGAGGTTGCCATTTAATAATTTTTGTGTCGATTTATTAATGGAAACATGTTTGAGCTTAGCTTAACTTCATCTTATTCATGGTATTTGATATTAGGTTTTCTTATAATTTATCATTAAGACAATATAGAGTTGAATGCCAATTTTTAGGTTCAATCATTAATTAAGGCCTATTTGGAGATTTTTTTGGATGATATAAGTTTAAATGCCAAAACCTGACATCGGATTCAAAGTGAGGAAGCATCCTAAGGAAAACTCATAACTGAAAAAGGAAATTTATGTTCCCTTATTTGAAAGATGGTACTGAGTGGGGGTTTTAGTCCTGCTTGGAAAGATCCAAACCTCAAGTTCAACTTGAGAGATAAGCTTAGTGCTCTGTTATTTGATATAAAAAAGGCCTTACTTAAACATGGTATGTATGTCTCTCTCTAAAGGAAAACATCACCGAAGAGTGGTTGTTGGAGGCTAGAATTGTAGATGAATAGACATGTAGGTTTTCAACTTTATAATAACTATAGGCATTTAAATTTTTATGAACTAACCATGATTTCTTCTTGTAGATATAGATCTAGCATGAATAACTACAAGGGTTGAGAGAGACTATCTAAGGGTAGGTCTAGAGAGTTGAGCAAGAAAAGAAAACATGATAGGAAAGAGAGCAGCAATGACGAATCAAAACTATCCAAAAAGGTTTAAGGTAGGAGAAAATAATAGATTTGCTAGAACCTCTTCATATTATGGTGTCAAATATGATCCAGGATGAACCTGATGCCGTAGAGTTCTGCAACTTGTCGTTACAATCCCTCATCATAACAAATATAAAAGACCCCATGATGGATGAGGTTTATTGTCCTTGTTGGTATATCAAAGTTAGGAACTATGTCTTTGAGTCTTTTAAGATATAGCATCAGATCTTGGAGAGATCATACTCCCAAAAAATGAGAAGCATCTTAATGACATTGAGTGGGACATGATTCATCACACAAAAACCCCTTTATATGACACAAGTTTGGCACTTATTTCCAAAGTGATGTTTGTGTTTATTAGTCAGAATTGAAGTTTAGCTTTTTAGCCTGTAAGCTCCATGTTTTTTGTTAAAAACATATGGACTTTCCAAAGGCTGAATCGACAAAGAGATGGTTGCTAATATTGTTGATTGGAAGGATAGGGATAAACACTAATATCATAAAAAATACAGTAGGCTTGACAGCTACTATGCTTAAATCAAGGTTCATAAAAAGGAGATTCATCATTTGAAGATGGCCTTTTATAATCAAGATGCTTATTTCATAAGGAAAGGCTTCAAGTTGGATTGCCTTTTTCAAGAGAAAATCCCTTGAGGCTTGTTACTATGATAATGTTACATATTACTTCTTGGAGGGGTTCCAATTCCACAATGATTTGATTAAAAGCAGATATTCATACTTATCCATTAACTCGATATCCATAACAAATATCTTAAAACCTTTAAGCAATTAACTTCAACCTAAAGGCTAGTTAGATGACTTTGCAAATATGCTTGAGGATAACCAGTCAACTTCGGGAGTGATGAGAGCATAGATGGTGGATATGAAGTTAGTTCTAGGTATGCTGAATTATTTCATTATTATAGTTTTTTTACTCGATCGATAGTGTTTACTGGTTTTTATTTTTCTATTTAAGCTTGCACAAAAAGAATGGTATTGTAACTATAAATTAAGGTTTATTTAAATTTTATGTGTCTTTTTTTTGGCAAAATTACTCAATGTGTGTTTGGTCCTTGTTAGTATGATCTTCCATAGTTCTAATGTTTGAGACATTTTTGGTGAAAATCTAAGTCTTGGTTGAACTACATAGGCTTGTGTTAACCTATGGACTTTGATATTAGTTCTATTTTTGCATATTAATTCAATGGTCTTGTGAGATCTTTGAGGTATAATATTTTTGTAAAATAGATAATTCTTTAAATTTGACATGTCTTTTAAGACC
Organism: Erythroxylum rufum; assembly: GCA_027478365.1. Taxonomy (NCBI): domain Eukaryota; kingdom Viridiplantae; phylum Streptophyta; class Magnoliopsida; order Malpighiales; family Erythroxylaceae; genus Erythroxylum; species Erythroxylum rufum. The sequence continues at coordinate 18,393 of JANIHZ010048107.1, read as the reverse complement.
TTTAAGGTTTTATATTTGCATAACTCAAGTTTGGAATTTTACAAAACTTGAGTCTAGGATGTTGCTTAACTTTAAATGATGTTTTGTGAAATTTGAGTATCTTGTTTTGTATGAAGTCTCAAAAAATTTATAAATATAACGTATCTCAAAATATCATTTGTTATTTTGTGACTTGTTAGGTCTAAAGTTTTACAAATCTTTGGGTCTAACGTTTGTGACTCCTTGAGTGTGGTATTTTATAACTCTTTGAGTTCAACATTTTGTGGCTCTCTGAGTATGACATTTTACAAGTCCTTGAGTCTAATGCTTTAAGACTCTTTAAGTTTGACATTTTTCTTAACTTTAGATTATATTTTTACAAAATTTAAGTTTGTTATTTTTTAAAGTAATGAGTTTGACATATTGTAAAATTTGTGAATGTGACATTTCACAAAGTGCCAATATGTCATTTTGCAAAATTTGTAAGTCTAAAGTTTTGTATTATGAATCTTACATTTTATGAAGTAATGAGTATGTCCTTTTTCAAAATTTATAAGTATGACTTTTTGCAAAAAAAAAAAAAGCATGTCATTCTTCAAAATTTTTAGGTTTGTTGTTTTATTAAGTGATGAGTTTATCAATTTGTAATTATTTAGTCCTATAATTTTATATTTTTTAGGTATTTATGTATCTTTGATTGACATTTTGTGACTTATTAAGTACGATGTTCTACAACTCCTTAAATCTCGCATTCTATGAATTTTTAAGTATGATGCTTTATGACTCTTTGAGTTTGACATTTTGTGACTACTGGATTCTAATGTTTTGTGACTCTTGCAAATCTTTAACTCTAACATTTTATGACTCCTTGAATCTGACATATTTCTTAACTTTAAATCCTAAGTATGACGTTTAAGAAAAATGATTTTCTCAACATGAAGAATAGACAGTGCTAAAATCGAAGTTGTGTCTTGACTTCTAAAATGATTTACAAGTTCAAGAATCATAAGTTCTTAGGTCATTGGCCATTCCAAGTTCTTAAAACATTTTAAGCGTATAATCTTTTGAGCCTGTATATTCTAGGTTTAACAACATCCCTAATAAGGTATGGGCTTGACAAGTTTGAAAAAAATATTTTCTTTGTCTTTTAGTCTATCATTTATGTTAGTTTTCCTTAAAATGAGTTACCCTATTTTTATAATATGTTGGTTGACTATCTTTTGATTGAAGATCTTAACCTATTATTGGTAATGAAAAATTCTTCAGGTTTTCCTTTTGTCTTCCATATTATATAAGGTCAAATTCAACCTTAACTTGTATTTATTATTATCAAATTTAAAGGTTTCAAAGCCAATATAAAAAAAATCTTTAGTTTTATTAAGAAAAGAGCTTTCAGGTTGTATGTTAAATTGAATGGGATTTTTATTATTGTTATCCTTAGGACTCTTTTATAACTCTAAAGGAAGCTCTATAAGTCATCCACCTAAATTACTTTATTCAAATTTATAGAATGGTTACATTGGTGACCTATAGGTGAGCAATAGATATGATGTTTTGTTTGATTCCCTAAGACTCAAAAAACTTCTTTAGGTTTAAATAAATGAACAACAGTTCGTTGCCTATTACTATAGGTAAGGAGGATTCCATATTTGTATATAACTATTTTTCCTATCATGGTTGAGTATGATTTTATTTTATCCATTATGGGAAGTACTGGACTACAATAAGGATGAACTTGTATTGTCTAATGCTTTGTAAGAATAGGCTAGAATGTATGTACTCTATTACTTAAACAATATTAAAGATTAAATAGTTGAATATTATCTAACAAGATGATGAAGAAAATGTGAGTTTGTTTAACATATATATCACTTTTTAATATAACAAATTGGATCTCTCTTAAGTGATGGCCGAAAATATTCTTAACATAATATTAAAGTTGAGCAACCCTAATGTGATCCATATAAATCTTCAAGGAATTCCTTTATATTTTTTTTTGCCTAGTGTGATGCGACACATTTCAAGAAGGAATAAATGTAGGAGTGTATGTAAAGATGTCCATTAATAATGGAGATTTTTTTGGATCTACATATGAGTTTCCTTGCCTTAACTTAGTTTGAAGGTAATTATCCTTTTTCTACATAGATAATTTGTGACTAACTAATCCACTTATACTTATGATTTTCCTCATATATAAGCTTAAGTTTAACTTTCCAAAATATATCTTTAAACTTCATTCCTTTTGCTCCATATTTTGTCAATTGATGTGCTAAATCATTTTTTATAGAGATATGTTATACCTGAATTTATGTTTATTTTTATAATTTAATACAAGGTAAAATACTTTAATATGATTTCTTCTTTAGGAAAAAAGAGCCAATCAACTAATAGACAATAAGTTAGGGTTCTAACTTAATTTCTTTTGCGTAAATTTGTAAGTATTTCACCATTTTTTTTCCATATTATTGATCTCATATAGGTTTTGAGTAATAATATTAACTTTACTTTTTTTCCCTGATGCACCAACAATGTTCAACATTCAAGTGAGTGAATAATTCAATTTAAGTTCAGTCATATATGAAGTATTGGTAGGGACTGTGCATTCAACTGTTATGTATGCTAATAACTAAGATCTTGTCAATTTTTGTAGTGAATATATGATCTCAAACTCATTAAGTTCTACTAACCACTTAACCATCCTTCTTAATGTTCCAGTTTTGTATAAAACTTTTCATAATAATAGGTTTATCATAATAATGATGAGATGAGCCTAGAAATATAGTTTCAATTTTTTCTCAAGCTTGGCAATAACAAATATTGCTTTCTCCATTGAAGTGTATTTTATTTTAGGTCCTTAAAATACCTTATGTATTTAGTAGGTTAATCTTTTCTTGACATTTTCCATTTTTCATTTTTTATTAAGAACATGGGGGGGGGGGGGGGAGCTAAAAAAGTCTTCAATAATGCCTCAAAATGGAGCCAGAAAGATGATAAACCTTAAATTAGCTAAAATCGGATTGAACTATCTTTGATTAGATAAAGACAGATATAAAAAATGTGCAATAAGGGATCTTTCATTTAATTGTAACTAGTCTTTACTTAGGTAGACCCAAACAATGTACAGAAGGAAGCTCATAGCTAGATCATATATCATGCAAAAAAAGGTCAAAAGAGACTCTATATGAACAATAAAACAACTTACCAAACTCAAACTAGAAGAAGTAGATCATGACCTCAAATTTTGAGTTGATATAAATTCTCCCAACTTATGGCCCACCTTATGATCTATTACACAAATACTTAAATGCTCTTTTCCATTACAAATAGCCATAGTATGACTTACCATTATGGGCATAATGGTAGATGTCCAGGACCACGTTATTAGGATTTATTTTTTTACCTTTGTTTTAAGCTTATTTATTTTTCTTAATAAATAATTTGCTACAAAAGGATTTTTTAGTTAACATATCAATATTAATTGCTTCTATTTTTTAAAGACAAAGAAACAAATTATATATTTTTTCCTATTTACTACTACGACAAAGAATACAATTTTCACTATATTTATTCCTTTTTCTATACTCTTTTTGGCTTAGTTTTATTAAAAAGAACTATTGCAATAAAGTTGCCTTCTCTGACAGATATATAAGCTTCGTGTACAAAATGCTCTTCCTTTAAAATGAATTGAATGTTGGCTAAAGCTAACTGAAATTATTGATCATTCCATGGAAGGAAAAAATTAGACTTCTAAGTAAGTTGGTATCTATGTCTTCTTTTTTGTATATGGTTTTACAATCATGATGTACAAAAAATCTTCTTACAATTAATCATATATTATGTTCTTAGAGGTGGACATCCAATTGGATCAATGAATGACCTCCTTTTGACCTCACACTTCGTACCTTTCTCAAGGAAACTTCCTAAAGAAAACAACCTTTAGTAAGCTTCTTTCCCTAATCACTTTTTTCCATTCTCAAGCAATAGAAGCGAAGTAGCCTAACAAATCCATTAAATATTGCTTTAATGTTTGTCTTTCTGAATAAGAAATGAATTCAGTGCTTCTAATACAGTTAAGATTTGCAAGTACATATTTTCTCTATTATAAGGGGTGGTGAAGAGAGCTTGATTATGTAAGTGATTTTTTGTAATTTCAAATGCCTACTAGCATTTGCTACTTCATTTGAGCCTTATGCTTTTTTTTTTTAATATTTTGAAAAATAAGAAGATACCTTTTACTAGACTTTGAAAGAAAATAAGATAAGCTTGTTATTTTACCTACAAGAATTTGTACTTTCTTTAAAGTCTATGTCTGTTTCATAGTAATGATTGCTTTGATCTTTTAAAGATTAATTTTAATGCCCCTTTGACTCATCATAAATACTAAGAATTTCATGAGAAGTTTTTAACACACACGTCATAAGATTTAGTTTCATACCACTCTTCTTTAGTATCTTGAAACATTCTCCTAGGTTTACTAATTGATCTCCCCATACTTCCATTTTAAAGATCATATCCACATATTCATATTTCGACTAAATTGTTTGTAAAAAATGGAATTGATGAGCCTATGATAGGTTACCCATACATTATTTGATCTAATCGACATTATCTTTGTAATAATATATTTTGTTAACTATCATTTTTTCATCATCTTCACACATATGGATCTGATTATAACATTTATATGTATATGAAACTCAACCACCTATAACCTACTTTGGTGTTTATAAGTTAGTATATCTCTGGAAGCAGGTAACTACCTTTAGATATACTTTGTTTAAAATTGTAATATTAATGCACATGTTGTACCTTTTATTAGATTTTTTCATTATAACCCTATTGGTGAGCTAATTTAGATACATCACCACCCTAATGAAGCTTGCACTTAAAATTTTATTTACCTTTTCTTACCTATTTTCATTCTTTCTCATATATTCTTTTCTTCTACTTTATAAACTTAGCATTAGGTCTCATGTTCACCCTATAAGTTATTATATGTGGCTCAATTCCTATCATGCCTAAAGCTAAACATGCAACATAAATTTCTTATTGTTCTTTTAAAAATTATGTCATTTTGGTATTTGATCTTCATCCATATTGGCTCCTATTTTTAGTAACTTATTATGGTTCTCGTCTCCAACTTAAACTTTTACGATTTATTCTACATCTTGTACCCTAATTATGCCATCTATAATCTTGGGGCTTTTTTTTTCTCTTTTTTAAATATGATCTACCTTCTTATTCACCATTTTTATTTTAGTCTCTTATGATGTGTACTCGATTATTTTAATCAGAAATCTTCAATTGAGGTCTATTATAACTACTATCTCTATTAACAATCATGTTAATGACTTATATGGTCTTCCTTATCCTCTTGTTTAGTTTAGGATCCTTGATCTACGTCATTTCTTAGTTTTGTCCTTATGAATAGCTTTGTATTTTCTAAGAAATTATTCAAAGTGCCCCCCCTTAAAAGAGTTCATTGATGGTTCGCTTAAGGTTCCTATAACTTTTGATGTGATGGTCATGATTTTAGTGAAAACTGTTATAAATTTCTACAAGTCACTTTTCTAGTGACATTGGTTGAGGTAAGTTGACTAGGTTTTAATCCTTAATGAAGTTCAAATTTTGATTCATGGATGAGTTAGTATAGGTACCTTTATTTCTATTCTTCCTAAAAGATTACTCTTTTTCTTTGGATGTTTAACAATTTTATTTCCCCAGAAAATTTGTATGTTATTTCTCTTTGGTGTGCAATGTATAATATTCTAAGTGCTCACTATATTGCTCATGTTTTAAAGAACCTTTTGGGAGAGTTTTTTTATAAAGTTTGATATTTGTTTAATATTTCTCAAAAGCAACAACTACAATGGAAGTGTAGGCTTCAAGATTAAACTTTCATTTGTAATCTTAAATGGTCTTACTTGACTTTTGCATTATCTTAAAAAAGTTACCATGTTGAAAGTCATGTGTTGATTGCTAGAAAAATGGGACTAAAATACATTCCGATCCGTGTATAATCTCCACAACCTTTTGCACATCAAAACTTGTTGCATTTGGATATTAAGATAATTCCTAGACCACCATGCTTTTTTGGTGTCGTAACTTCACACCATTTGAAGCGAGCATTGCTCAAGTTCCCTACTTGTCCTAACTAGAGAAAGGATTTCATAATTTGGTCTGCCTCTTTGATTGCTTTCCAAGGAAAAGCAACATAAGCAACCAATAGAGATGGAGAATTGTAAGCACTAAAATAAGGAGTGTAAGTCAAGCTACATAAGAAAGGAATTTATTCTACCATGCCATCAAGTTTTAAAGCCATAATTGGGACTCCCAGATAATGAAAAGGAATAGGACAATGATGGAGTCCATGATTCTTCTAACGTGTGCATAGTTTCTCACATCATCTAAAGTATAGAAGTAACTCTTCTCTGAGTTATGATGTAGTTTAGACCATTTCACAAATAAATCATGCACATGCATCATGATTTGGACGGAAGCAGAATCAACCCCATATAAAAGTATCAAGTCATCAACATATAATAGATTTGTAATGTTAAATTCCTTACATCTATGGCGATATTGAAATCCACCATTAAGAGGAACTATCTTGTTTAAGAGTCTAGAAAGTCTCTCCATTACAAGTGTAAACAAGTACGACGATAAAGGATCACCTTGCCTGATCCCCTTTGCAGGTTTGAAAGGGAAGGTGGGGGTACCATTCATAAGAATACTCAATGAAGAGGTAGTAATGTAGGTCATGATCCAATGAACAAATTTAGGTGAAAGATGCAATGCTTTAAGACAAAGCCTTATAAAGCTCCAACTAATTGTATCAAAGGCTTTGAAAGAGTCAATCTTAATCAAGCAACTATTCAATTTCTTACCAGAAGGATAATCCTTCAGTAACTCTTCTAGAAGTAGAATGTTATCGCCAAGATTCCACTCAGGAACAAATGCACATTGTGTAGAATTGACAGTTACCGAGAGGATAGACTTGAGTCGCTCAACAAAAAGCTTTTATATCACCTTATAGATAGTAGAGCATCAAGAAATAGGGTAGAAGTCTCTCATGTGACAAGGGTTTTGTGTTTTGGGAACCAAGCATATATAAGAATGATTGATGACCTGAAGAATTTTGGTAGATTTAAAAAATTCCAAAACCACCTCAGTAAAAAGATGATCGTAAACATTTTTCATATGATTTGTTTAATGATTATTAAGACTATAAAAAAAGCCTAAATCACAGTACCAACTTCATCATCCTCAAGCATAATAGGAAGCTTGAGTCTTTATTTTAAGAAATTCTAACATCAACCTCCGGATAGCCATCGTATCTTGTCCCCTTTCGAAATAATGGTAAATGAAGCTTCATCCTCTACAAACTGCAACGCACTGCACAACAACTCTCAAAAGGGAACCTCACACTTGTTATCGTTGACTAAACCAAATCGATTGAATTGGAGAAAGATCAAAACTAAAGAGCATCAAATGTTTCCGGAAAATATTTCCCTATTATGTAAACATCCAGAACTCCAACCATCATTTCTTCAACTACCATCATTACTTCTTTGGCATATATCTTTTGATTTGATTGAAAATAATAATAATGGAGACTACCCTGCATTAAAACCATGTCCATTATTACCTAAGCCATCCTATAATGTTCATATCTAGGAGAAATATCTTTCATCAAACTCAGGGTTTTCATCAAGCATCATGAACAAACAAATCATATAATAGTTTTCTTATAATTATTGACTCAAAATAGTCCAAAAAACCTATGAGCACACAATTTTGAGCATGACCATTGTTTTTCATACTTAAAACTCAACTGCCTAAAACTCTCTAGGTGTCACTCTTAATGTCAGTCTCCTGGTTAGGAAAGCTCTCGGAGTCGACCAAAATGATGGAGAGACCAAGGCTACAGGGAATATAAAGGCATTCATTTATGAATTTCATCTACAATTCCATGTCTCTATAAGCTTCACGGTCTCCGATTTCAGGTTCAAAGGCACTATGATTTAAATATTAGGTTATGTCCTACAACTAATGGCTTTGGTTGTACTTTAATGACAATTATTTAAAGGCATTATTTATCTTGTACATATTAGATGTATATGATAAAGTCCTTGGGATAATTTTACATTGCAAATGAAATTATTATTATGATATTCATATTGCATTTATGTATTATCCATAAATTGTTCCTAGTCATTGTTCTATTAATTTTGGACATTAATATAACGTAAAAAAGACTAGCACAAGTTATGTTTTCCTTATGAAGGAAGTAGTTGATCTCATAGGCTAAAGCATAGATATATTTAAACAAATATATGGGTGCTTGCAAGAGAATAAGTTCATTGAACAGACCCAACATGAGAAATTCATTTGAAACATTACTTGTATGTCTATAGAATTCTCATTGTGATGATTACATAAGTGATCCTTTGACTTGAGGTCACCAAAGTTATCTTGCATAAGGATTGTTATTCTTTTGATACTATTTACGACCTATTTAATCATAGGTTAGTCAAATGGTAGTCATTGGATGTAACATGAACTATATGGAGATAGTTATGTGATTAAGATAAGATTCAACGCCTTAAAGTAATTAGGGAGATTGTTTCTTTGTTCTCGACTAGTATTGATTCAGGAAATCCTTGGTCGAGGTGGAATGACATTTTGTAAATATTTTACAAATTTAATTAATTGAATATATAGTTAATAGCATAGAACTAATATGATTGGACTAAAAATAGAGTAGATATTAATTTCATGCTATATGTCTAATCGGAACATTATACGATGAAAAGATTGAATTATATAGAAAAATTATGCATGGAAAGGTTAGTCAAAAAAACTTTTATATTCCTAAATATTTAGGTGGTCATGACGCATTGTAAGACGCCAATCTTGATCTATATTATAAATTGTTTAATTGATAATTAAAGATACATTAAAAGAAGTTTTAATTTATCTAATTCTAGTTATAAATTAGAATTATAATTTAGAACCATTGTCAACATATTTAGGAACCTAATGGGTCTCACATATATAATGGGTTTAAGATAGCAATGTTATTTTAATTAAGTTATATTTGATTGTAAGTTTGAGAAACTTTAATTACATATGAGATATGTAATAAATAAGGATCAATATGAGATATTGAATCTTATTTAGGCATAATTGGTATTTAATTAGAATTATTTTTAATCCTAATTAAAGTTTAATAGAAATTAGAATTTAATTTCAATTAAATTACCAAAACGTTGAGAACCTATTATAAATAGGCTAAAGCAGCAATATGGACCTAGCACTTCTTGCTTAAACCTTTCTGTAAGAGTTACAGAGTTCTCTCAACTCATTCTGTGAATATCATCAGAGGTCGGATACTTATGAGGCTATGATGGTTGAGATAAATTGATTTCAGAAACGGTTTGAGGGATAAAACAAGATAAAGATCAAACTTCAAAATAAGGTACAAATTAAGTTTCTGCTTTTTATGATTTATGATAATCATTTTATAGCTTAAAGAGATCTTGGTTTTCAGTAAATCAAAGTTTACGCAAAAGTTTAATAATTATTCCGTTGCAGCTGGGATCGAATCCTACTCTGATTTCCCAACATTATCACCTTACTCTATTTTTGCTTATTTGATCCTTCAAATCATTGATTCAAAGTACTGGAAGTAATTCAATACATGATTTATTTGTTAGAGAATTATTATTCTATTTATATAGAAATTGTTTATTTATAAATAATAAGTTTCTTGATTTATTAGAAGTGATATTTTTCTTGATTAAGATTTGAAAAGCATTTTCATTTATTGATTAAGAAAATGTGGTTTCTTTAATTTTGAAAATAGTTTTCTAATTTATTAAAGAAATATTTTCTCATTAATTAAGAAATCAATTTCTAAATAAATAATATAAATGACTTTCTTAATTATTTTTAAAAGTGTTTAATTTGATTTTGAAAGTAGTTTCCTTTTAATATTAGAATATAGTTTTCTAATTAAGGAAAATAATTTCTATTGAGATTAGAAATAGTTTTCTAATTTGATTAGAAAGTGTTACTTATATAGTTTTTGAAAAGGAGTTTTTTGTAAATTATAATAAGTAAGCAGAATAATTTATTGAAAATTGTTTTCAATTAAATATTTTAAAGGAGTCCAAGATAAATTGGAAATGGTTTCCAATTGGCTTTGAAAATTGTTTTCAAATCGAATCAATATTTCTATTTGGAATAGGAATTTAGATTATTTAGGAATCAATGAGTTTAATTTGATTGAATTTTTCCAAAGAGTTGGAAATATTATTAGATTATGAATATCAATAACTAGAATCAAACAAAGCTTGATGTTTTATACATATAATATGATTATGTGTGCATAAGATGCGTACTTTATTTATATGGATGATATATATATATTGGATGTATATTAAATTATGTTTTATGTGTGTGATATTTTACATGCAATTTTGTGTTTGATGAGATGAATGAGTTAAAATCCCTCGTTAAAATATTAAGTATACATTGAGAACGTGATTGTTGCCTTTCATTATTATAAGAATAAACCAGAGTTTTATTTATTTTAAGCTTGTTGAGCAAACTCAAGGCCACTTTAGTCTTATGACAATGAGTTTTACTTAACTAAAATTGTGTGATTTGGATGAGCAAACTCAAGATCATATAAATTAGAGGCAGGGTTAGGAATAACAACATATGAAATATTTTGGCAAGAGTTATCACTTAATGGATCTAGGAGTCACATTAGATGTGATTAATAAAGTTGTTATCTACTTAATTTAAGTCTAGTTGGTTTGTTCAGCAAACTCAAGATCAACTATATTTGAATGGGATCCTAGCCCACTAGAAAGATTAGAGTAATCTTTTCGAATAGTAGTGAGGGTTATTATTTTGAATAAAATAGTGGGAGTAACCAAATGCATGATTAAAGTCCTAATCTTATTTAGTAGTTATGGCATATAATTAATTACTTGTTTTTCTTACATTTATATTCTGTTCTGAGTGAGATTTACCTTGCTTAGTATAGTTGATACTAAGTTAGTCAACCCAATTTCTTGGACATAGGATGTGTTTGAGAAGAGTTCTCAACAGTAAGATAGAAAATTGTATGTCAATTATTTTATTTTGCTATAATCCCTGTTGTGGATTCGGTAACAAAGTTTTAGAGACATGTCAAAATCATATAGATGACAAAATGTATTGAAATTTTGAGTTAAATAATGTTTCAATGTATAATTATAAGAGAATGGTTCTTAAGTTAAGTAATGGGAGTAACATGAAATTTGAAAAGTTTAAATCTCATGACAATACATCTAATTAGAACTAGTGTCTTTATTGATACATTTGATGTATAGTTGAAAGGCTACAAGACATTGAAAGATTCACTTTCAGATGAATTCAAAGAGTTTACTTTAGAAATAATTGTGAATTTATCATGTCTACAAGAAGGTTAGTGGGAGTATAGTTATCCTCTTTAGTGGGAGTATGTGGAGTCATATTGCTCATAGAGAACAACAATTCTAACTTTCAATTATTGAAAACATAATTGCCCAATAACAACTCTTATTGGATAGGAAAAGGTAACAACTTAATTCTGGGATTTAGATCTATAGAAATAGATTAGATGTTGTTCACTTATTCTAACTCCAAGTACATAGATAATGTACTAAAGATGTTTAGTAATTGAGATATCTGATACTTGTGAAGGATTAAAGATATCTATTATTCTATATATGAGTTGAAATTTGAGTTCAGCATGATAAGGATATAACTTTAGAAGTAAATCCTAATTAAAGTTTATTTACTTAACATAATATCATTCTAGATTGGAGAGGTTCCAATGTAGCGATGGTTGCTAATTAAGCCGTAATGCATTTTTCATTTAGTGGAAATGACTATTTGGATCAACAAGTTCTTTAATGAACTTGATATAATTCATTGCATTGTTCAACACAGTAATATACTGTGAAACATTAGAGCCATTGGGCATGTAAAAGGAGCCAAGGTTTCATCAAACATCGAATGATGTGTTTAGGCAAATTTTCTTAATTATGATGATAATTAAGATGTAAGTTGTAAGAATGAAGCAAGTGCTCACTATAAAGAATCTTGTAGAATTCTCTCATTAAGCCACTATCATAGTAGTAGAATAATTGTCATATGGTGATATGGTGTGAGATACTTAAACGATTGGCTTAGTTCAAGTGAGAGATTATTGGTTTATTCCCTACAGCCAATTGCTTTAGTTATAGTTTAATGGCAATTATTTAAAGGTATTCCTTATCTTGTACATGTTTAGATGTCTATGATAAATTTCATGGTATAATTATACATTGAAAATGAAATTATAATAATATTCATATTGCATTTATGTATTATCCTTAAATTATTCCTAGTTATTGTTCTCTTAAGATTAGACATTAATAGAACACAAAAAAGTCTAGCAAATGTTATATTTTTCCTTATGAAAGGAAGTAGTCGATCTCATAGGCTAAAGTATAGAAATACTTAAACAAACATGTGGGTACTTGCTAGATAACAAGTTCACTGAATAGAGAGACCCAACATGAGAAATCTATTTGGACATTACTTATATATCAGAGACCCAACATGAGAAATCTATTTGGACATTACTTATATATCTATGGAATTCTCATTGTGATGATTACATAAGTGATCCTTTAACTTGAGGTCACCAAAATTATCTTGTATAGGGATTGTTATGTTTTGATACTGTTTATGACGTATTTAATCATAGGTCGATCAAACAATAATCATTGGATGTAGCATGAACTATATGGAGATAGTTGTGTGATCTATATAGGATTCATCACCCTAAAGTAATTAGGAAGAATGATCCATTATTTTCAATTAGTATTAATTCAGGAAATCCTTGGTCGAGGTGGAATGACATTTTGTAATAATTTACAAATGTCATTAATTGAATTGATAATTAATAGCAGAAAACTAATATGATTAGACTAAAAATAGAGTAGACATTAATTTCATACTCTATGTCTAATCAGAACATTGTATAACAAAATGATTGAATTATATTGAAAAATAATATACGGAAAGATTAGTCAAAACCACTTTGACATTCCTAAATATTAGGGTGGTCATAGCGCGTTGCTAGATGCGAATCTTGATCTATGATTATAAATTGTTTAATTAAAGAATTAAAGATAAATTAAAAGGAGTTTTAATTTATCTAATTCTAGTTATGAATTAGAATTATAATTTATAATCACTTCCAATATATTTAGGAACCTAATGGATTCACATATATAATAGGTTAAAGAGAACATAATTATTTTAATCAAGTTAGATTTTATTATCAAGTTTGAGAAACTTTATGATTAAATATGAGATATTTAATAAATAAGGATAAATATGAGATATTGAATCTTATTTGGGCATAATTGGTATTTAATTAGAATTATTTTTAATTCTAATTAAAGTTTAATTGAAATTAGATTTTAATTTCAATTAAATTACCAATATGTCTAGAACCTATTATATATAAGTTTAAGCTCTATGGAGCTAGCGCTTCTTGCTTAACTCTCTCTAGAAGAGTTATAGAGTTCCCTTAACTCATTCTATGGATACTGCTAGAGGTCGGATACGTGTAGCTACGGTAGTTGAGACGAATCGATTTCAAAAACAATTTAAGGGATACAACAAGATAAAGATCAAGCTTCGAAATAAGATATGAATTAAAATTCCGCTTTATTATGATTTGTGTTAATCATTTTATAGATTAAAGAGATCTTGGTTTTTAAAAAATCAAAGTTTATGAAAGAAATTTATAATTATTCCATTGTTGCCTGGATCAGATCCCAATCTGATTTCCTAACATTATCACCTTACTAAGATTCTGCTCCTTTGAGCCTTCAAATCGTGGATTCAAAGTGATGGAAGTAATTCAAGCTTTTTTTTCGGACTTACTATCATATTCCTGGACTTACTTTGTTTCGGCTTTCGGTAAAACAGTTGTTAGTGTATGGAAACTACTTGATTGGCTTTAGTTTGTTAAACTCAGTCACGTCACAATAAGATCAACTTGGTCATTGCATTAGTTTGTGACATGCATGTGGATTATGGTGTTAACAGAGAAGAACATTCGAGAGATGAAAGAGAAGAAAGAAGTGTTACGGACAAATGCAAAATAGCAGCTACATCAAAGGACAACACACATGTTAACAGGGGCAGAAGAGTCTTTTAATAATTAGCTAGCTGGAATCAGTACAGGTTGTTATAATAGAACAAATCCCAACCATTCAATTCATTTTGTCCTTTTTCATAAGGTGTATGGACAAGATCAATTCACCAATTGTATATATACTAGTACAAACAAATAATAGATTGAGAGAGTAAACATTCAAAAGTTTGTGACATGCGTGTGGATTGTGGAAGATGCATTATTGCAGTTGCAAGCAACAGTAGTAAAGCGAGCTTCCAAGAATGCGTTGTCAGGTTGCATATTCATTCTATAGCTTGTTGATACTTTTCAAGTAGGAGGCGATTTTAATTTATTCATTTCAAAATAGAACTCCTTTAATTGACCCACCCACCCCTATATTCAAAGCGATTCCTTAGTTTCGTTTGGAAGTTAGGCTACAAGCTTTTACAGATTCAATGACAATGGTAACTCAGATTTTCAAAGTAGCCTTCTGGAGTAAAAATAGAAATGATTAACATATATTAAGACATGATTAGCCCATTATTCAAGAAACTTTACCTGCATTTATTAACAGCTCGTAACTCTTATACTAGGTTTTCGTTCCAAAATCTTCTCAAGTTTGTGATGCATGTTAATGTCTCCTTGCAGAAAGCCCCAGCCATTCATGTCTAAATATCAACCTGTCAATGCTTATCCGGAAATAAGCATTCAGAAACTTAAATCTTATCTTTACAGGTTATTCATTTAGCACGAGGAAAGACAACTAACAATCATGGACTAGGTCCAGAACGTTTCCTTGTTGGTTAGTAACTTGGGCGAATTTGCATTAATGATGCTTTAATTTGAACTCCACTTATCTTGAGGTTCTACCTGCCATGAAGCGGAGGCATTGGCTGGGAAAGGATTCTTTACGAAAAGGGTCTCATGTCATTCTACAGGTAGACATGGAATTAAAGTCTTGGCAGAGTGTGGATTAACAGTGGTACTAAGGGAATCGGCACCTGACGAAGAGGCTGGGAGTGAGCCTACCATTCATGAACAAAGTGATACGACTGAATGAGTCAGCCATCCTTAAATATTTGGAATTTGTAATAGAAAGTTCTGCACGACCCATCGTGACAACTTCAATTCATTTCTTTCTACTTGTAGACTCTTTTCTATACCAAACTTCGTAGGAATCTTGTCATTTTTCTTTTCTCTGAAATAATAGAGCATGGTATTTGAAAATACTCCTCTATTTATTATGCTTTTTGCTGACATTATTTCCCTTCTGATGTATCAAGTACGAATTACTTCCACGACCAGATCATGAAACACCGAGAAAAAAGAAACGAAGGAATGGCTACAATAACATACAAACATTTTGGTAATCAATCTCAAACACAGAAACAATCAAGTTCCAAATTGCAACAAAAACCAAGAGCGCCTGAAATGTCTATTTGTGAATGAAGTTCACTTAGGTGGTGCACTTCTGCACCTGAGAATTTCAACACCCAAGTAATCCAGGGCCCCTTGAACAGCAACATGAGGCTTCCCAACTTTCACACGAATGGCAGAGATTGGGGGGTACTTGGTCAAAGTTGTCGAAGCAATTAGCTCGGCCACTGATTCAAGAAGGTTATGCGGAGTTCCTTCAACAACTCCTTTGACTATGCTGAAAAACGAAATGAGCAGTCAACCAAATGCCATCTTAAATGAAGGTCCTTTTGCTAAACAGCACAACATGATTTACTAAACAATCTTGATCATGCAAATTCAACTTAGCACATATAAGTGAACAATTATGACTCAGGTAGATGTTTAATGTATAAACGGCAGAACTAAATTCTGGATATCAGGAGTCCAATTATACTCGAAGGCCAATTACGATTTTATGATGTACAGGAGTGTGTATACTGCACAGATATCCTACAGTGAGTCATGCAATGTTTCAGTAATTGATTGGATCTTTAGGTTCCTAGATTGGTGTAAGAAACGGGATTTGGAGTCCTCCCTCTGAATAAGAAAATAGGGACATAATAGATACTAGATCATTTTACTGATCAAAATATGTATTATGAATTCACGATGATGATTATAAGCCAAAACATAATGGAGATTGCCTAGGAGAGAAGCTGATTTTGAGAATTTTGGAGAATGAAAAGCACCACTAAAATTGGAAACTTGTAACAAAATAAACAACGAATTAAATTATCTGGCATTGATACAGGAAATATCAAGTAATCTGACATGAATAAAGGAAGCACTAAGTTGTAACTCACCGGTAAATTTCAGTATAGCTAATAGTATCTTTCAGGCAGTCGGATTTACCAGCTACACTGAGATCCATCCATGCATCTACGTCTATCACAAACTTCTGACCCAGGGTTCGTTCTTCTGGCTTCACTCCGTGGAAACCATGGAACTTCAATCCTCTTAGAATAAGTTTGTCGCCTCCCATTGTTCCAATGTCTTCCATAATTGCTACTAATGAATAAAATAGGATATTAGGTAGTTATTCATTTTGAAAAGAAATTCAACATAGAAGCTAAAAGAGACACCAAAGCTCCTCTCTCTTTCCCCATTTCTCGAATGGGCATTTGACTTGTACCTCAGAGAAGAGTTTAAAGTTCAAGCATCAACTCATGTTGAAAAATTGAATACATGCCTGCCTACATAACTAAACTAAAATTGGAGTATCTAAAACAACAAAAGTCACCAAGGTTGAACGCTTTTCTACTCGGCATATCAATTCTTTTGTACAATGACCTTTTTCGAGGCAACTGAATGACATGTACTTTGTGGCAAGATTGGGCAAGGACATTCACCAAAAAGTAAGAAGAAAAACGAGATAATCAATAACAAGAAAGCATAAACCCTCAGAAAGTGCTCAACACAAATTCAACTGATTCACAGTGGAGGAAAGTGAAGATATGAGAATAACTTTATAGGTTCCACTGAAACTAGTTAAATGTGTTCCTTTGACGTAGTTATGCAGAGTAAACTGTAGAGATTTTGACAGTTTCACTGACGTACGTATCCGCATTATAATCCAGAAAGCTAGAATCAATTTATAGACAGCTCAAGCTACGAGGCAACTAAACCAAAATTCAATAACAGTAAAAATTGTAATATGAAAAGTTAGACCTTGTTGAAAGAGCTGCTAAAAAGTATTAGTTCAGACTCCAGTTGTAAAAGCTTATCGCACTATGGGTTTCTCCAAAAAAAAAAAAAAAAGCTTATCGCACTATGGGAATGGAGAATCAAATGAAAGTCTTGAAATTGGTCTGGAAGCTCTTCGACTATGTCATTTGTGCCAAAAGGAAATTCTTTATATAGAATCCAAAATATTTTCCAGACAGAAGGCATCGACCTAATACGAGTTTGAATTTAGAGAAGAGGGCTTAGCGAGCAGCATCGCCAACCTCAAAGCTATAAATTGCGACAAACAATTTTTACAATCAATAATCCATGAATCCACCTTGCGGGGAGTGCCCATTATGAATCGTGGAAAAGAAGTTCATATCAGCCAAAAAAATCCTTCAACATCACCAATACAGTTGCCTAAATTAAAAGAGTTCAACAAAAGAAGATACTACTGATTCACAAATGTTCATTATTAACAAGTCCAGCCTCGCTAATTATCATGTAAACAAATAAACGAGCAAACTACGTATATATCAAACATAAGAATCGCAAAAACCCATCTCTTGTAAACCATCAGACAAAAATGAACTCACTTCCCGATCCCTTCTTTATAAAGAAAAAAAAAAAAAAAACACCACCACCACCATAGTAACAGAGTACATAATGCCAATTTGAATAATAAAGAGGGAAAAAGAGTGGGATAACTACATCAGTAAAGAGTTTCAGGTACCTTCACTGCAAGTTGGCCGCCAAAGGCAGCAGAATCTTTGTGGAAAACAGTTGTCCTCTGAATCAGGAGGGTCTACTACCAAGTGTCGCTACTAATCTATGGTGGATAACGGTCTGCTTGTAGGATACGTTCGGTAAAGTCTTAGTTGTTAACCTTTCAGATAATTTGCAGAATATGGTTCCTAAAATTTTAATAGTTAATCTCTGTTATAAAAGATAAAAAATAATATGGTGTGCCACTAATTGTAGATGGTCACATGTGTATTAGGATGGTTTGGTTTTACCTACACATATGGGGTAGATGGTCACATGTGTATTGGGATGGTTTGGTTTTACCTACACAT
>JANIHZ010047623.1:0-18749 GCA_027478365.1 Erythroxylum rufum | reverse complement strand
TTCCTTTAACATGGGCTTCCATGATATACTTTATTCCGCGCGAATAAATGTTTCAAAAAAAAATCTATACTGAGATTTGTCTGACCGACTGATGTAGTACGCCACCCTCGCGAGGCACGGACTCGGATATCACCAATGATATCGGGTTCGGGTCACGTGGGAGTGGGGTGTTACAAATAATGTGTCAAAAAAAGAAAAAATTGAATAAATAAAAACAAGAAAGAAAATAATACTATAGTAAAAGGGTGGAGATGTTTGAAAAAATTTTGTGTTTGGGATTTATAAAGTAGTAGTTATAATTGCTTGATTCTTAAAATTTTTATTGTACTTAATAACTCACTTTTCCAAAGGATATATCTTTACCCGAGCCCCATTACAAACAAATGAAATGACCTTCTGATTGATGCTTGACTTTGGTTAAGTGATGGAGTTTTGATTAATAAGAAATTTTATGGAGATATACTTTCATTGAATGCAAAGAGTGTAAACACTTCAATGATCAAACACTTGAAAGATGAGGGGTAGTTCTTATAATGCATTTTATGTTAGGTTTCAGGTAGTTTATGTTCAATTTTTACTCTTTTCTAGTCTGTTTGTTCGAGATTGTTATAAGGTTTTTGTTTTTAGGTCTAGCTTTAAGGACTTGAGGAGAAGACTTTAAAAAGATTAGAGAATATTTAGAGGACATCTCAAGATTTTAAGGAAGCCTAGATGCATAGCTATTTGAAGTCATTTGGACCAATAACCATATGTTCAAAGTAAAACTTATTTTGTCAGAATTAGTAGCCAGACAATTAGAGCTTTACGGACATATTTAAGGCTTATGAGATCTAAATGAGGTGATTTAAAATCTCAAATTCAAGTCAACATCCTGGGCCATAATTCCTATGTAAAACTCAAGGCCCAAAAGTGTTGTTTTGAGGGGGCTAAAAAGGCTGAGAATGAAATATGAAATTTGTCCCAGCCCAGTCTAACCTTCCCTTGGTTTTTGGCCCATAACTTTAGCTATAGGGCTTTTTTTTAAGTAAAAGAGGATCCGTTATAAAACTGGGAGGTGGAAATATAGCTTATATAAAGAAATCATAACCTAAAGAGGATGACATTGAGGCTAAAAGGAGGAGAGAAGTATCGAGACGGAAAGAGAACTACAAAGGGAGAATCTATGGAGTTTTGTTATCAACATAGATTGAGAGTTGGAGAAAGTGAACGAGAGTTTCACTCCCAGACATCATTCAAGGGTTCTTTTTCCTCTATTCTTTTGGGTTTGCAGATTTTTCTTATTTCAGTTTCTTCTTTATATGATGGAATTTACTAGTTTGAACTCAAATGATATGAGTATTATTTTCACTTTGATGATGAGCTAAATTATTCTTACCAAGGGTTTACATCTAGATTTAATTGAATGTCTTCATTTGATAATTCCCATTAATATATATCTTGCATGGATAGATTTTAATGTGTTAAATGCTAGATTAATGGATTGGCCACTTATTAGTATTGACATATTGAGTGAAGAATTGAAATATAAGTTCTAAGGATTGCTTAATTCATAACTTCGAACAGTTAGTAATTATTATTTTACGAATGTGAAAACTATTAAATTGATAGTTACTAATTTGATTAAAGAGAGAATAAAGCTGCAGATTAT
Source organism: Erythroxylum rufum (assembly GCA_027478365.1). Taxonomy (NCBI): domain Eukaryota; kingdom Viridiplantae; phylum Streptophyta; class Magnoliopsida; order Malpighiales; family Erythroxylaceae; genus Erythroxylum; species Erythroxylum rufum. The sequence continues at coordinate 17,101 of JANIHZ010047623.1, read as the reverse complement.
ATTAATGGGAAGTTTAAGAATTTAGTCCTGAAATTGGATCGAAGAGTAAACCCTAGGTTAGGTTTTTATTAATTTTATGTGATTTATTCCTTTTGCTTAATTTCATAATTTCACAAACTCTGTACCTTTTTAAATTTGATCTTTAATTTCTTGTTTTTAATCAAGTTATCACAGATAGTAACTTCCTTATGAGATGAAGTTGGGTGGTCCACCATATACTACAGCAGCCTTGTATACTTGCAAGTGATGCATTTAGGTAGCGTTAAGTAGGATGCGACACTATCACTTCCTCTGTGCCAAAATTATAGGATTATCTTCCTCTTATTGAGAGGATAAAATGTAGTGTAAATGCTTGGTAGAACAGGTTTCTCTCATATGCAGCCAAAATTACTCTTATTATTTTAATCCTTGATAGTCTACATCTATACTGGACAACTCACATTGCATTACCCAGGAAGGTTATAAAAGAAATTAACATAATAAAGAAGGCATTCCTATGGATAAGAAGAATAGATAACTTTAACAATGTAAAAATTAAATGGAGTGAGGTTACTATGCCTGGGAAACAGAGAGAGCTTGGGATTATTTCTATTACAACTATGTAAAAATTGCTTATGTGTAAAAGGCTTTGGAGACTCTACACTGATCAGAAATCACTTTAGATCAAATGGATCCGTGAGTATCATGTCCAAAATATTGACTTCTGGCAAGCTACATTCATAAGAGAGGCCTATTAGATCTTTATCTAGATGATGAAGTTGAGAGACACTATCTATCCATGGATCAAGTATAAGATAGGTAATTGACAAAAAAATATGGTTTTGGTTTAATAACTGGTTAGATTTAAGTCCTATTATTCACAACCCTATGATGCTTCATTTGAGGAATAGAATACCTCTGAACTTTAAAGTCTCATCTCTGATATGGAATGGTGAATGGAATGGATATTTTAGAGGTTTTGATAATCTTTTGCAATACCTCCCTCAATTGAATGAAGTGATGAATGAGGATGAAATCATTTTGGACACTAATTCGAATGGTAAATTCTTAAACAAATAATGTCATCAGCTACTTACCAGTGGACTATCTGAAGTTCCTTGGTTTAATCTTTTATGGGGAACTTTGAATCCTAAAGCCTCTTTAATCACTTAGCTAAAGTCCATGGCATGGCAATGTGGACTCTATTTGTGTATTATGTAAGATGGAAGTGGAAGACAGAGACCACCTTTTTTTCTATGCAGGTTTTCTAAAGCAGGATTCTACATTTAATTATAAGTGACAACTACATGTATAACTGGGAACAAACATTGAATTAGGTTATTAGCCATTCAAAGTAGAATACCACCATGTATACACTTTGGAAGGAGCGAAATAGAAAAATCTTTACACACAGGGAAGAAGAGAAGTACCAACTAACAAACAAGATTATTGATTGGATCAGATCATCCATTGTTGCTAAGAACGTTCAGAACACTCTTTCACCAGAGATGAAGCATAGATGGAAATTATAAGTTAGATATTAATATTGGTATGGATCTATTTTTTGTAATGTTTTTACAATTATGTTGTACTTAATTGAGCACTCAATAGCCTAGAACTAACTGTAATGTTGTGTTAGCTTCACTTATAGTTAATGCAATTTATTCATTTAAAAAAAAGAAGAAGAAAGTGATTACATGAATTTTCTTAGCTATATGTAATATTATAAAAATCATATATATTTATTATTCATGCTTATAAGTATTTGATACTAAATTTAGGTTTAACATTATTATAATGCTCAATGCATGATAAGAATTAGATTATTGAGTAAAAGTAGTTAATCTAATTTTATACAAACAGTTTATATGTATTCGATCAAAGGAGACTTAAGCTTAACATGAGCGGTAAGAATAAAAAGATGGACAATCGAGACTATCCTTTTATGCCATACTAGTTAAATCAACATGATAAGAATCATAAAGTTACTTATAAGGACATTTGCATCCTTTTGATTATGAATCGTATGAAGCTTATGAAACTTACTAAGTTGAAGAATAACCAAATCAACCATTAGTGAAAGTATGATGATGGTATTGAATTGTAAAATTTATACATGTCATGTATTTGATAGAATAACAATTCATAAAAGGATAATAATTATATTTTATTAGATTACTAATGACTTTATGTGATATAGTTATATGTATTAAATGAAATAATGATCTACAAGGTTAGATATAATCTTACAGACCTATTGAACAAATTGCTTGTTTCAATGTGAACTTATAGGAGAATGATCCTCATGATAAGTAGTAGGAGTAAGAAGAAATTTGAAAAGTTCAAATCTCATGATAATACATCCAATTGGAACTAATGCCTTTATTGATACATTTGATGTATAGTTAAAAGGCTATGAGAAAATGACAGATTCACTTTTATGATGAATTCAAAGAATTTGTTTGGAGATAATTGTGAATTTATCATGTCTGTAAGAAGGTTAGCAAGATTATAGTTATCCTCTTTAGTAGGATTATGTAAACACATATTGCTCTTAAAGAACAACAATTCATATTTTCAATTGTTGAAAATATAATTTTCTAAGAACAACTCTCATTGGATATGAAAGGGTAATAGTTTAATTATGGGAATTATATGTATAAATATAGATTATATATTGGAATTTGTTTACTTATTTTAAGTCTAAGTACATAGATAATGTACGAAAGATGTTTAATATTTGAGATTTCAAATACTTGTGAAGTACTAATGATATCCATTATTCTATGTACGAGTTGATATTTGAGTTTAAGGTGAAAACGATATTAACTTTAGAAGTAAATCTTCATTAAACTATATTTTACTTATAACAATACTATTTAGAGATTGGAAATGTTCCAATATGGGAATGGATGTTAATTAAGCCATAATACATTTTTCATTTATTGGAAATGAATAACTAGATCAATAAGTTTGTTAGTCAACTTGATATAGTTCCTTACATTGTTCAGGATAATAATTTATTGTGGAACATTAGTGCCATTAGGCATGTAAAAGTAGCTAAGGTCTTATCAAAGATCTAAGAATGCATTTAGGCAATCGTCCCTAATTAATATGAAAGTTATAAGATGTAAACAAGTGCATATTGTACTCACTACAGAGAATCTTATAGGATTCTCTCACTAAGCCATTGTCCCATTAATAGCATGATCGTTGTATGGTGATATGGTATAAGATACTTAAACGATTGGCTTAGTGAAAGTGAGAGATTGCTGGTTTATAGCCTAAAGACAATTGATTAGTTGTAGTTTATAACAAAATATTTAAAGGCATTATTTATCTCGTACATATTTAGAAGTATATGATAAAGTCCATGAGACAATATACATTGCAAATAAATTTATGATGATATTATAATTATGAGATTCATATTGCATTTATATCTTATCCCTAAATTATTTCTATTCATTTAATACTACTGTACATTAATAGAATATAAAAAAAATAGCACACATTATGTTTTTCTTATAAAGTAAGTAGTCAATCTCATAGACTAAAGGATAGAGATACTAAACAAATGTACAGGTGCTTGTTAAAGAATAAGTTTATTGAATTGACCCCATATGAAAAATCTAATTGGATAGCTCATTCAATAGTCATTTGATGTAGCATGAACTATATGGAGGTAGTTAAGTGATCAAGATAGGATTCATCACCCTTAAAGTAGTTAAGGAAAATGTTATGTTGTTCTCGATTAGTATTGAACCGGAAAATCCTTGGCTAATGTAAATTGATGTTTTGTAAATAGTTTATAAATGTCATTAATTGTATCAATACCTAATGGTGAAGAACTAATATGATTGGACTTAAAATAGAGTAGATACTAATTCTATATTGTATGTCTAATCAGAATATTATACGATGAAATGATTGAATTATACAAAAAAAAACATGCATGGAAAGGTTGGTCAAAACCACTTTACATTCCTAAATATTTAGGTAGTTATGATGTGTTGCTAGATGCCAATGTTGATCTATAGATATAAATTTTTTAATTAGAAAATTAAAGATAAATTAAAGGATTTTTATTTATCTATTCCTAAATATGATTTAAAGTTATAATTTGTATCCATTGCTAACATATTTCAAAACCTAACGGGTCTCACATAAAAAATGGGTCAAAGAGAGTAAAAATATTTTAATCAAGTTAGACTTGATTAAAGAACTAGGGAATAGTTTTTGATTGAATTCTCTCTTTAACTGATTGCTCTCTAACCTCTCTCTAACTTTTTACCAAAATGCTCTTAAATATTTTCCTTTTTGTTAACTTTCTTCCCATGTCTGGTTTTTTCTTCTCTTTTGATACAAATGCATATTAGCTTTATTACTAAGGTTCCAACTTCAATGGAGGGCCTTTCTAAGGCCTTAAACTCCAAATATGAATAAGGAGAATCCTCTACATTATCTTTAGAAGAGTTCCTAATACTCTTCAGAGAATTCGCGAACTCTGAAGGAAAGTTTATGAGATTAGATTTGAATGCACTATAAGAAATCAGAACCATAAGGAAGCTTTACAAACGACAGGAGCTTGGAAAAAAATCAACAATAAGCATAACAAAGGGAATCTGAAGCATTACCAAAATGTCATAAAAGATGGTGATGTGCGTGTTGAACACACTAGAAAATAAAACCTAACTTTACATACTAAATTTTATAGCTGTGGTGAGTAGGGATCGTATCTACAAGGAATGTACATGTAGCTTTTATAATGAGAAGAATTGGCGTTTAGGAAATAAAGAGTTTTGGTTGGAATCGAAAGACAAAATAAAGTAAAATTGAACTAATGAAAGTAAATTAATTTAGAAAGTGAGAAAATGATAAAATTAATGAATGAGTTAAAATCTGATTCTCGATTCAATCTCAATCTACACACAAATAAACATACTTCATTATTTTATGGTTTTCACACATCTCTTAGAAAATACTAATTGTAAGTTAACAATAAGCTCTATGAACCTCAACTCATTTAATCAAAATAAGCTCTTTAAGTAAAATTAGCTATTGAACAACCTAGAATAAGCTCTCTAGATTTAATAGGACATTCACATTACAAATTAGGAAAACATATTAATCTAGGCAATAACCACACAAGCTCGAGTCATTTAACCTATGTTATGTTATCCTTAATGATTTAACACCATTATTTTACCACGAATGAATCGAAAACACAACTATTACAGACTATATTCAAGATTCTAGCAAATGGATTATATAAAAACAATCTAATGAAAGCATTCAAATCATTCTTACACAAATACCCAAATCAATAAGCAAAGAATAACATAAACAATCTTTAAAGAGAGAGAGTCAACAATTCACAATGAAGAGATGCTCAAATTTGAACTTTGGCTTTGATTTCACCTTCGATCCAGAAGGAAGAAGACTAGCCCTCCATAAATCTCAAAAAAATAAGTGCTGCCTCTATTTGTATTCCAAAAATGATTCATACCTTCTTTAGCCACTCACGTGCCTATTTATATGAAAAATTAGTGCGGCTGTGTATCCAACTGTGCATCACATTAAAACCAATTTTGAATTTATACACGACCTTGTAAATGGATACACGATCATGTATCTTACAAGTCATACTGAATTCTTTATTTTTCTTACATTTTCTTATCCCATCTTCACTCTAATCCATCTCCTTCTTATTCCAAAAAGACAAATGAGTTTGAACATCAAAAGGATGGGTTAAGGAATGTGCTTTTAGCTCATTTTAGCTCTTTTGCTTCCAACTTATGCCTAAAACCAATTATGAACCAAAATGAGTATCTTAAGAATTTCATAGCATTAATCACTAAGGGTTATATAATAAATATATAATCAATTAAGCACACATTAGATGGAGTGATTTCCCTACCCATTGAACTATTCAAAGCAGGTGAGAAGGCTTAGTCCTCTTCCTTGGTAGGTCTCTTTTAAAAGACCTAATTTTCATGTTATAAATGCTTGGCCTATAGTAAGATGAGGTAAAAAAGGACTTAAGAAAAACTTGCTAATAAAGGATGGAACCATCTTGTTCAAATTTTCAATAGAGAATAGTTTGAATGACATCATTAAACAAAGACCATGGAATATAGGTGGTGAATTGATGATCATTCAAAAATGGAAGCCTGGAGTAGAATTTGATAAAGGTAGCATTGATACTTTTCCTATATGGGTGAACTTTCACAACTTGCCTTTAGAACTATAGGCTATCAAAGGTCTAAGCTTCTGAGCTAATTCGTTGAGAAAACCTCCATATATAGATACATAAACTACCAATATAGATAAAATATGTTATGTAAGATTTGTGTCGAAATGAAAAAGAATTTCATTATGCCAAATAGCTTACCTGTGATGAAACTTGGGGAAGTAAGTGAATTGGTGTAAATAAAAATCCCTATCTCCTATCCTTAGAAGCCTAACAACTCAAACAAGAAATGGATGCCTACAGGGAACAAGATGAAATTCTAGGACTAACCATGAAGATAGAAAAGATAAGTTGGATGAGACAAATACAAGTAGAAGGAAAACTACTGAAAATGCATTGCAGGAGATTTCAGATAATCTGATTGAGTCACTATAGGCAACTGCAAATGTGGAGTTAGAAAAGTAATAAAATTAAGATCTTTTACAAAAATCTCAAATAGAAAATGAAATTCATAAAATGATCTCTAGTGAAGCTAAAGATGGTAGAGATCCAACCTCAAAATCCATAAGAAGATTAGCCAGGAGAAAGGAAAAAGGAAAAAAGAAAAGTGATTTTCCCCTAGATGGCAGTCCTGGAATAAAACATTAGAGGGCTTAATGACTCTCTTATGAGGTCAATAATAAAAGAGGTTGTATAAGAAAAAATGCATGTTATTATAGGCCTTCTCGAAACAAAAACCGTCGCCTTTTTTATATGAAGGCCTTAAGTTTTTAGGTGTTGAAAGGAAACAAATTTCTACTCATCTGTCTCATTAGAATGGAAGAATAATATGTCTATAAAATCCAGACAAGATTGAAGTAAAAGCAATTGGAGAGAGTGATCAATTCATACACTTAAAATGTCAGATGGGATGTAAGTTCCCTATCTTTAAGTTAACTCTAATATATGACTCCAATATTGGTTTCCAAAGGGAAAAATTGTGGTTAGATATGTAACATATTCAAACTAGAATGTAGAATTCATGTATAACAGTGACAGATTTCAACTACGCTTTAAACTCTAATGAGGTAGAAGGTGGAAGGAAATTTACCTTGGGAGCTAGCAAAGAATTAACCAATCTTTTCCAAGCAGTCAACATAGTTGATCTAAACTTAATAGGTAGAATTTTTACGTGGTCAAAAAAACATCAAGGAAACATGCTCATCTAAAAGAAACTTAATAGAGCAATTGTTAACCAAGCTTGGTTGAGTGTGTTCCCACAATATTATGTCCATTTTGGTGAAAATATATTCTCTATGCATTCATAGTTGCACATACAGAATATTAAAGAATCAAGGAAGTATGGAGTTTCATTTAGGATATTTAATGGGGTTACAAACTGGAGGGCTTCATGGATTTACAGATGTTGGAATCAAAAAGTGTAAGGTTATATAGCATACTAACTAATACAAAAAATTAAAGCTGGTAAGATCTACACTCAAGACATTTGTTAAGATGAAAAATTAGAATCTCATAGTTACTAAACAAAAGCTGAAAGAAGCTCAAGATGCATTCTACAACTACCCTCATAATACATACTTCAGATTTTCAAAAATTTAAAGGCTAAAGTAGTACCAAGAAGTTATGACATTTCAAAATTCAATCCTAAGGCAAAAAGCAAAAGTGAATTGGTTAAGAGATGGGGACTGCATCATAAGATTTTTTCACTCGTCCCTACTCTCTCGGAGAAAAGGAAACAAAATTTCAAAATTACTAGACAACTTGGGAAACACTAAATCAAATCAGAGTGATTTGTAAGAACTAACGAAGAATTACTTTAATGGGATCATAAGTAACTATTTAGTCTAGCTTTAATATGAAAAATGTTAATCAAGATTTGAAAGACTCAATTGATTCTCCTTACATAGCTTAGGAAGTTAGAGAAGTCATATCTAGCTTTGACCCTTCAAAAGCACCTAGATGGTTTTCCAGCTTAGTTCTTGTAGAAAAACTTAGGATACTATTGGAATTCTATTCACATCAAGTTATTGACATTATTTTCAAGGATTGTGATATGAGAAAAGCCTTATTTTTATTCATCAAATAATTGTTTATTTTTTATTTTTTAATGATATGGGAAATTTTTATTTTTTATATTTATTTATTTTTAGAGTTGTGTTTCTTGATCTTATGTTTATGGACAAAATTTCAAGATTAAAAGTATTTATTGCTTCAGTTACCAAACATAATGGAAGGATAGAGAGGATTGTATTCTATAGGGGATTAATATGTTGTCACTTATGGTGGCAATGGAAGCTTATAATGAGGGGCATGATAATATGCTTTTGGAAGCTCAACTAGTATTGGTGATGTACTATAATATTATTGGTGGTGGCCACCTTAATCATGGATATCAAATGCCTTAGAATGTATGAAAAACATACAAACAATAAAAATTTATGAGGATCTAGTCTTAAAACATCCTCTATAGTGATACTTATCATCTAGGATGGAGAGACTATCACAATTAACTTAGAGCAATCAAGATCTGCTTAGGTTTTTATAACAACAAAAATAAAAGGAGTAGTCAAATCTCAAGGAGCTCGTGATGAAAGCCGTCACTATAACTGAGGTTCACCTTTAGAGAATTGACGCCTCCATCAATAACTAGGAAATTCATATTAGACAACTAATTAGGCTTGTCATTAAAGAGTAGAAAGGTGTTTTACCTATCAACGCTGAGCCAAAACCAAGGGAGCAAGCAGATACAACAACTTTAAGGAGTGGACAATAGCTAGATATTTAAGAGAATAAGAAAGAGGAAGAAAAGGTGGTTTTTCAAGAATAGAAGTATGAAGGGAATGAGAAAGAGAAGGTAAAAGAAAAAAAAGGAGGAGCCAAAGAAGGAGATTGTCGAGGAATTTTTAACAGTCACTTTAAGTAAGGAGGGCTCCTATGTTTAATAGAAATCTTTGCCTCAAACAATTGAAGATCTAGAGTGTTTAAATATTTCTTACTATATCAATATTTTCTTAATAAAAAGGGAATTAATGAATTTACTTGGTATTTTAAATTTGATGACATTTAACTCTGTTATGCTACATTGTACTGCATATATGAAAGCTAATGAACCCTTGTTTTAGAAGAAGAGTGGATGCAAACCATTAATTATTGATATAAGTTAAATGAAAGGTCTTGAGCAGGAGAATTTTAACTAAAAGACTCATAAAAAAGCACTTGTTAAAAAAGCACTTATTAGGAAGCAACCTAAAGAGGCAACCAGAAGTTTAGGTTTTTTCAAATTGGTAGCTTTTAGGATTGTTAAAAGTAGTTTAGTTTGTATTTTGTAGTTTTAAACTCATCTTTTTAAGTTTATTTTTATGTTCTTTCATTATTAAACCATAATTATCTTACTTAAGTTGAGACTTAATGGTGTTTTATAGACTATAGAGGCAACAACACCCTTATATGCTAACTAGAGATAAGATATAATTGGCTTAAGAGTAATAGTTTTCCTTACCTCTTTCCCATTGTTTTTCAATATTTTCATTGCTTTTGCATCTTTTTAACATTAAGGATAATGTATAACTTAATTACATGGGAGGGACCTAATAGTTATTATTTCTTAGAAGTTAATTAATTTCGTTAATAATAGCAAATAGTATAAAGAGTGTATAAAACTATTAAATACAATAAGACTTTAGCTAATATTGGCCATCAAACCATTAAGACATCATTCATAAGTTCTATTAATTACAAATGGAAGGAGATATAAGAAGTTGTAGATTGCGTTTTAACTATTACATTTATTTCTCCCAACTTCCTAAGCAATGCTTATTTGACTTTAGATATGGATCAAATGGTATTCTAAGACAATTATTAGTTATACACTAAATAACCTATACCTATAATGTAACCACAACTACGAGATTAAGAAAAACTATTTAAAAATAAAGAAAATAAGAAAAAAAACAAATAAAAATTTATAAGACTAATAAAATTAAGATTTTCTAATATCACAGTCCCAGATAACAACAACATAAACTTGATGTATGTGTTATAAATATGAATAGATAAGATGCAACATCCCGTTACCCATGAACGGGCTAGAATTGTGAATTATGAGAATTTCTGAGAAATTAGGAAAATGCACATCATACATAAGTTAATTGTGACATGAACAATTTTGCACATTCTTATGATTGTACATGCATTCATTGGCATTTTTCGGGTACAATTGAGTTGTTAAATATGATTAAAATATGTTTTGGCAATTTTGGTATTATTTAGGATATTTTGAAATTTTTAGTGAATTTTGTGAAAATTCATGATTTTTGGGCCAATTATGGTCTGACACATGGCATTCTATAATTGGGACAAAAGGCAATAATAGGCAGATGACAAATGGTTAATTAGGTGTGACAAATGGCTTGAAAGTGTTAGGACACATGTAAGGCATGCAAGTATACCGGGTATGATGTTGAGTTAGGATTGATGCATTGTGAGTGACCTTCTGAGTGAAGAAACACTTAGCATCTGAATATCAACTGTGAGACTCTCGGTAGTTTTGTATCTATTCTCCTTGCTGAAATTCATAGCCAAATCAAGTAAGTAGTTTTGTTGATGTTTAGTTTTCGGTATAGAAATGTACATGCATGCATGAGTTCATGAAGTGTGATTTTGGTGTTGAGTAACCTGTATGATGGATTTGTGAAATAGGCATCGTCCAGAAAACTATGAAATAGTTTCTGTTGTTACATTGAAATGGATGAAGTTAAAGTGCAGGAAATTAGAGTAGGATGAAAATGATACAGAAGTTTATGAGAATCGATGGATATGCACATGCTCTGTCATGGTTTAGAGAAAACCGAAAGTTGCTTGTTGTCTGCATGTATCTGTTAAGTATCGTAGAAATGGATTTAGATGTTTAACTGTGAATCTTGAATTTTGATCTTATGTGAATGATTTGAACTGAATTAGGACTTAAGTGAAGTGAAGTTTTAGAGATTGTTTGGGGTATAGAAGTGCATGATGGTAGAGTGAGAAGGTGAAAATCGGGAAAGACGAGTTTCAGTAATCATACGTCGCGGCCAGCATTGGCTCGCCATGACTAATTCTTTTTTGTATGCCGCGGCACGTGACACACCCTTGAGCTCGCCGCAGCGACCATTGTAAAAAATTCGAGAAAAACTGATTTTTGGACTGTTTGTCGCGGCCTCCATGTTTGTTCTCGCTGCGGGGAGGTCCTTCCCTTTATAGCTCAAACACACTTTAGTATTTTGACCATAACTTTCTTTGTAGTTATCCAAATTGGGTGATTTTTGATTTGGCGTAAACTAGAGACATAGGAATATAACCTTTATGAAGAAATGGAGCTTTAATTCTACCTTTAAGATTTTCAATTTTTGGTTGGAAGTTGAGGTAAGAACTCTGCTGAAACTTATGAACTGTCTAAAATATTTGAAGTATATCTTTTCGTATACTGAACCAAATTAAACGATTTTGGAGTCATTAGAAAGTTAAGAAATGGGAGAACAACTTTACAGCATAAAGTTTTTTCTATATTGGTCATTTAGCCTATCAGATTTAGTATGGAAAGTTGACCCGTTTATGTATTAGAGGAAAAATATGAAGTGGTCAATGAAGTTATGAAATTATTTGACATTGTTTTGTTTCGATCCAATTGTAAATATACATGTATTAATGAGGGCTTTGATATCTGAATGAATTGCTGATAAGGATCGCAATAGAGCACCCTGGAATTGTCATTGAACATGCATTGTGTATACATTCTATACATTGATGTACATAAAAGAACACTTGTACATTTGTACAAAAATGTGATTTTTATGAATGTGTTTTGTATATTTTAGAGGAGCAACATTGCTGGACCATCCAGGCAATAGCTTATTGGAGCGTATTGTGAGTCAACCTAGATGATTTCCTAGGATTGATTTGATTCGATTTGTTAACTTCCAACATTATTAAACTGTTTGCAATTTGTTTATAAGTTCCGGACTTTAATTGTCTGAGGAGATCAATATTCGGAAATGTATTAGAAGCGCTTTGATTGTGGCTATGATTGCTATGGTGTTCTGAATGTTATGTGAATTCTCAACGAAAGTTGAATGCCGGACTTAGGTCCGATGACTATGAATTTTTTTTTAGTATCATATGTGATTGCCATATATGCCATATTCAGTTTTAATGCATTTCATAAAATGCATGCTCAGATAAAGGCATTGTGATTAGAGCTTCCAGTATGAACTGCTTCCATGTAGAGCTTGGCTCCGTGATATATGTGTGTGCACATAGAGCTATGCTCCTTGATTCTGTTCTGACTGAGCCCTATGGGCTATTATTTGTATAAGTATGTGATAGGCATTTAGTCACAACAATAAGAACGAATGTGAGTCTCATATGCATACATATTCGTTTATATATGATCTGTTTCGCAATGATTAGATGTTATACCATATTGTGTGAGTTTTTGAATAATAAATGTATGTTAGAAAGAATATTCGTGTAACATGTGATGTGTGTATATGATCCATTGAATTCATCAATGATGGTTCACTCATTGAGTCAAAAATTGCAATGTGGCTTTTCAGGTACGAGACAGGAGACCTAGTTCCTTAGTCAGGACATAAGGAATCTTTTGGAAAGACAGAAGGCTCAGAGGTCTGTCAGTTGACACTAGAAGGGCTCTAGCTTTTTTTTTATAGTTTGCTAGAAGTTGTATAAGGTTTTGTAAATATTTGTTTGGTGGAAATAGTGTAAGCTTTTTGAATGGAATGAATGAATGGTTTTAAAATTTAGGGACTTTTGAGTATGTTAGATGATGCCATGTGTAAGTTGGATTTGTTTTTGCTCCAACATGTCATTATCATAAGGTATATACTTGAATTTCCTTCGGGAATTTGGGTATTTGCCTTATGGTAGTGGGATGTTGCACATCTACCCAGCAGTCCAATAGCAAATGTAATATCTAGTCTAGAGCACACATGAGCATACATTAGGCTACCAACGACACTACAATAGGGCACATTCTTCATTGTCTCTCTCGCTATATCATTCTTTGGAGTACTTAAGAAACTCTCTCACCATACGAGATATGTTCCACAACAAGTTCACAACCAACCATATTAAACCTTTGTAAGACTCGCTCAATCTATGCTCTCTACGAGAGGCCTAATGAGTGTCGAGACATATCCCAGTGAATCTGAATACCTAGGATAAAAGATGCGAATAACTAGGAAAAAAGATGCTTCTCTAACGTCCTTCATGTCAAAGTGCTTAGCCAAAAGTGGCTTAACCTCATACAGCATGGTCAAGTCATTTGATGCAAGCAAGATATCATCCACATATAAAAGTAGAAAGAGGTAATAACCTGATCAAACTTAAGTTACCACTGTCTAGAAGTTTGTTTCAAACCATATAATGATTTTCTCATTTTGCAAACCTTATCGGACTTTTCTTAATCCTGAAATCCTTCAGGTTATTCTATATAGACCTCTTCACAAAAGTCTCTATTTAAGAAAGCAGTTTTAACATCTTAATGTAGCTCCATATTATAATGAGCTACTACTGTCATAATCACTATAAATGCATCCTTAATGGATACAGGAGAGAATTTACCATTAAAGTCAATCCTTCTCTCTCAGTGAACCCTTTGGCAACCAACTGAGCTTTAAACCACTCAACTTTACCCTAAAAGTCCATTTTGGTCTTGAAAAGTCATTTACAACTGATAGGTTTGCAATTCTAAGGAAGATCAACAAGCTCTCATACCTTATTATGTTTCATGGATTGCATCTCATCTTTCATTGTAACTCACCACAAATCTATATATGACCTAGAAATAGATTTGAAAAAAATAACTGAATTGACAACATACCCAATATTATAGTCTTATTCACCAAAATATATTATGTAATCAAATGAAATAACATGTCTTCTCACTCTAGTCAATCTTCTTAATTGAACTGGTTCCTATACCTCAAAAACCTCAGTTTGTACAGGTATAGGTTCTTATTTTGGTACTGGCATGGTATCAAGACCTTGATCCACTTGTTCTAGCTGTATGAGTGATGGATACAAAACAATTATAGTATCCATCTTATTGTCATCTAAAGGGTGGAATATCATCATAGACATCATATTCCAGAAACTTAGTTGTTTGTGACTCTACAATTCTATACGCTCCTTTTCTATTGTAAAATTTGTATTCGTTAGAGTGGTCAAGATATCCCAAAAACAATAGAAATGAGTGGAATGAGAATGAAACTTATTTTTATAAGGATTATACAAAGACATATTAGTAGGGTAGCCCCAAACACGAATGTGGGTAAGGTTAGGCTTCCACCCTTTTTAGAGTTTAAATGGCATCTTCGATAATAATTTGCTTGAAACTTTGTTAAGTATGTGCAAGGCAGTCTTTATGGCTTCACCCTAAAGTAATCAGGTAAATTAGTCTTGCTCTAAATTGACCTCATTATGTCCTCTAGGAATCGATTACGCCTTTTGATCACACAATTTAGCTTAGGACTACCTGGCATAGTGAACTGAGCCACTATTCCACATATTTGGCAAACAAACCCTTTTTTATCCTAAAACTCCATGTTTTCCATAATATTCTCCTCCATGGTTAGATTTGACAATCTTAATAGACCTTCCCAATTCGTTCTCAACTTCAGCCTTAAATATCTTGAATTTCTTAAGAACTTTAGACTTTCTTTAAGTAAGATCACAGAACCATAACAAGAATAGTCATCAATGAATGTCAGAAAATATCTCGAATTGTAAAAGTGACATTATAACGTCCACTTATATCTATATATATGAGGTCTAATCAACTAAAAGCATGAGTTTCCTTTTTTCTTCATTTTGGTCAACTTACCCCTGCAACAGTTAACAAATGTTTCCAGCTCATCAAAATCTAAAGTTGGGTGAATGTTTTTCTTAATTAGTATCTCAACTCTATCTTTAGAAATGTGGCCCAACCTTTTATTACACAACATGTATGAATTATCCTTTATTAGGGGTCTCTTTCTGGCAAACTATTCAGTAATATATGAAGAAGCATGCCTATCATGAGGGGCAAGACACACTCTATACAATCTATATGATAAGAAAGCATTACCAATATGTTTTGCATTGAAAGATAACTATACAACAGAAGCATCAATGACAAAGCCATAACCTTCATTATCCAAAACTAATACAGAGTTCAAATTCCACCTAAAAGATGGTATATAAATTGTGTTAAGTAAAACAAGAAACAAACCCTGTATCAAGGTTCAAACATATATCCCCTATAGAATTTACATTCACTCCTTCATTATTGCAAACCATCAATTTTTCCTCCTCTTTATTTGTCTTTCTCCTGCATATGAACCCTACATTGTGAAGGCAATATGTAACATCCCATTATTCATGTTAAGGGGAACCCTAAAATAGTATACATGAGAGATTATTGAGAAGTTAGAAAGCGTCTTTCATACTTATACATAATTTAGCATTGATCGCAGCTCGTCGTTCAATCCTAAGATCGATCCTTGGAAATCGGTCAAAAATAATAAATTCCAAGATTGCAGTATAAGCTGAACCTCAGGTCGTCTCACTTCTTGGAACCGATGAAAAATGGTTTAAAGCTAGCCTAAGTCAAACAAATGCAATAAAAGCTGATAAAAAGTTGGGGGTTTTGCAAGTTGATCAAAAATTGAGGAAAGTAATTAAAATTAAAGAAAGATGTATAAAAGAATATTTTTGGATTTTTGGGAATTATGAAACAAACTAAATTCGAGTGATAATCAAATGATAGAAAATGCTCTTGAAAATATGCTTAGGCTATCACGGTTCGAAATAAATTTCTGGGGATAGAATCCACTAAGTTTCCGAAAAATCAACCTTAAAGGACCCCTCAAGTCCAAGGAATTAATAGAATGACCATTTAATTAAAACATTGTTAAAAACCTTAGTGTGTGAAATAAGCCTGTTCATTCAATTGGTCATCGGATCAGACCTAATCATTCATATCAAACACAACCATGCAGATAATCAAGATTAATGCAATCACCTAAGACATATGTGAGACCTCATATATTCAAGCGCAACATTCAACATAAACAGTATCCAAGTCACAAAATATTGTTCAACATATGATTAAACCCTAAGCATGCTAATCTAATCATACTACTGTAATCTCTAACTCAGAGTTTTACAATGATGTAATTAAATCCCAGACAATATTTGACTACTCCCCTTTGAAGCCCGTAAACTCAAGCCATTACTACATCTCCAAGAGGATCGGGACGCTTAGCCAAGCATGTCGGTCGTAGTCCTCAACGCTGCTGATACTCCAACGGCATCCATGGTCAAGATGATCCTATGGTGAGATGATGATACGTGAATGATGATGAAGTGATCGACGATTTTGAGGCGTGATGGCGAACGGCGGCAGTGTAGTGTTGGATCGTCTCTGTCTAGGTCACCTGAATGAATGTGTATGTGTTATCTGCGTGGTAGCCGACTTTGTCTATCTCCCCGTCATCTATATGGTGTGTCTATGTCCAGCCTCCCATATGACCTAATTTGGCAATTATTTAAAGAACCAAGGCGGGTCGGGTTGGAAACAGTGAGATAATTTCTATTTACGGTCGGGTTTTCGTCTGCATGTCACGACTTGTGAATTAATTCTCGTGGCAAAGTGTGGATTTGTTGACGTCGCAATGTGGTTTTCTGTCAAGGCGTCGCAACGAGGAATGTGGCATATGTCACAACATGCGGCTCTGTTCTGTTGGGTGCGTCGCGACGTGTGGAGAGCTCACGACCTGTTGACTTCTTAGCGTGGTTGACTCCTTTGTGTTCCTAAAATTAAATCACAATTTGCAGCATCAATTGTCCTTTGGAAAAATTATAATGCAATTAATATCACTTTGTAACAATTTT
>JANIHZ010047331.1:0-18758 GCA_027478365.1 Erythroxylum rufum | reverse complement strand
TGCACATTACAAGTTAGCATATGCACTCAATTGACTTATTCTGGGGTATGAAAAATGTTAAGTGATCATGATGTGAATTGTGTTTTGATATGTATTGAATTTTGGTATGATTGGATTTCAATTAGAAAATTTGGAATTAAATGTTATGGATTTGGAAATTGATGAATTAAAATGTACATTTGGACTAGAAAAAATGCCAAGTGACAGGATAAATTGATACATGAAAATTTTGGATGATTTAACTTATAATTGAGTGACATTTGGCATAGTTAAATTAGTGACAAATGGACTAGTAATTAAATGACAACTGGATCAATTAGTATGTGACAAATGGACCAATTATTATGTCACATATGGACTAATTATAATAAGACATATGGACTTATTAATTGGTAACTAATGGCAGCATAGGAAATGGGAAAATGTATTACATGCCTTAATACATATGGTGAGTTTAGACTTTGACAACTAGCATGTGATGTAGCTAGTTTCTGTAGCTGAATTTTGCTGCTTCTTTCCTTTGTTTCTTCACCAAAATTGCTCCAGCTCTTTCTCTGTACTTTTGCCTAAACCCTAGCCAATTTTTTGCATGAACCATACGTATATCCTTCACCAAATTGCTAAAAAACTAGCTGAATGTGATTATAAGTTTGTGTTGATTTTTACTTGCTTGGGAGGACTAGCATAATTTGGAATTTTGAGCTGAATTGGAAGCCTTATAGTTAAGTAACAATCTGAGTTTTATGGCATGTCAAATGATATAAGAATAATGTTTGAATTGGACTTAAAGGCATGTGATATTGGTGAAGAAGAATTGCTGGAATATGTTAGTTGTAATGTTTTCACTAAGCATGCGTTGGTATTTTGGCCATAACTTGATCCGTAGACATCCAAATGGGATGATTTTAAGTTTAGATTAAACTAGAGACATATGGATATATTTTTCATGAAGGAATATAATTTTAATTCTATTTATAAGAGTTTCAAATTTTGGCTTGAAATTGAGTTTCTAGATTCTGTCACTGTTTGAGAATAGTCTGTAGAATTTTGGGGATAACTTGCAGAATACTGAACCAAATTGTATGGCATTAGTGTCATTAGAAACTTAAGACATAAAGAAACAATTGTTTAGAAGAATGTTTGCCCAAATCCTTCTTTTTCCTTATCAAAATGTCCATTCAAAAATGTCCCGAAAGTCTGCTTTGAGAAGAGCTGGAATGAAGCTTGAATAAGAGGTAGTGCACGATCGTGATAGAAAGGGGTCATTAAGGGGTTGCACAATCATGCTTGAGGATTAATTGGAAGTGCACAATCGTGCTCAATTGTGACAGTGGAGGTGTCTTACTGTTTGACAGCTTAGAACACCCTTCACTTTTTTATCATAACTTCTTCTTCGGACCTCCAATTGACTTGAAATTTGGACCACAAACTCCTCACGCATTTCTCTTCCTCTCCACCAAAATTCATTGTCATATGAATTCATTAAGAATGGGTTGTTGTTTGCCAAATTTTCAAGTTTAGAATTTTGGAGATGTTATAAGAATGAATGAGAGTTTGGATATTGTATGATCATATAATGTTAGAATAATATTAGTGAATGATTGATTGATGATATTATAATTCATTGAGGTGTAAACCTAAGTTCAAATTAGACATATATGAGTTTTGAAGTATGAATGATCATGAGATGTGAATAAAGGATACATACCCAGAATAGTCAAATTGAGTATGCATTATACATAACACATATACATATGTGTACAATTGAATGTTTATGTGATTGTGCAATTAGTAATGTGTGTGCAATGTGTGTGTTGCATGATGTGAATACACAGGATAAAACGTTAACATCTAGACGTTTCCAGATCTTGGAAGCAAATGCTAAACTGGAGCATACTGTGAGTCAACCTAGATGGTCTCCTCTTAATTACTTGTTTTGTTTAAGCATCTGTACTGAATTATTTTGTGAATGTGAATGTGTTAATTCTAGACATTAATAATCCGAGGAGTTTGATAAATGTGAACATAGTGGAAGTGCTCCATTGAATGTGAATGAGCAAGGAATAGGTGATTCTCAACATAACCGTTGAATGTCAGAATTAAGTCCGATGACCTATGAATGTGAATGTGTAAAGTGAAATAAAGTGACTGATTGATCTTATAATTTAATGCATTTCATTACATAAATACATGAACAAATAATGACAGTTGTGACCGGAGTAGCTACTGAAAAGAGCTTAAAGCTAGAATGTGATTAAGAGCCAAAGGCTCACTATGTATAATGAGCCTGATATCCCCAACGGATACAGGATAATTATTAATGAGCCTGGTATCCACAATGGATACGGGACAGTTATAGGAACTCAGTCACAACAACGTAATAATCGAAAGTGAGTCTCATGAGCATTGCATATACAATTGATATGTATGTTTAAATGACTAAATTGTACTGTTTGAAATTATTCTGAAGGTGATATATGAAATAAGTGAATAAAGTATATTTGATGCCACATGATGAATTAATGAAGTGATGTACTATATGTGTTGATATTTATTTGCAAATTGAGCTGTGAACTATTTGTGTTATGTGATATGAGTCAGCCATCGAGGATTGTCCGCTCACTAAGTTCACAAAACTCACCTAAAATTGCAACGTTGTCTTTCAGGTTCAGAGCATACCCAGTTAGACTAACTGGAGTCTAACCACTGCCTTCAGATAAGAGTTAGAGGTCGAGATCAGTTGGCGTCAGTATATGTTTTCTGTTATTTTTAATATTAAACATTGTATTCTGAAGCGTTATTTATTATGTAAATGAATTTTGCATGTAATAATAGTTTGATGAAGCACATTTGTATTTATATTGGGCCCAGAAGATCACTGGAATTTATGATGATGTGTTTATGGTTTATGACATTTATAACTGAGATGGTTATGAGTAAAATGAGCCGACAGTTAAATTATCAAATTTCTGGAAATGTGAGTGATATTTCTAAATTTTGAATTAAGTATGATCGACTGACTACCCTAGCATGTCACCTCGTAGAGTATGTTCTCGAACACCGATGGTTTGTTGGAGAATATACCCTATGAAAGTGGGGTGCTGCATAAAAGAACTCGAGAGTCATTTGTACTACCTTCCCATTCAGCCAATGCATATGTAAAATGCATGTCAAATGAGTAACAACACATAATATTTTAGGTTGGAATAGTTCTTTTAGCCTTGTATGGTATTTGTTCATCGGTTGGAACTTATTTATCAATATATATACCATCTATTACTCCTATACAATCCTAAAAAATAAAATATACTAGTAAAATAATTATTAATCATATAGACATAATTAAAATAGTAATTAAGTATATGAGTGTGCTTGAAAATATGGAAAGAATTTTGAATTATGTTAAATCTCAGGAGGTGTATTGGTAAAAGATGGTAGAGTCATGACTCTTTTTGTAAGACGATTAACTACATATAAGACTTTGCGAAAGTACTTCAAATTGTCCAGGTTGAATGTTGAAAGCATTCTACATTGACTTTAGTTGTCTTAATATGCCGCATAGTTTTCAAGAAAATTGCTTCTTGTTCCTCCACAATCAAATGACTTATTGCCTTTAACCCTCCTAAACTCTTCAACTCATTACATAAGCTCAAGAAAATTATCTTGCTTATTCTTGAGTTTTCATAAATCCTTGTATGATTCTCATTTAAAAGTTCTAATATCCAATCATGACCTTATATAGTAGAAGTTCTACATGGTTTCTTTTGTAAATGAAAATATTTGTTCTCTCCCTCAGTTAGAGAAATAATGATTACTTTCATCAATTCATTATCATAATTTTATTCAAAATATGAAAGGAATCCATGTAGCTACAATACCAATATTAAATAATTAATAAAATATTCAGTCTAAAGGTTTAATCAAATATAAACTTAAAATATTCATACAAAAATATACTTAACATTTAGTTTAACATTCATATAAGACACAAAATTTAAACGTTCAAACTATGAAATAGTTCTTAATATAGAAGTTTCAAATTGATAAGAATTCGATATGCAATAATATGAAAATATGAAGAAAGTGACATATTCTAATCCAATTTCCTTGCATCTGCCATCTTCATTAAAATATCCCTATAAAATGGAGAATCATGTAAAACTTTCACAGCTTTTCCATATTACGTACCCTCAACACCTAATTCATCCAATGAATTCAAACATTCTATCATTATATTAGACTCTTGATTAATTGATAAAGCCCCAAATCCATTTTTTGCAGTGGATGATGTTATAGCCAGTTTTTTCTCAAGTAAATTATTCTTCCTTTTTGATTGTTCACCAATTATATCCAAGACCTCTTATGCAATGTTAAAAGGTGTTTTCTTTGCCTTTTTATTCTTAGGAGATTTCTTTCTCTTAGATGGAGAACTTATCACTTTATCTCCTTTCTTGTTATACGAGCAATCTTCATTAACATCAATTCTATGTTCCTCTTTTGTACTATTTGATGGAGATTTATTTTATGTATATGCATGCAAACCAATTACAGTAGTATCTAAAAAATGGCACATTTCAAAACTCGTTATCCTTTTTTTAATCTGTGAGCCATTTTATACACCTATAATGATTAAAAGAAAACATGAGAACAAATATCATATAATATGGTATATTAATAAAATAAAGACATATTTTTACCTTAAATAATTTTTACAACATTCATTTGTAGCATTAACTCCACTAGTAGAGGACTTGTAACTGGTTCCTGTTTCTTTGAGCAAGTACTTGAAATTCTTCAATATAGCCTTTAATCCATTATACTGACTCTTCAATTGAATATTAGTATACTGCTTATTGAATTTTTTTTAAGACCTGCCTTAATATTCTTCCAACCAAATTTAAAGTTAGTAGCTGTTTGATTTTCCTTCTTCACTCTTTAACCATCAATGACATTAAACACATCTTTATGGTTTCATTCCATACCTCATCCTTTTCATTATTTCTATACAATCATTGGAATCGTTTATATTGTTTAGATTTTCCATCACTAAGTGTAATTACATATAAGTGGCATCAATCACAAAAATTTCTACAAAGTATTAAATGCTAAACGTGATTCAAAATAAACATGAGACAACCATAGTCTAATCTAAGTGCATGGAAATGATAGAAGAGTTGAAGTTAGAAATTAAATGAAAGGTAATTGTTGCATAAAGAAATAAGAAAGAAAAAAGGGGAAACAATGCCACCTCTATGTCAATTAAAGATTCAACATAATTCTCAAGATAGACATGTTAATTGTGTGAACCAAATTCTAGAGAGTAAACAAAAGATAATATGAGCTTTTTGGAATCCACTTTTATATCAGAAATATATAAAGTGATTAGGAGATTGTTGTCATCCGGAAATATCTTAATCTTCTCTTATAGTTTGCACTTATCCATTTCATTAGCTATGTTTAATGTTAAGACAATTAGATTTTCACTATTAGAAAACAAGTAAACTAATAAGTTTGATTATCGAGAAGATTATTTATGAAAAAATTATGCAAGACATTAGTGACACTTGTGGACAACTTGAACTTACTTCTTCAACCACATAAACTTTCTTTGAATTTAAAGCACTAAAAAGCATAATTAACAAATCCCTTTACCAAGATTTGAGAACTATGTTTTCCAGAAGAATATATCACCAAAGCACCTAGGTCCACAACACGATTGTTAGACTCAAATTTCTTCATTTGTAGCACTGAGGAATCTGAGCCGAAATAAATTTTTAAGGAAAGGAACAAAATATTATAGCGATGAGTTTAGTAAGTTTTATGATCAGAAGATGAGTTACATTATTACAACCATTAACTGGATTAGACCATGGCCTGAACAACTTCTCCAAACCTTTTTTGTTGCTACTAAGAGTATATGGTTACTTCACTTGTTAGCTTTTTCATTCAATCCAGCATTGGGAATTTTAAGAGCTGAAGAAAATAGAACGTTTGATCTAAATTACGTGGAAGATATGTTTATGGAGGCGATCCAAGCAGGGTTAAGATCATAGTAATGCCAGAGTTTTATATTCAAGGCAATATCTTAAGGTGTAAGGTTCTGTATAGGTAAAAATCTACAACTTAGATGATTTAAAAAGTTTTCCTTCAATAAAAAGTTGTCCAGCTTTTACTGATCTTTAAGACCAACAATTCTTCATTAGTATTTGGTTAAGTATTAACTCATTTGATGTTTGGAAATTTAAGTCATGTAATTCCAATTATGAACTTTAAATCAAAAATGTAGAATTGTTTCACTGATAATATGGAAAACCTCGCTCTAAAGAAAAAAAAAGGTTTTAAAATAATTGTAGTAAAAAGGAATCAAATTAGTCCCAAACTTATTTACTTCTTCTATCTTGTCTTTCTCTCTTGCTATTTCCTATAACCCTTCCAATGTCATTTTCTCAGACATACTTCATATAAAAGAAACAACCATTCACTTCATACCTTGTCATTTCTTCTCTTTGTCCTCCAATCCACTCAATCTTAAATCTCTGCAACTACTCCCTTGTCAACTTCATCCCAAACTATAGACCTCAAATATTAGACTTGGAAAATCTAACCTTAAATCTTCTCAAACCAAAATCACTCCTCATGCTTTTTCTCTCTGTAGCTTACTCTTTCTTTGTTCCCATTGACAATACTTATACTCCTAACACTAGTATCAAAAGAGTAAGACTAACAATCTCTATAAGAGCCTATACCTTTTAAAGAATAGAGGATCCTCATTAAATTGGACAAAATTTTTAAGTTTTTTATTTGCGAAGTTTTTGTTTCTCATAATCCATATTACACTTCTAAAATTCCTAGAAAAAAATAAGTGACCGCAAAATCAAACACAATAGTTGAGTTACAATTCAAATATCTAAACTTGGAGTTTAATTGGATACAAGTAGTGAGTGTTTGGTGAATGAGATTTGCATGAAAGTACTTCAATTACTATCAAGGGTTAACAGAAGTGGCTTATCCCAGAGATAGGCCAAAGATGTGAAAATAAGAAAGGCTTCATTCTTCTATGTTGTGGTTTTATTTCACCCTAAGCGAAATGGTTATGGGAAATGTTAGGATATGCATAGATAATATATAAAATACCTTTTTTTGACAACAAACCTACCCACAAAAAGATAAAGACTACAACAAAGCCAATCAAAACAACCATAGCAGAGTTCAAAAGACAAATGAAAATATACCCTACCTAATGTGAGTTGCAAAACTCAAGCTACCCATAGAATATTCCACCTAAAAACTTACCCGTTTTAAGAAACAAGAAAAGGTTATACCTCAAATAGAGAAATTAAAGACCCACTTAATAAAAGCGATAAAGGTAGAGCAAGGTTGAAAAAGAACATAGAAGACACAGAGGCAAGGGTTACACAGAAGATGCAGAGGCAAGAAAAAATAACAGAGAAAAAAAACGTAATGTGTTGTTTTTATGATAAAAGAAACCTGTTTTAAAAACACTTAAAAATGTTTAATTTATGTTTTTATAGCTATTTTAGCTATTTATTTTCTAAAAGAAAAAAGGCAACAATACTCAAAAAAACACATTTTAATAAGTTGTTTCTTTTTTTAAATAAAAACTACAAAAAGGAACGGAAAAAAAAGAAGTAAACAGGTTGTTAGTGTTTCCTTTATAGTTTCTTTATGCAACATTATACCATGCAGTTCGGCTATTCCTAAAATAACTGACAACTTATTATAAGGACATTTTCCTTCTCTTGACTAACTTATGTTGTACCCAAAATAAGTTCTAAAAATACCTAGGCTATCCTACTCATAAGTATACAAAGTAGTTTTAGTTGATTACCTAGGGTCGTCTCCCACAGAGGTGAAATTGGTTCACTTAAATTAATCTTGAACAAAAATAAAAGCATATGCAATCCTAAATATTCTATCCCGATTTGTTGAGTGAAGGCTTTAAGAAAAATCACAAAATTAAACTAAAAAGTAAAATGATTCAATCAGAAGCAAAAACAAATAGATTAATTGAAGTGTGAAACTTTTGAGAATTAATTTCACTAATTTAGTCTCCTATGCATGACTAAAGGGAAATGATTGGATAATTATCTTACTAAAATTAACAGTTGGGTTCTAAAATCAACTCAAATAATAAACTAACTCTAACTTTTGTATTCAACAAGTTATCATCCAAATTAAGTAAGGAAACCCAACTACTAATTACCACGTAAGTTAATATATTTCTAATTCTCAATTTAAGCGTCTATAGTTCCTCGTTCCATATTAAATTTCTTCTCTCGATCCTTCATTCAATACAAAAATGATGGGAAGTTTGGTCGATACAAAAATGATGCAAAGTTTGGTCATGGTATTGCATCCATTCAATTCAGAAACTATAGCAAACATAAGATAACAACACAGTCCCTCAATCATGCATATTTGACTAAAATAGTTACATTAATCCTTACGAAAAAGAGATCAGCCCATCATGGAAATAATAAGATTCATCATCTTCATATACTTCAATCCCATCTTTATTAATATAAGAGAAGTATTAAATCAACAAACTAAGTAAATAACTAGATGAACTATCAAAAGCTACAGAGTAAGAGTTGATTAACCTAAAGAATAATGAGTCCAGTAAAAGAACAAAGAAAAAATGCAATAGATGAAGAATAAAATAAGCAAAAAGGGATCAGATGAGGGAATTGCGGTGATCTCCTGCCCCTATCAAGCTTCCCACGTGAGGTCTCATCTTCTACTTCTGCTTAGTTCTCACCTAGATGATCGAAGGCTCACACTATTTTCACTTTGTTGTTGTTCTTCTTTTTCTCTTCTTAGACCCACTATGTTTCTTTGCCTTTCTTCTCCTCCATTCTCCCTATCTATTTTGTGTCCCTAAATGAGTGTATCTGTGTCAAAAATGTGTATGGAAATGATAGAATGACAGAATGTGTAGAGTGTCCGCTTCCCTCCTCTCTTCTTTTTATTTGTAGTCTCATTTAGGTCTAGGTTTTCGAGCCTTCAAGTTGCAGATGCCACTTAATAAGTAGACAAATTAGAGGAAAGATATGTCACGAGGGTGAATTTGTTTATCACTCTATTGAGGGCCGGTCATGGGGGCAACTTAGGTTTTTGAGGCTTCAACCTACAAATGGCACGTAATAAGTAGACGCATTAAAGGAAAGACATGTCATAGGGGTGGCTTTATTTGTCACCACCATGAGGGCTGGTCATAGTGGTGACAAGTTAAGTCACAACCGTGACCAACTTGTTTAGTCACCACCATGACTAACTTGTTTAGTCACCACCTTTCTTTATTTTTTTTCTTTTTATGCAAAATTCACAAAATAATCCAATTAACATACATGCAATATTCACACAATTTTCACTTAATTCATCTCTCATTTAGATCAAAACACAAGAATTTGTAACCAAAATCAAGATATGAAGGCAAGCAAAGTCAATAGAAATTAGACTCAACAATTCCCCTACACTTAAACTATTCTTGTCTTCAAGAAAAATAAACATATGGTAGATGCCATTTTCACAAATAATAGTCAAAGATATCAATGTTAATTTCAATAAACATAACCTGAGAACTTGAAACTCATAATATTCCATGAATAGACTATTCTCCACATGCTTAGCCAAAATCAATAAGTACTTCAATTTAAAGAACCATCAATAAGTGTGATAGACACTCACTCCACTCTCCATCTTCTCGATCATTCAAAGGCAAGATATATTCACTCATAATTCATTTCATGTAAGGCATCTACCATATGCTTGCTTACTAATTCAATCTGCACCACCCATATCAAACACAAATATCAATTTGAAGGTCTTTATTTTAGTTGTAATGGGGTCGGGCTAAGGGTAGGAAATAGGAAAATTGTAGTTTAAAACCACAACACAAATTGAGGATTTAAAATAATATAAAACAATGAACCATAAAACACCCAAGTTTTTTTCTCTTATTTAACAAAATTAACACTCCCCGTTTTTATGTCTTTCCTCTTCTTTTCATTTTCTGGTCATCTTTTCTTTCCTTTGTTTCCTTTCTATTTCTTTTCTTTTCTTTTCTTTCCTTTTTCTTTTTTATTTCTTTCTCTTTTCGTTTTTTATTTTATTTGTTTAAAACAAGGAAATTAAAAGAAGAAAAATATAGAGGAGAGGTAATTACTACAACCATACCCATTCCTAATGCAATAGCCAACTATACACTAAGATCCCCTTCACTTATTCAAGCCATTATTCACTAAACCCAATCATACCCATTCAAATGCTCAACTTGCCTTATGGTAGGTACAATGAAGAGGATAAATAATTAAGGTTAAGGCTCACATTTTGGGTTTAAAGAAAGAAAAGGTTTCATGTTAAGCTCAAAGTGGGTTCACTAAGGGTAACATTATGGTGATTTTTTATGCAAAAGTGGTAAACCTTATTTGCCTTCATCATCTCAATGTGTACGTAAGATTATGTGATCTTAACAAGTATTTGCAAGCAAGTTCTAGAGTTCCTTAATCATGAAAGAACACTCTCAACAAAGAATACTTGAAGTTGGTGTTTAATAGTTCAAAAAGGCTCAAATTCTTACCAAATGAAAAGTGTCATTCATCTATCATAATAAGCTAATATCCTTTTAATCAAACTCTAAGTCAATTAGTCTAATCATACAAGTTTACTCATTCACTCATATTATGCATTTCTAATCCTGATCGAGTTTATGTTATGACCATGCATCTCTAACTACTAAATGGGAAAACAAACACATAACACATAAATAAAATATTTTTAAAAAACTAATACTCCCCTACACTTAAACATCACATTGTTTGTATTATGATACAAAAAGGAGAAGAGGGATCTAAGACACAAAATAACACGAAAAAGGGCAAGCATTAAAACTAAAAGATATTAAACTAACAAGTGGTAAAAGTAATAAAAAGAATAAGGACACAAATACGATACGAAAGTTGAGCGGTGGCTACGTTGATGTTGTGTGAAGCATGGCGTACTACATTAAGGAGTGTTGAACAGCTGGGAGGAAGACAAATAAAAGAGATTGAAAAGTAGGCCTATGCATACAAAGTAAATAGATTAAGTCGAGTTTCACTAAAAAGGAATAACAAACAACTAATTGAAAAACAAACAGTAATTATATGGGTTGCCTCCCATTTAGTGCTTCTTTATTGTCTTTAACTGGACACCTCAACTGTCATGCTCAAGGTGGATCTCTCAAGGTGATTGATTTCATAATTTTATTCTTTTCATTAGGATTTTTCTCTAAGAATTTCCTAACCTCTCCCTCAGTTGCATCGACCATCAATTGGCAACATTCATCACTCTCTTTAACTAAGTCCAACTCCTTTTCTTCTTCTTCCTGTAAGATAAAATATGCATCATTAATTTGATCAACATAAGAACAATCTTCAGAAACAATAGTAGTAGAAATAGGTTCAACATTAAAGATTGAAAATTCTACTATTTTTCCCAAAACAATCATGCTCAGTTTCTTGTTCTTCACATCAATTAAGAAATGGTAGTATCCATAAAAGGCCTCCTTAGGAGTATGGGGTGCTCTTTTCCTTACTTTTTAACCTCCCCTATGTCTAGGACAACAAAGTCTACAGGAACAATCAATCCTCTAACCTTCACTAACACATCCTCCATTATTCCTTTCAGATAACAAATTGACCTATCAATAAATTGCAAACACATTTTTGTAGGTTTTAACTGTCTTAGATCCAATTTCCCATAAATAGATTAAGGCATAAGGTTTATACTCGCCCTAAGGTTAAGCATACCCTTAACCTCATCACCATTACCCATTGATACTTGCATAAGAAAATCCCTAGGTCTTTCAATTTGGGGGGTAATTGCTGTTGAAGCAGCACACTCGCAACCTCTGAAACTATCATCTTCTCGTTTAGCTGAAAATTCTGTTTCTTGGTGCTTGGTTTCTTGAAGAACTTCATATAAGCTTTAATGTTCCTGATCATACCTAACAAAGGTAGATTAATATTAACTTTGGAAAACATATTATATAGATCAAAAAATTGCTTATCTTGTTTCAAATCCTTAAGGCAGCTCAAATATGGGATCGGTGATTTATAAGGATTAGTCGCCTTATGCAGTCTTGGTCCTTTATTGCAGTCAGTTGCATGCCCCAATTTTTCTCCTTTCTAAACGTGACTTGAAAAATTTTCATACCTATTGCTTTCTTCATTCTTCTCACCTTTTCGTTGGTGAGGCTCTCCTCCTCTTGATTACCTGCACCAGACAGATTAGAAGAGATCTTAACATGATTATCAATCACGTTATCACTTCTAAAAAATCGTAACTACTTGGGCTTGCTCGAGTTGACCAAGCAACTTCCCTTTTTGATTGTTTTACATTTGAGCAGTGAGTTGCCCTACTTGGATCTTAATCCTCTTCACAGACGCCTCCAATGAATCGAATCTCTTATTGTTCATTTATTGATTTTGAGTTATGACCTGAATAAATACGTTCAGGCTTTCCTCTAAAGAAGGCTTGCTTGGTGGGTGTTGAAGTAAGGATTGCCTTTGGTAATAATTTGGCCTCTGAAAATTTTGGTATTGTGGTTGGGGCTGCACTGGTGGATTGTTGGTCTTCCATGAAAAATTAGGGTGGTTTCTCCAACTAGGGTTGTAGGGGTTTGAGTAAGGATCATTTCGCTCCCTTGGTTGAAAATCGTTAAGTGAGTTCACTTATTCTTCCCCATCTGTAAAAGGCTCATAAGAATACAAACAAACACTAGCTCCATTACCACAAGTTCCACATATACTACATACCTCTTGATTTGGAACGTTTTAGGGTAGTTTTATAGTTAGCATCTTTACATGCCTTGTTAACTCAACTAACTACATAGCTAGTTCTGAATTCAAGCTCACTTCATGAACTCCAACTTTTCTTCCCCTCACGCTCTTTTGTTGAGAATTGGCACCCAACATTTTGAAAATTTCATACATTTCTTTAACCATCTTCTCTCTCATAACTGCTCCTGCTGTATTGTCCATTGTGTACTGACACTGTTGTGTTAATCCATTATATAAGAATTGGTTCTTTATGTGAAGTGGAAAATGATGGTGTAGACACTATGTGAGCAAGAGTTTGAAGCATTCCCACGCCTCATGGAATGACTCTTCCTCTGTTTGAGTGAAGGTTGCTATCTTCGTCTGCAACTCAGAAGTATTTTGATGGGAATAAAACTTTCCCATGAATTTGTTATACACCTCCTTCCATATAGTGAATGAAATGGGTGGAAGGGTCATCAGCCATGCCATGGCCCAATGCTTCAATGTGTATGAGAAGCACCTCATCATGAGTTCATCTTCATTTAGGCCATCCAATGACAATGTCTAGAGAGTGGTATAAAATTCTCAAATGAAGTTTAAAGGGTCTTTATTAGGAATCCTATAGAATGATGAAATGTTGTAGTGAATGCCATTTAATTCATATTTTCTGGCTGCCTCTCCCAAACGTGTGCATGAAGTGGCAGTACCAATCACTGGTCTAGCATACTCCTTCATTACTGGCTACCTTTCACCCATCTCTTGATCTTCAGGCTTGGGTTCCTTGAGACACTACAGGAAATTGTATTTTTAGTGAAAGTAAAAGTTGTCACTCAAAGCAGTAATATTTGTCACTATTATTAATTGTGTCCAATTTTTTAAGTTGTCACCTCCCGTTACAAATACCTCCGTCACTAATGAAATAGTGACTTTTAAAAAATGGTCATAATTATGCAACACTTTTGTGACACAAATATTGACACTAAAACTTGTAAAATATGTGACAAAACTACATAGTCACAATAACTTTACATATTTATGACAAGTTTGTTGACATAAATAATATAAAATAGTGACAAATGAAGTCGCAACTTTACATATTTACAATAATGTTGTCACTAAATAAAGAATATATGTTACAATAAATTCATCACTAATGCCTTATCATATACATCTGATAAGTGTAACAAATCTTCACTAGAAAACCCAATGACTGAAGAGGCTAAGTAGGCATCAATGTATCTTTTCACGTACAACAGAAAATTGCTAAATGACAGAAGGTAACGAAAAGAAAACTGACAGAGATAAACACCAACAAACACCTATCATTTTGCCTGATTATTGAAATTCTCCATGTTGGCACCCTCCAAACTCCATGTACCATTAGCCAAAGCAAACATCTCCAGGTTTACCCAGTCAATGCTGGTAAAGGAAAATAAAAACCAAAATAATTCATATAGAAACATCTAAAAGATGTTGCAAGGACATCGAAGCTCATTATGGACACTTTTAAAAACAAGAACCAAACTCAAGAAGATTGTCCCAGGCAAACCAACAAATTTACATTAAGGAGATAACTTTCAGAATATTTAAAACCCAGATGTAACTACAAACTAGCAAAGCATTTTAAACAACAAAAGCATTTAAATCAAATGTTGTAAATAATATATCCTTGTCAAATACGCATAAACTTCTAACAAGAAAAAGTATCCAGGACATGTCAAGTCTTCCAAAGCCTTAAGTAAGAAACTAAGGAAAGCAAGTGAACCATACTCCCTACTAACACTGAAGTGCAAGGCACCAGCAATACTATTCTGTATAACAACTAAAGTATTGCTCAAATTTCATAAAGAAGAAGATGAAAAAGAAATTTATGTAGCACATGTATGTGCTCAGATTATGATAGAATATTAAACATTTTCTTCATGCTCTTTTATTTAGGAAGTGGAATCCACAGGTTATTGCAAGAGCCATGTGCCTTCTATTGACATAATTGATTACTAAATCACAAAGAATAGAAAGTAATAATTGTATGAGGAAAGTCGATTATGGGATCTCATCAATCACATACAAGTCCTCATATACATGTAAAGTGTATTCAATATAATGATACATGAGTATAATTGAAGGATGCTTACGCGACACCTTTTAAAAGGGAAGGGAACACCTAGCATTGCTGACATTGTTGCTGCAAAATCAAGCTGTAAAAGAGAGCCAAGTTATTAACATAAGAAAATCATTCTAGAAAAATAATGGGCAAATAACATTCTGGAATTTTATGGTTTACCTATTGGATTGAACTGATGCATATCTTCTTCCCAGCCTGAAATTGGAAATAGAACATAATATTCAGTAAGAACAAAAATTATTTATCTGAACTTAAACTAAAACTTCATCCTTACATCTATCCATTTTATCTATATAGCCTCCAGTTTCATGGAGGTGAAAGAGGCAAGGATAGTATGGTCCAATTAGATGGCAATTAAAAGTGTTGAAGTAATGGTTAAACTTCTTTCTCTGCATTTTTTAAGAACTAAAAACTATGAATAAGGTTTTCATCTATTTTAAAATAAGTCTGTCATCTTTCTACTAGACTTCTCCATCCTCTCCTAAAAACTTTTGATATTAAGTAACAACATGCTTCTCCATTAATATAGTAATAGATAAAAAGTAACATAAAGAACAAACTGGCGCAAAGAAGGATGTCTTGAAATTAACAATGAATTCAGAATCATTTAAAGAGCATGCAATACCAAATTGAGAGCACAAGAAGAGGTATCAAAGTCAGATAGAAGTAGATAGGAAGATTTCTTAAAACTCATGTCGAACATTATTGTTTCAACCTGCAACATTTAATTTTGTTACAAAGGAAACAGAGAATGAAACCAAATTGAATTTCAGAAAGTTAAATCATATACCTCTTCAGCACTTCACTGTGATCACCATTCAGGGTTTGACCATGGTCGCCCATAATAAGAAGGAAAGTGCTTTCATACAAGCCACCTGAACTAGACTCACCATCCAAAATTTTGATAAGCTTCTGCAGTTGAATTTGTGGTAAAGCATTATCAAATAAGAATTAAGCATGCAGGAAAGATTGAAACCAACAGACAAAGGTGGCTTGATAATGGAAACAAGACGAGCTTATTCCAGCATAAGCAACAAATGTGCATTGAGAAAGTTCACATGTATAGTAGAGTCAATGAATAAGCAACCAATATGTATTGAGAAACTTCACATCTATGGTAGAGTCAATGAAGGTAGGACATCTGGAACAATAAAATACCCAAAATTTTGCAAACTTTAACTTTCAATTACTAAAGACCAACAAAAGCTTAATTTCTAATTCACTTCTTATATTCTTTCCAAAAAAATTCCAGGCATCAATCTAACATTAATAGCTAAAAGTTGTGTCTTTCCCATGATTTCAACAGGGACTTTTGGAACACCAATAAGTATTAAATTTAAAGGAAAGGAAAATGAGGAAGTAGTTTAGTTCATTTTGATGAGAAAAATTCACTTTGATTTTTTGCAGATATATTCCACATGGCCCAAGTCATCAAGCTAAAATTTATTTCTATAATTCTTATAGGTGCAGAATTTCCAATGTTCATCTGCCATCTTAAATTTTGAGTTCAATATATTTCAAAACTTGCTGTATATGATAAAAGGATTGGACCATAATGGCAGCAATAGCAAAACCAAACACCATATCAGAGTCATGGAAATAAAGAAGGTGTTTAAGCCACAGTCATGTCCTGATAGTGTGAACCAATGGAAGAGAGTCCAGAAAAGACAAATGTTGCCACGTAACAAACCAGTGATACGACAAATATGATATTCACATTATTTGTAATTAATATGATTAAAATTTGATATTTCAACAATATTTTGGTTTTTATTTGCGTAAAAAAGCATCCACCCTATTACGGTAATGGAGATGCAGAAGGAGACGGAGAGCTTAACATGAAGAACCCAACATCAGCAAATCCAGATCTTCCATCATCATAAGAAGAATATCAATTTTCACATCAAGCAGTCAATTTAAGAAATATTTCACGATTTCAACATTATCATTAAAATAGAGAATAACTTGCATGCATCTTAAAAACACATCTGATCATAAATCGAAAATCCATAAAAAGCTCAATCAGATTCGAAGCACATGGATTGTATGAAAATAAATCCAAGGAATAAATTGAGAGATGAATAAGATAGGGTTAAGAGAAGGAGGCAGAGGCAGTGGAGGTGGTTACAGGAGAAGATGAGCGCAGCGGCTGTGCCTAGGAAACCAAAGAACGATGTCGTTTCATCGCCACTGAAACCAGAAGACATGATTAGGAGTGGATCTAAGAGACCGACGTCGTTTTGGATCTATTGTAGAGAGCTTTCTAGACTTAATCTGTTCTTCTTCTTCCTCTCTCTCTCTTTCCCCCGTTTTGATCTGTTCTCCTTCTTCCTCTCTCTCTCTCCCCTGGCACAACTTATCATCTGCATCAAATAGAGAGTTAAAGTGTAACATCCCATTACTCATGGGCAGGTTAAATTGGTAAATGTGAGTGATTAATGAGAGTTAGAGATGCATTTCCATGTTTATGCATAATATGCAATATACTTATACATAGTTGTTGCACATAAAAATAATTGTACATGCATTCATGAATAATTCGAGGTATAATTGGATTGATTTGTGAACTTTTGAGAATTTTGAATGTTTTTACATCGGAAATATGAGTGATTAGTGGAAATATCGTAATTATGTATGTTGGTGAATTTAGGAATTTCCTATGGAGTATTGTGAAAGAAAAAAATATGTATACTAGGGAACAAGAAATCAAAAGATATTTGGAGATAATTGGTTTTTAAAGATGGGAATTAATGAGTTTGGTTTTAAAGGAACTTGGTTAGAGCTTAGACCATAGGAAAATGACAAGTGTTACTTAGGATCTTGGTACTTTTGCTAGAAATAGGTTACGGTTCTTTAAGAGTTGACTGGTTGAGTCTTGTCTAAGTTCCTTCTTCATTATCACCTTCTTCAAATTATCTCTCTCTACCCTAAGAAAAACCAGAAGCTGATCATTGTGCTCGGTGAAGTAAGGAAATTGTGTGGAGTTTAGGGCTTGAAGATTTTAGAGTTTTCAGCAGGTAAGGATTGAATAAATCCTTTAGAGTTGGAGAATTATGAAATAAATTTGATACATTATTGTCATCTGTATGAGGAATGGCATTTACGTGGTTGTTCTTAAATACTGTGTCGTTGGGGATGAAAAATTTGGTTATAGCGTTAAGTTAATGTTTTGAAAGATTAATAGGGACTAGGTGTCGTAAAAGTGATTTTTGGAGTCTTTAATGGAAGAGACAGTTTAGGTAGAAGATGACTTAGATGTAAAGTATTGAAAGTTTAAAAATCTGGATTTAATCCAGAAAGATTCTGGTAAAGTTGCTTTCTAAGAGTTGTAGATCTTTTTGTTACTTTTCTAACGACATATAATGTGAAAATGTTGGATATCTGAGCTGAAAGTTATGCTTGTTATAAGTGGAGTTGCTCTGGAGAAAGTCAAACTAAGACGATGAAAGTGAGACGATAGAAGTGAGACGATAGAAGTGAGACGATAAAAGTCAGACGATGAAAGTGAGACGATATAAGTAAGACAATAGAAGTCAGACGATGAAAGTGAGACGATAGAAGTAAGAAGATGAAAGTGAGACGATAGAAGTAAGACAATAGAAGTAAGACGATAGAAGTCAGACGATGAATGTGAGACGATAGAAGTGAGACGATAGAAGTGAGACGATAAAAGTGAGACGATAGAAGTAAGACGATAGATGTAACATCCCACCCCCGATGAAAAGGGTAGAATGGTAATTTTGGCAAAGAGTTAAGAGGGTTTACGATTTATTTTGACATATTCATGCATACCTGATATGGGAATAGTGAAA
>JANIHZ010047239.1:0-18765 GCA_027478365.1 Erythroxylum rufum | reverse complement strand
AAAAAAATGTATCGACTTCTGAGTGATCGAGTGTTTAGCACGCCACCCTCGCGGGACAAGGACTCGGATATCCCCAATGATATCGGGTTCGGGTCATTGCGGGAGTGGGGTGCTACATACTAGCACCTTGATGAAACGTGAGATGAACAGAGTGATCCTTTATTTTCTTCAATCTCCCTTCCTCCTGAACTAACATGGCCTTAATTTCTTGAAAGTTCCATTTTCTTTAATAGTGTTGTAATTCACTTGGAACTGGCCAAACTCTAGAGGAAGTGAGTTGATTATGAACTGTACCATAAAAGACTCACTCACATCCATACCCATAGATTTCAACTTTGCAGCTAGGTTTGACATATGAGTTATATGATCATAAATACACTGTGACCATTCAAACTTCTTGGTCGTTAGCTCACTCATCAAAGTTTCTACTATGGACTTGTCAGCTATTTCTGATTGGGAGTATTCTTTAAGCTTTAACATGAACTCCTTTGCATTATCCATCTTAGGCATTAATGGCTTCACATTTTCTGCGATTGTCATTTGCATCAAATTCAAACTTAGCCTGTTAGACCGTTCCCAAGCCCCATAATAAGACTTGTCAGCTTCAGAACTAGTCTCAGTTATGGCTGCGAGCCTTACGTCTGAAACTATGGCTAAGTCCAAATCCATTACACCCAGTTGGAACTGGATTTGTTCAGACTAGTCCACATAGTTCAGACCATTGAACTTGATTAAGCCATTTCCTAAGGCGAACAAACTAGTAGATGTTGCACATACAACATATAGTTCACGTATTAATGCTTTGAGTAAACCTAAATGGATTCAAACTAACTAAGAAACTTTGATTATGCATTTAAATTCTCCTTTGGGTGAAATTTAAATACATAGTAGTAACCTATTCTGATGCATATATATAATTTACTATAATGGACAATCAATCACATTACAGTCCATATGCATGTTATCTTTGGATATACAATCATATTAACTAAATATGTTGATAAAGTCCCTTTAATGTCATTAATTATAAGCAATGGTCCACCTTTGGGTGACCTCCTAGCATTATAATTAATAATTTCAATTGTTCAATTCAACCTTTATGTCATTTTAGCATCATATCATATTGAACAATTGAACAAATCACTATTAAATGCTTAATATTTTTCAAGCTAGGCCACTCTGGTGACTAACAAGCTTTTCATGCAATAAACATTTAATTGGCAATTATCATACATGATAAAATTTTAATTTAGTTAGTTTGGTCACTTTGGTGACGAACTAACTATTCTAAATGTCCATAATATCATGTACTACATTGAACATATACTAGGAAAATTTAATTCCAACTATTACATTCTATAAAATATTCAAAGTACCAAAGAAATATATAATATGGAACTAATCTCCAAAATTATATTATGTATTAATCAATTATGAATTAAATATTCCCTTATGTTCTATCCTAAAATTATTTTTCCTTGGGGTTAAAGTCTATAATTATATACTAACCCAATGTTGTCCATTTACGGCCCAAAGGCCGAAAAAGACAGTCCATAAACTGAGTTTTGGGCACGTGCCAGCGTCTGGAAGGGTTGGTGCGGCTGGCGCGTGCTCATCTTCCCTCAGCCAGCAGCTTTTGGCGTGTGCACTGCACGCACTAGATGCTGTGCCGTTTCCAGGTGAGCATCTTCTTCCTCGCTCTGTTTCGTTTCTGTTTTAGTTCCTTTTTTTCTTTAATAACTCTTCTTTCTCTTCCTACATTGCTTTGGATTTCTTTTCCATATCTTGGTTTGAGTCAATAAAAACGTAATCCACCATCGTCTTTGGCGGTGGTTATTACACGACACAAAACCCATTTATTTTCTCACTCTAAACCATCCATCCATAACAGCTTTCCTTTTCTTTCCACCGTTAAAACCGAAAATCACAGTCCAGAAATGCTACAAATATACTCATAAACTTGAAGCAAACCTTTAGTTTCAAGAATCATACATTCATGACCATTATGTTTCAGTGAAACAGTGAGAATGCTATCAACATCCGAAAGATTGTATCATGTTTATGTTTTGTATTTCTTTCATGGAACTGTATCTAAGAAAGGTATGCCATTATAAATACGGAAAAACATTATAATCACAGAGGATGGTCTTCAAAACGAAAACTTTATGGTTTTAAGGATTTTCAATTCTCATACAAAACCTACGGAATCATTCATCACACTAGATTACAAATAATGCATCAATCATGCTCTATACAGAAACATACACAGTAGAAAATACCGTAGAAAACAAATCATGCAATACCAGTCTCTGATACCAATTGTAAATTAATTTATGGATCGAATGATTTGTGTACTTGTATCTATAATTGTTATTCGTAAGATGTTGATTTCTTTGAAATTGTTTTATTTCCTCTTGTCTTCTTCCGTTAGAAAAGTCTTCAATGGTTCAGAATGTAATCATTCAATAAGTTTATTCAACCAACGAACATGTCCTTTGGTAAGTGGAAGAGAGAGGAAAAGGTCTTTGTTTGAGACCCAATAATTTAATACCAATAACCATTATCTTGGATGCTTCTCATGGTACTCAAACTATAAGTTACATGGGACATAAAATAGTCTAACAAGAATTGTATAGGTTAAACACTTTCATTGAGAGCTTCACTTACCTTATGGATGGCTATGAAAATACGTTTGCCAACAATTGACAAGTTGAAGAATTTTCTCTACATCCAAAAAGATGCATACTTCGTCAAAAGGAAGAGGAAAGCCATGAGCCACTTACAATATGAATTTGTAAATCTTAATTGGAAAATGTTTCTGCATAAATGTCAAGTGTTGAATATACTCAATAGTTAGTATTCTTTTATTCTTGGTGTAACCACTTCATGCATCATAACGACCTTGCCAGATGGAGCTTCTGCATAGCACTATACTTCATTACCAAAGCTATTTGGGATTAGAGGAATCTTCAAATATTTTAAAATAGAATTTCAACAAAGGAATAATTCCATAACAACTTATACATGCAAATCAAAAGTTACATCAGCCTACACAAGCTCAACTCTCACATTCAAGAATATTAGTCTAGAATGTGGAATATTTAAACATGTCTAAACCTAGTTAGTCTAGCTATCTTGCTATTGACTCTTAATTTTATTTAAAAAAATCTATAATGCTTTTTATATCTTATGCATAACTCTTATTGCCTAAGGATTAATTCATTACATTTATATAAAAAAAATTCAGCTGTCATAGTTAATTAAGGATGATCAAGGAAGAACGCATAGGATTTATACTTATGTTTTTCTACTTCCTAATGATTACTGATTCAATTATTTATCGATTTAAGATTTTGAAGGGTTTGATTACTCTCTCTCAAGACCTGACCAATTAACCCTAATTGAATTTAAAAATTTGAGAATTGCAATCTCTCAATTAATAACTCTTTCCCTAACATTTTCACTTAGTTCTAAAGCTATCTATCTAATAACCAAGTTATCACACAAGACCTCCCTTTGAATGATAATTGATTTGTTAATCGTCCGACATATTAATTCACTAGCTCTTGTTGTGCAAATTAATTAGATAACTTTTGATTGACTCTCTCGATTTAGTGCTAAAGTATATGCATGCACCATTAACACAACATAGAAATTGTATTGAATCAATAAATATTAATGTCACAAAACAACTTAAGAACAAGCCCTAATCTGGAAATTTAGAACATCATAAATATAAATAACATCTTAAAATCTAGTTTACACATCAATTTTAATGAAAATGACAAAAGGAAAGAAAGAAAAACTTGATTTGGAACTTGTTCTGGAAATATGGAAATCATCGACGTTCTTCTTGATCCTCCTTGTTTGATCCAATTTTGTAAGATGATGGCTACCTTCTTTTTATTGTTTTATATTCTTAAATAGTCTTTTAGGGTTTTGGGGGTGTAACTAGGATTTTCCCATTTCAATTAGCTCCAAAATTGCCCCCAAAACTTAAAACAGATGAAAAATCTCGCAACTAGAATGTGTCTATCATGACTGTGACATAGGTGTCACAATCGTGACATTGCAGGATGACCTTTTGTCAAATAGAAAAGAAAGAAGTTACGTTATATTTATTCGTATTAGTTATTAATATTTATTAGTTAATTCTTTATAATAATTAATTATTTATAAAACAATAATGAATTATTTATCAAGTATAAAAAATAATTATTTAAATTCTTTATATTATAATTAATATTAATTAATTATTTAAGTTTAAATTCAACTTAAGTGGATTTTTTCCATGACATAGGTATCAAGATCGTGACATTGCCATGCACGCTCCAGTTTCCATCCTTCTTCACGTATCTAGTTTCCATCCAAACACATCAAATACCTAAAGAAACACAAGTTTAAGATCTAAAATCATGCTCTAACCTGTATCACTTAAAACATAAACAAAAAAATCACATTAAAATAATTCTAAGCCTATACATGCAATAATCATCTAATAAACACATATAAACACACTAAAACACCTATCAAAACATTGTATAAACTACACCTATGAACATACCCACAGTTAAACTTTTACTTGCCCTTAAGAAAAAACAAAAACATAAGTAAACAAATCAAACATTAAGCACACAAGTGTACATTCACGCAACATACAATAATGAGACAATGGCATCAAACTTTATAGAATTAATTTAACCACAAACACCAATCATTCAAGTTGTGCCAACATACTAACCTATGCGTATTATGGATAAGCACTTTAGATTGAATATAAATATTAATCAAAACATTAACATCATATTCATTCACCTAATGCACTTGTACACATGCATTTATAATTAGTAGTCAACCAAAATTGCAACTATCACTATGTATCCCTTTATGAAAATTTTTACTTTTTTCGGCATTTTCAAATATCAGTAGGATTTATTTATTGAAACACCTTTTTTTTTTAATTTTTGTTAACGTTAACCTAGTCTTTTCACCCAAAGGCAAACATCTTGTCATGAATGTCCCTTAGTTACTCAACTATTCCACTTTTATTAATTAGCTTAATCGGAATTTCATTATAGCCTTTTGACGCAAAGACAAACATTTTGTCATAAATGTCCCCAGTTACTCAACTATATCACATTCTCAACTAGCTACTAGCTCTATTCATAACCCAAGGGCCATCGGAATAGTTATTTATTTAACATACACATTTTTTAACATGTAATTTATAGCCTACCTCATTTCTTTTTGGTCAATCTTCCTCATGAAAGATTGCTAATGATGCAAACTCATTTAATTGACTTATAATTATAAATGTATATGAACAAATTTTGTAAGGTGAACAAAATTCATCATATCCTAATTAACATGCATATTCAACCAAAGATACTTAAAACATAAAATTCACAAATTAATATGCCTTTGTGAATTAAATGACTATGTTCAAAGCCAAACTAATTCCATCAAATTATTTTCATTGACATATTCACACAATTTATACATGTGCTCACATTATGTCAACTTGATCAAAAACTAGTAATATGTTATGCAGAATTCAAACACTTATTACATGGCAATGCACAAACCTCCCCATACTTAGAGATCAGATTATCCTTAATGTGAGAAAACAAAACACATATATACAAATAAAAATTACAACCAATGATATAAATAAAAGTGCAAAAGTATGGAACCCATTAAGGTGATCAAGAT
Source organism: Erythroxylum rufum (assembly GCA_027478365.1). Classification (NCBI taxonomy): domain Eukaryota; kingdom Viridiplantae; phylum Streptophyta; class Magnoliopsida; order Malpighiales; family Erythroxylaceae; genus Erythroxylum; species Erythroxylum rufum. Next base: position 13,053 of record JANIHZ010047239.1, on the reverse strand, counting down.
CGTGAGGGTCTTGGAGACAGAATGCGAACACCTTGAGCAGTGAAGTATTTGTAAATCTTCTTGATGTTGTGTCGATGTCATCACTGTTCTTGTACCAACTCCTTCAGCATTTTTTTGTTATTGAAGACCAAAGTGAATACCTTCCCCTAGCTTTCCTCTTTATCATCTTCTATTTCTTCACTTAACCCTTAAGCTTGCTTCCCTAACTTATAATCACTTTTTTAAAAAATATTAGCAATCCAAACCATTCCAAGAATATGAAAATTAAAACCTAATTACTAGAATTCAAAACAAACCTAACTACACAACATTTGCAATCTAACTACCGAACATGCTAAGTTATGGTCATTAGCTTGACCTTGCATCCTTTAAAGCTCAGTCGATATCAATTATGGGTAGTTTGCTACCACTCTTTTCTCTAAAAAATTATTGTGTAGCCTGTAAATAGGTTATATGTTGGGAGATAATGAACAAGATATAATCAATCGAATCAAAGAATCCAATTAATTTTTATAATTCCCTTTTTGATAACAAACTATAAATATAATTGAGAATGATGAAATCCTATGGATCTTTGATGGAATCAAACAGTTTGTGTTGTAAGAAGGTGAATTGCTCATCTTCTTCTGCAATCATCATCATCCACTCTTCTGCTTAAACTTCTTGAATAGGGACTTTTGTATATTCCTCAAACTCTATATTCTTTGTCACCTGTTCACCTGTTCCTCGTAACTTAATCTTCAAAGTAGCTTTTCTCTTGCGCTTTGATATACTTATCCATTATGTCTATTTTCATCCAAGAGCTGATTTCTTTCGAATGTTTCAAATCCTTGTTCATACTAACCTCCACATGCTCATCACCAATCTGAAGAAGCAATTCGCCTTCATAAACATCTATCAATGCTTTTCTTGTTTTCATGAAAGGTCATCCAAGAATTAGTGCTTTTTTAGTGTTCTTGTATGTATTGATTGGGTATTGTATGAGAATGATTTTGACGCTCTGTTAAGTCGTTTTTCATGAAAACCTATTGCTAGAATTTGAATATGATACGTAATAGTCATTTTTGAAGTTATATATGGCAACTAACGATATTAAATCGTTAGGGATAATGCAACCTGGGTTAAATAGTCCGAGCTTGTGTGATTATTGCTTAGATTGGTATGTTTTTCTCATTTGTAAGGTGGCTGCCTGATTAATCTTAGAGAGTGTCTCCTAAGTTATCTAATACTAGGGTTAATTAACAAGATCTTCTTAATTAACTACGACTTAAGGAAAAACCAGGATTAACAGAGCTCATTGTTAATCTACGAACAATAGTTTAAAGAGAGATGTGAAGATAACAATTAAATGAAATATGTTTAATTGAGTGTACGCTAAGATTGAACCAAAGAATTGGGTCCCTAACGCATTTATCATTTATCATTATTTTTGCATGTTTTCTTTAATTTGTCTTTACTAGTTTCGTTTCATTTTATTTTCTTATTCGATAAACTAACCCCTTCATAACCTAAACGCCTTTTGATTTCATTTCAAATGACTTATATACACTCTCAGTGGGATCGACCTAGACTCAACACTACCATAGTAGTAAGTCTATTTTATTTTAGCATAGTGTTACAACGCACTATTTTCAATGATTACCTTGAGTTGCTCCCTTAGGTTTGCTTCAATATTGCTCGGGAGACTCCCCACACTTCTTGTTGACAATTCATTCGCCAGTTGACTCATTTGGACCTCTAAGTTATGAATAGATGAGGCATGGTTTTTAGTTACTTGCTCAAACTCCCTTCTAGCCTCTTATGGGCTTCATCCATGCTTATAATCTTCCCTTCCATCCTATTATGAGCTTCATCCATGATCATAAGCTTGTCCATGATTTTGTCTAATTTAGAGTCATTAGCATTGGAATTATTTTGTTGAAATCCAGACAGCTATTGATTTTGTAATTTATTACCCACATTGTTTGACCAAGAAAATTTAGGGTGGTTCCTCCACCCAGGGTTTTAAGTGTTAGAATGATTGTTGTTTCATCCTTCTTGACCGTATTATGTGTCCATGTAGTTGAGTTGCTCCATATTGTTATTTTGCATTAAAAATAATAATCAGTAATATGATTAACTTGTCCGCATAACTCACATCCATATTTAATTGCTCTAATTGGAGTGGATGAAAAGGCTTGTAAGCTATTTAGTTGTCTTGTTAAGTTATCTATCTCAGCCTGTATTATTGTCATTGAATCTATCGCAATGACTCCCTTATGATCTCGTAAAGTCTACTTCTAGCTACTTCTGTCTAACATCCAAAGACAGTTGTTGTCTGCCATCTCTTCTAGCAAGTCCTCCACTTCCTTAACTATCTTCCATATGAGATATAGTGGGTGGATTAACTCCATAATAGAATGTTTGCAATAGAAATTCCTTTAGTAGATTATGGTCAAGACATCTCCTTTCTAAGTCCTTGTAACACTCATATGCTTCGTATAGTGACTCCCCATCATTTTTTTGGAAATTTATAATCTCTTTTATCAATCTCATTATCTTTGACAAAGGGAAGTACTTGTCTAAAATTGCATGCACCATTTGCTCCCATGTTGTAATGTTTGTAGGGTTTAAATAGTGATTCCAAGCCTTGGTACTATCCCTCAGTGTAAAAGGAAAGAGCCTCATCCTAATGGCAACTTTTGACATTCTATTATATTGGAAAGTATCACATCTTTTTAGAAAATTTACCAAATGGGATTAGGATCCTTATTAACTAACCCATAAAACTACACAATGGTTTGCAACATGTTCAACAAAGCTGACTTGATCCCAAATGATGTTAATTGCATCGGTGGTTGAGTGATGCCTTAATGTGCAGCGTTAAACCTTGGTCTTGTGAAATCCATTAAAGTTTTATGCTAGTCTCCTTGATTATGCTCTTCCTTCATCATTCTTTTGACCTCTTCTTAGCTTCACGCTCTTCGGATTTCGTGTTCTCGTCTTGTGATACCAAGAGTTGGAGTGCCTTCAACCTTGCTTGAACTTTAAGTAATTCTTATGTTCAGGCAATAGCACAGACATAGGAAAGGCAAAAAATTTCTTAGAACAAAGGAATTCAAATAATCCTAAACTAGTTATCCGACAACGGCGTCAAAAATTTATTGAGGAAATCTTACCTCTAATAAAGCTCTCAATATCGGTAAGTATACATATTGTAAACTTGTAGTATTGAAGGTGTTGATCCCACGAGGAAATAGTTAAAACCAAGTGAACATAACTTTGTACAAGGTAGTGAGATATAAATTGAATGAAAATAAATAACAAAAATTAAAGCAAATAAATAAAATTAAAAAATTAATCAAATAACAATTCAGCTGCCATAATTAATTAAGGATGATCAAGGATGAATGCATAGGATTTATTCTTTCGTTATTTTGCTTCCCTAATGATTACTAATTCAATTATGTGTCGATTTTAAATTTTAGAAGAGTTTGATTACTCTCTCTCAAGACCTAACCAATTAACCCTGATTGAATTTGAAAATTCCAAAATTGCAACCTCTTAATTCACAACTCTTTCCCTAACATTTTCAATTAGTTCTAAAGATATCTATCGAATAACCAAGTTCTCACACAAAATCTCTTTTCGAATGATAATTGATTTATTAATCATATGACATATTAATTAACCAAATCTCATTGAACAAACTAATTAGATAACTTTTGACTAACTCTTTTGATTTATTGCTAAAGTATATGTATGCACCATTAACATAACGTCGAAATTGTATTGAATCAATAAATATTAAAGAAACAAAACAACTTAAGAACAAACCCTAATCTAGAAATTTAGAACATCATAAATGTAAATAACATCTTAGAATCTAGTTTACATTTAAAGTTTAATGAAAATGACAAAGGAAAGAAAGAAAACTTGATTTGGAACTTGTTCTGGAAATCACCAACGTTCTTCTTGATCCTCCATGTTTGATCCAATTTTTCAAGATGGTGGCTGCCTTCTTTTTAGTGTTTTATGTTCTTAAATAGTTTCTAAAGGTCTTGGGAGTGTGGCTAGGGTTTTTACCCTTTAATCAGTTCCAAAATTGTCCCTAAAACTCAAAACAGATGAAAAATCTAGCGCCTGGGAGGTGTCTGCCATGACCGTGACATACGTGTCATGATCCTGACATTATAGGGTGACCTTCTATCATGACTATGACAAAGGTGTCACAATCATGACACTTTCATACACCCCATGCACGCTCCATCTTCCTTCTCACTTATCTGGTTTCTATCACTAACAAACATATCAAATATGTAGCACCCCACTCTCATAAGACACGTACCCGACATCCTGAGCGATGTCCGAGTGTGTACCTCGCAAGGGTGGCATGTTAGAGTAGTCAAACTCTGGAAAACTCAGCACAATTTTTTCTTCCACATTTATCATACAAGTATGCGAAAATCAGTAATCAAATCGGCCCATACTTTTATTTCATAAAAGTCAAAATCATAATTATTAATACACTTGGATCAATCTCTTTTACAAAGCATTTCCATATTTTCACCAGTTATTACACACAGAAATATTTGAATACACATTGTACAGAGATTGCAGAATATACAAATTTACATGAAAATAAGAAAATACAAATGCAGATGCAATTTGATCCCGACCTCTATCTCTCACTTGAATGCCGTAGGTATACTCTTATTTGTCTAATAAGATACTCGTCTGAGCCTGAAAAATATTGCAAATTTTGGGTGAGTTTTGCGAACTCAATGAGTGACCTTCCTCGATGGCTCACTCATCACATAACACATACAATTTACATAATTTACATCATTTCGTTAATAATCATATTGAATCACAAACACTTGATCCATCGTTTCACATTTTACATTCAACACATTATAATCATTCATTTCATGCATATGCAGTGCATATGAGACTCACTTTCCATTTGTTACTTTGTTGTGACCGAGTGTCTAACTGTCTCGTATCTATTGTGGATACCGGGCTCATTGATAATTGTCTTGTATCCATTCTGGATACCGGGCTCATTGATAACTGTGCCGTATCCGTTGGCGATACCGAACTCATTTTACATAGTGAGCCTTTGGCTCTTATACACTTTCCGAGCTCTAGGCTCTTTTTCACAATCTAAGCTTTAAGCTCTTTTTCGATGGCTACTCCGATCACAACTACCTTTATCTTTCATGTATTCATGGAATGGAATGCATCAGTCACATTTACATATTCTCATTCAATCACATTCGCATATCATCGGACCTTAGTCCGACATTCAACAATCAAATTATGTACACTTATTTCAATCAAATTCACATACAAGGAACACTTCAATGTTCTCACATTTAACAAACTCCTCAGACATATCTTGTCCGGAACCAACACATTCACATTGCATAATCATTCAATTCATAATATAAACAAAACAAACAATAAAATAAGACCATCTAAGTCTACTCACAGTACGCTCCATATTAGCATTAGCTTCTATGATCTAGAACGTCTGAATTCGGACGTTCATCCTGCACATCAAAATTATGCAATACACATTGCACACACACATTAATAATTGCACAGTTATAAGCATTCATTTATACCCAAATGTGTATATGGAATATGTACAATGCTTGCTCATGACAATCCCGGGTATAGCTCTATCATTCTCATCATGTAAACATTCGTATTCCCAAACTCATATAAGTACCATTTATGCTTATGGTTTATTCTTCAATAAAATCATTAGGATCTAATTTCATGACCCAACGAATCATTGCAGATTTTTCCTCCAAACATTGACTTTTAGGTATACAGTCCTCGATCATTTAGACAATTAAAATAGGGAAATTTAAGAACACTTTCTTCTAAAAAATTGTTCTTCTATCTCTTAAGTTTCTAATGACACCAAGATCGTTCAATTTGGTTCAAAAATCTGAAAATTATACTCTAAACATTTTTGGACTGTTCTCATTCTAAAATAGTACCCTATACTCAATTTCCATCCAGAAATTGAAAGTCTTAGAGACTGAATTAAAATTTGGTTTCTTCATATAATTTGTAGCCTATGTCTCTATTTTACTCCAAATTAAAAATCAATCCCTTTGGATAACTACAAAAGAAGATATACTCAAAATACTGAAATATGTTGAGTGTAGAGAAAAGTTCGCCGCAGCGAACTCCTCCAGAGAGGAATTCTCATGAAATTTTCACAAGTTCGTAGTGGTGAGACCTAGAGTTGGCCGCGGAAAACTTTACCCGAAAGAAATCCCAGCTAAATCCTTCAAGTGTGACGAAGCAAGGAATTTGCCGCGGCGAACTTCTACGGACGCATACCCAGTTTTTCAACTTCAGGTCAGAATTTGAGACTCTTCTAAATAGAATTTGAATTCAACTTCTTCATGAAAAATGTAGTTATATGTCTCTAGTTTACTCCAAATCAAGAATCATCTCATTTGGATAACTAGAGAAAAAGTTATGGATAAAGAACTGAAGCATAATCAAATAGAAATTGTTACAGCCAACATTTTTCCAGCACCCATTAAACACCATTCACTCACCCAATCCAACATTATGTCATTCCCTAATCTATTATCCATCAAAACACAAAAGAATGACATGAATCTATCCCCACTTCTCATCCACATTTCATCATGAACCCATCCTCATTTTATGAACATTTCACTCTTAACTATCATCAAAACATGTTTCATTCATCAATTCAAGAAGTACAAAGTTTAACTTACATGTTTAGTTCCAAAGCTCCTTCAAATCACCATAGAACCCTAGCTCCTTCAGCATACACGATCTTCACCTTTTTAAGGTGGAATATGTTGGGTCTTTTTGCAAGAAGAAGAAGGAGGCAAGGAATCTTGAAGAAGCAAGGTAAAAGAGTTGAACAAACATCAACATGACAGAGTAAGGGTGGGATATTGTGAGTGAAGAACAAAGTAAATGAAGAAGATGAAGAAATGAAGCTAACGAAAATAAGAGACAATTGCAAGTGAAAGGCCAAAGATGGGTCTTTCACTTAATGAGTATTGTGATTTAAAATAAGTGGTGTGGCAAGTTACATATGTCACTTGCCTCATGTCACTTCCCTATGGTTCCATTAGGCTACTTTAATGATGAGTCCATTTTGTCTCCAATTTCTACTCCAATTGTCCCCCAATTTTCAATGACATAAGTCATTAAATCTTGATGTCACATATAAAAATTTCCACTGCTATCTGACATTTATTTCTACCACTATTCATTAATTATTTTGCCACTTGGCATTTTTCCTAGTCCAATATACCCTTAATTTTGCTAAATTTCACCAAAAATTTTAAATTCGTAAATATACATCCCAAATTAATTTTCAACACAACTAAACCCCAATTCATAATATAATCACGTTCAAATATAAGTCAATTATACCCAGAATGCCAATGAATGCACGTACAGTCATTTTAATGTGGGCAAAAATTCAAATTCATGGGCATATATACTAACATTATGAATGAGCATGAAATGCATTTTCATAATCTCTCTTTGAGCTCACATGTACCGAATTTTAGGGTTTTGACCCTTAGTATGGGAACGAGATGTTATATAAAATGTATTCCCTAGATTCTTCTATTGTAAACAATGACCCTTTTGGAGAAAAGTTTTCTGTTAATTTTTCAGGTGATTCTAGCATCGTGAAGGCTGACACCAACATGGCAAATGCTGAAGTTGTTTCACTAAACCATGGCCATATGTCAAAGGTTTATCATGAGAATCAGAAGCTTCCATAACTCCCAGGTTTTTTCTTTCCTCCACTTCTTTACTTACTCTTGCCCTGTGACTGTTTACTACATGTTTTAGAGCATTAGTTTGCTGAGTAAGTATGGGGGAGAAACTACTCCAATAGGAAAATAACTTAGTTTTTATTTTAATTAGTAGTTTTTCAATTCAATAATATCCCATTCTAGTTCATCGATTGTATTGGCCTATTGCACATAATGTAATTTTTGTTGATTCTCATTATGTTTTGATTGCCCCTATGCTTTATCTTCTAGTTGCTCTCCGTTAATATTCACTATGTGATTGTTACTTGTTTAACATTGAGGACAATATTTTGTTCAAGTGTGGGGGAGGTATTTCTATCTTTTTTAGTTTACCAAAATGTTTCTTCATGCATCAATTTTGGCCACTTAAGTAGTTGTGAACTTGGTTTTTGAGGTAAACTCAAAATTACATGGCCTTCTTTTTCCACGTTTTTGCTACCTTTCGCTGAGGCTATCAATGTCTTCGCTGCAGCAAAGCTTTCTTCTTGCATATTTCGCCGCGGCGAAGCCCGTCATTTACATACTTCACCGCGGCCAATAACTTATGGTCGCTGTGGCGAAGCCCCCCTCCCATCTCTTCTCGGGCCAAGCCAATGCTTTTATTCCCTTAGTTCACCTATTCTTCCAAATTAGATTCTTAATACTTCTGTGTTGAAGTTTTGAAAATTTCAAAGTTTTACATGTAATTTTGAAAACAACTATCCATGTTTTTAAATGATAGTTGATTTTGGCTAATTCCATTTTCAATGTTTTTAACGAGAAGTAAGTAAGGGTACGCTAAGAAAGTGGCATTTTGTGTTTTTAAACCTTGAGATTGCTTAATTGAGATACTAACCTTGTAGGAAGAATATTTAAGCCTGAATTCTTTCATTTGTGTGTATCTACTTAAGTTCATATCTCTCTAGAACTTGTTTTAAATCTTAATCAAGGCTTGACGAACTAAAATTTTGTGAAAATGATAGAGACGTTCATTTCAAAGCCCTTCACCCAAACACATACCCCTAAACACTTAACCATTGCTAGCCCCTTGAGCCATCTTTTTTAGTGCATGCACATGTCTTTATATTGATGTAAATATTTTATTTCCAGTTTTCTAAGTTTAAGTTGATATTTGAAAAAAAAAGGTCAATTCATCGAATATTTGAGGAATGTTGTTTGCCTCTAAATTATGAATTTGCCTGAGCAATTGTTTTAAAGTATAGAATTCAATTGTGTTGAAAAAAAAGCAAATGAAATGCTACTATGGTAGAATTTTAAATCCTTTCTTTAGAATAGTTGTTGCTTGTTTCATGAAGAGAATAATTGTGGTACATGTTACTCATCTTTTTTCTTTTATTCCATTCATTTCACTTGGCCCTCATCCATCATTACAACCCTTAAAGTCCTCTTGATTTGTGAAATTATGGTTCTTGTAGTGGAGAGGTAGAACTATCACAAGCTTATAGTAAAGAATGGACTAAGCAGATTTTAGAGTGAAATTACCCTAAGACAAGTAAGTTAAGAGTTAAACAGTTTCCCTTGAGAGAAATCTCTTTTGCTCAATCTCTTGGATTAAATTCTTATAGTGTTTATCTTCCTAATGCTCCCTCAGTTTGCTTTGGTTGATTTCTGAGAAAGTGGTTTTACTCATTTTCTACTCTCGTTTTTAAGTATGGTCAGTATTTTCTTTTGCACATGTATCTCTTTGATCTTTTATAAGCTTTGTCCAGGAGTACAAAGGTCTAAGTGTGGGGGAATTTGACTGAACCCAAGTTTTCTATATTAATTAGTGACATTTTCATGATTTTTTTAATACTTTTCGGCTCTTTTTGTTGGACATTGTGCTTAATTTAGCCTAAGAGTGCTTGCTTTGAATTAATGTAGTTTGAGGGTCAAATTGTCATAATTAGTTAGAAATTGCACTCACCTGATTTAAAGAACAATTGATAATACAAACTATTTCTTTTCATTGCAGGACACTTAAGAAGTAGAGCCAAAAGTGGACGAAAAGAAATTGAAGTCATAAGATCAGGCAAAGATCTTTCAGGTAAAGTTCGCCACGACAAAGTCAATGTTTCGTCACGGCGAAACCATTAAAGATCATCGCGGCAAAGTCAGTGTTTCGCCGCGGTGAACCTTCGAGTCAACAACCAGACCGGAACCATTTTTGGGTATTTCACTTACTGTACAACCCAACCCAGGAACCCGTTTTGGAAAACCTATTTCTAGATAAGTGATAAAAACACGAGGGGAGCCAAGAGATATCATTCCTCATCATGTTCTCTTATAGCTCTCTCATTTTTCCCAATTTCACCATCACCTTCCACCATGGGTAGCTCAGATTCATTCCTAGTTGTGAGGCTTCCGGTTGCAATGCGTGGCTAGACATTTTCCTTCCTATTAAAGATGTAGCAATGGTCGGAGTTCAATGGGCTTAAAAAGGGAGTCATTCAATACATAGTTTAGCTATGATTTATGAATTCCTAGGTCTAGGATTTGTAATTTGTAGTTGAGCTACTTGATTATGGTTTAATCAAATGTTGGGTACTCATTATGTATAGTTTGGATTGGTTGATGTAGAACTTTGAGTTTGAATATATAAAGTCTCATATATGTTCATTTGTGATCTTCTTGATTCTCTTTTATCTTACATGGTTGTGTTTGATATTGAGTTGATTGAGATTTCATTTGACCTATTGCATTGGGTGATCCGACTACACACACTAAGAGAACTTAACGGGATCTTGATAAATGGAGTCCCATTGATTAAGATCTTGGACTTAAAGAGTACTTTAAGGTTTATCATTTTGATGCTTAGTGATCTCTACTCCCATTAAAATCAATTTTGCACTACGATGGCCAAAGGTCATTTTTAAGAGAATTCTATCACTTTTTGATCACTTGTTTTAATCTTTCCATTTTCTATTCCCAAAAATCCAAAAATACATTCATACTTTTTACACTTCAATTTAGTTCAGTTAATCATTTCAAAGATCAAAACCCCCCTTTTCCCAATTAGTTTGCATAGCATGACATATAGGTTAACTTAGGTCCATTCATTTTAGGTTCCAATTAAGTGAAATGACCCGAGGTTGCATCCTATATTGCAATCCTTGGATTATTTTTTATTTGACCTCCAAGCGCACGAATAAGGTCCGAATCAGTTACTTAGTGATATTTTTCTTTTTCAATTGATTATTAATAATAAATGCATGCTTACAAGTTTCATAGGTGTATGAATAGGATGTTAATATTTTGATTGATATGTATATTCAAATCAAAGAACGTAAGCATAAAAGGAATAAGTTAGTATGTTGGCACATTTTGAGTGATTGGTGTTTGAGGTTAAGTTAATTCCATGAGATTTAATGTCATTGTACCATTATGGTATTGTTGTATGATTGTGTCTTTATGTAATTATGTTTTTTTTTGTTTGTGTTTTTAGTTTTGCTTGAGGACAAGAAAAAGTTTAAGTATGGAGATGTTGATAGGTGTAAATCATATTAAGTTTTTCCAGATGTTTTAGTTTGTTTTTAAGTGTTTTTTAGATGATTATCATGTATATGGGTTTAGAAATATGTTATTGTTAATGTTGTATATATTCTAAGTGCTTGTTTGGTTTAGAGCAAGAATTAGATCTTAATTTTACGTTTCATGAGGTATGTTATATATAATTTCTATTGATTTTACTTGCATTCAAATCTTGATTTTGGGTACAAATTCTTGCGTTTTAATTCAGATTTTAAATGAATTGAGTGAAAATGGCATGGACGTTGCATAAATGTTAAATGAAGTGCTTGTGATTGTTGCATGAAAGAAGGAATGTTAGACGTGAATTATTCATGGTGTAACAATAATTAATTAATGCATGCATTTAATGAGTCACACTCGTGACTTGGGAGTCACACCTGTCACACCTGACAAACTCATGACTCCCAGTTCATGGGTGTGACAAGGGAGTCACATCCGTGACCCCCATATTCACGAGTGTGACATAAATTTCCTCTAATTTGTTTAATATTACGTGTCATTTGATGCAGGTTTTGATGGTGTAAAACCTAAACCTAAACCTAAACTCGCACTATAAAAAGAAACAAGAATAGAGGATGGAGACAGATCGACAGAGACTAGAGAAAAAAACCGAGACTAAGAAAAGAGAAAAAAAACCACGCTGGAGGCAGAGAAATTAAAAGACTAGTTAGTGGTGAGGAAGAAGAGAAAACAGTAGATAGAAAGAAAGCATAGCTGAAGCCAAGGGTAGCATCTGATCATTTAAGCTGATGTAGAGAGCTTGAGATTAGCAGGAGTCCCACTGCCAACCCCCTCATCCGAACACTCTTTGTTTGCTCATATTGTTTTACTTTTATATCGGTTGCACCAATGGATCTAAACTTATTACTCTATTAGTTCTTTGATAGTTCATTTTGGTTTGTTCACTCAGTTTATTGCTTCAGTACTTCTCTGTCACTAATAATGGTGGGATTGAAGTATATGAAGCTGATGAATCTTGTTAATTCTGTAATGAGCTGATTTCTTTTCTTGAGAATCAATGAAACTATTTTAGTTGACTATGCATAATTGAGTTATTGTTTTGTTGTCTTATTATTTTCTATAGTTTCTAAGCTAAGAAATGGCTATACAATTGGCTGGGCTAACAAAGCATCTGAAAATGTTAACCATGAGACTACCCCAAAATGTTCCAAATCAAGAGATGTGTGGTATATGTGGAACTTATGGTCATGGAGCTAATTTTTGTTCGTATTCTTTTGACTCTTTTGTAAGTGAGGAAGAATAAGCAAACTCACTTAATAGTTTTCAACCGAGGGTGTAAAATGATCCATATTCGAACACCGACAACCCTGGTTGGAGAAATGATAGTGGTAGATTGAATAATGATTTAGTGGGTAGTTTAGTATGTGTTTTGTTATTAAATTGAATTTCTAATGCATATTGAGGTTAAGATTTTTTTATTTCGTTAAATATTTATGTTTTGTGTGTTTTGAGGGTTAGAGGACACGATTGAGCTTCAATTATGTGTTTGAGGTGCCTCAATGTGTTTGCTAGTATTTAAGGGCAAATATTGAAGAACGGAGGAGAATTGGAGGAAGCCTGTTGGACCCCAAACCTTTTTGTGAGCTAGGAGTGTTAAATGAGAAATTGTTGATGATTATTCGTGTGTAAAGAAAAGGAGAATTCATGAATTTGAATTCAAATGGAAAAGATGGTTTAGATACAAGATGGGATATATGTGATATGT
>JANIHZ010046956.1:0-18775 GCA_027478365.1 Erythroxylum rufum | reverse complement strand
ATTTCTAATCCCATCAAATTAGTTTTGAACTGTGATAGCCAAAGCTCATTTTCAAGAGGATTTTATCACTTGTTTTAGTATTTTCATTTTCTATTTTCAAAAACCCAAAAATACTTTTTACATGCTTTCTACATTGCATTTTAGTTCATTAACATTTTCAAAAATCAAAACCCCCTTTCCTTGCTAATTTCACTTGTGTTTTATGACATATAGGCTAACTTAGGTCCATTTCATTAGGTTCCGATTAAGTGAGACGACCCGAGGTTGCATCCTTTACTGCAATCCTTGGAATTAAATTATTTTTGATTCGGCTTCCAAGGGTTCGATCTATGGATCGACACGACAGAGCTGCGATCAACTACACAGGACCATTATGTGGAAATGTGTAGTTTGTCATGTTTATGGGTCTACCCAAACCATTCTGATGTACTTATATGCCTATGATATGTCAATAAGTTTGATACATACATGATTTGTAATTTGTGAATTTTGATTAAGAAATTGAGAACGATACGTTTTATAACATCAATTAGAACTGTATATTGACAAATAAACATTTCAAAGGTTTTGTTTATTTTTCCATTATAAACTGTTAACTACAAGCTTTTAAGCTCATCCTCTTTCCTTCCCATCTCCAGGTGAGGAGCATGAGATCGAGTAACCAAGGGTCAAGGCATCTGTTGGATCCCAAATTGTTATTGGAAGTTAGAACTATTATATATGAAATGTTGGAGGTTAAAAGTTGGAACATGTTCATTGAGTATGCTTCGATGTTTTGGCCATAAATTTTTCTCCAGTTATCAAAATGAGACAATTTTTTATTTAAATTAAACTAGAGAAATAGGGCTACAAATTATCTGTTGAACTCAAGTTCTAATTCAGTCTCTAAGAGTTTCAATTTCTGGATGGAAATTGAGCACAAAATATTGTTCTAGTGTAAGGATAGTTTCAAAATGTTTGGGTTATAATATTCAAATTACCAAACCAAATTGAATGATTTTGGTTTCATTAGAAAATTAAGACAATGAGGAACATTTTTCTAGAAGGAAGTGATAGCAAATTCCTTCAATTGTTCTATGATAATTAGTTAAGAAGTTAGAAGTATAAGATGTGAGTTTAAAAGATCAAAGGAGGGTACAATGGGAAGGACCAAGTTAATAAAGGGTAAAATGGGAAAAAGACCAAATAAATAGGATTGAAATAAGAAGAAGAAGAGAGTTTCTTGAACCATAAGAGAGAAACGTAAAGGGAGAAGAGAAGAAGGAGAAAATTGTGGAAGAAAAGAGAGAAGGAAGAGAGAGAAGATGGTTTAAGGAAACCCATTTGATTTTAGGGTTTCTAAGCTAGGTTTTGGTTTTCCTAACCTAGATGGACTATGGGTAGGTTAGGTTTGAGATTGATTTTGTTAATTTCATTAGTTGTGATTTTTGAAGTTTTAGGGTTTTATTGAATTGGAATTGAAAAGGAGAAATTGGTTGCTTTAGGAAATCAAGAAAGCCCCATTCAAGAGCAAAAGGAAGGGAACCATTGCATTTGGATTTTCAAGAGTTATAAGATGGGTAATATTTCATAGTTGTTGTGTGATGGGCAAATGCCCTATTTGTATGCTTATGTTTAGATTTTGTGAATCTTGAATTTGTTGTGATTGTATGAAAAACATATGATGATTCATTATTATGTCATGCCATGAAAGATGAATGGCTCTTTGTATGATGAATTATGACCATGTTATACCTTGAAAAATGTTATGACATTTTAAATTAAATTATGAGCATGATGATGTTGTGCCTTGTATTATGGCATTTTGATTAAATGAAAAGAAGAAAAATCATGAGATTATAAAAATGTGATTATGTGCTTTGTTTGGGCGAGAGAGGAACCATTTCGTAGTCACGTGCACTTCGACGTCAAGCCTTCTCCCGGCTGGTCGCTTGTGGCCCACGAGATCCAAAAAATGGACTCGTTTCGTTCACGGTGTAAACTTCGGTTTCGTCGTTTTATTCCACGGAACCCTCGGGCCAATTATGTGTGCATTTGCTTCTTAAATTTCCAAATTATGATTAAATTTTGAATGCTATGCTTAGATGATGAATTACATCAAACGTGTCGCATGTAATGATGTTGTGAATTATGGAATGTGAATTAAATTATAAATGCTGGACTTTCATTGCAAAGTGTATGCTTATATGAATAAATGCGTATATGTTTGATTGTGTGGCTCGTCACCAACGGCTATAAATGTATTAGCCACTGAGCTGTGTAGCTCACCCCACTTTTCCCCCCCTCAGGTACGAATCAAGACGAGCGTGAACCTTGCAAGGCATCGGAAACTCCAAGACACTAGATACTTTTGTACTAAGTTAGTGACTAGTCCTTTTGGATAGCTTTCCAAGCATATCAAACATTGAGCATCCCATGTATTTTGTATCTTGTGCTTAGTTCATGATGGACATGTTGATATGTAATTAAAGCTATGCTGGAGTATTCTTTTGATTAGAAATGAGAATGAGATTTCAAGGATTCTTTCTTTTGTGTATGCTTGTGTAAATATGAGATTGTGTATGACTTTGCGAAAAAGGAATGTGTATGTGCATGTTCTTCCTTATTGAGTTGCTGCTGGGTATTTGCTTAGGAATAGCATGTTGGAGTTTAGAATTGTGGTTGAGATGAATTGGTTGAGGTGGAGCCTAATAGTATCGAAGGGTATGTAGTAGTGGGTGAAAATGTGAAGTTATGTGTTGAAAAGCCATCCTAAGTATAGGAATGGTGTCCAGAAACTTCAATGGTAAAACTGTACTGATCTGGATAGAATTAGCCAAGGTGGTCTTAATGAAAGTTGTAGTATATGTTTCCAGCTTTCTAACTCCATAAAATATGAAATTTTTGGATATCGGAGTCAAAAGTTATGGTTCTTGTAAGTAGAGACGTTCTGGAAAAAAAAGCAGACGGAAGAAAAGCAGACGGAAGAAAGCAGACGGAAGAAAAGCAGACGGAAGAATAGCAGACGGAAGAAAAGCAGACGAAAGAAAGCAGACGGAAGAAAAGTAGATGGAAGAAAGCAGAAGAAAGAAAAGCAGACGGAAGAAAAGTAGACGGAAGAAAGCAGACAGAAGAAAAGCAGACGGAAGAAAGCAGACGATAGAAAAGCAGACGGAAGAAAGCAGATGATAGAAAAGCAGACGATACAGAAGGTAGATGACATAATTGGCCTTTGAGGTCTTCATGAAAGTTGTAGATCTCAAATTCCTCTTTCCAATGGTCTAAACACGAAGTCAAATGAGATGATTTTTGGATTTTGGTAAACTAGAGACATGGACCTACAAATGTTCTGAGGAAGCCGGTCTGAAATTCCAATAGGAAGTTCCCCATTTTTGATCAGTATGTTGTTAGTAGTGAACCCGCCATGTTTTTGTGATTCTGAATGTTGGACTTCGGAAATGGGTGCCAACATTAGTATTCCCTTACCTTTTCAATTTCAAAGAACAACTCCAAAGATTCAACTATATCAGCCCTTTCAAACAACCAAACTTCAAGATCAAGGTAGAACTAAGATGATCTTCACACTATAGAGACAACAACATAAAGGATAACACTCCCTTAATGAATAGTTTGGCAAAGGACTTTATGTGATAACATGTAAAATTGATGCAGAAATTCAAAACATGGGCACGGATGATTTCGGTGGAGAGATTGGAAACAAAGTGAGGGCTGCAGAAACTTCTTTACAAGAATGTAACACCTAAGCTACTAGGTGTATCATTTATGCATTGACACATGTCTCCAACGCATAACTCCCATTTGCCCTCCATTTATCCTACCAATTGGATCCACTTACAAAAAAAATGTCGTTTAGTGACAAAAATTACTGACGAAAAATGTTTGAATTCTGTCGGTATTAACATTAGCGATGGAAAAAAACTGACGGATAAAAGGCGTCGTAAAAATGTCAGTCGGTAAATTTATTGACTAACATTTTATATACCATTGGTAAATATATCGACTGTTTATGTAACCATCGGTATTTCCCTTGGAATATTTGCTAACAAAATTGGTTATTCCATCGGTAATTTTACCGGCAGTTTGGCAAATCCTGACGGTAAAATGGGCGACAACTCTCAATATTATCAACGATAACGCTCTGCTCCGTCTGTAAATATCTTATAATTTACCGACGATTTTAGTTTTCCGTCGGTAATATTTTTTAATTATTAATATTTAAAATCTTAAAATTCAATTGAGATAAAAGATTTACACCTAAAATTGAATAAAGAAAATTATTACTTTTTATATAAAGAAAGTGCAGTCGACAATTACAAGTAAAAGGACTTACAAAAAGGGGTAAGGAAACTGAGGAAAATATAGAAAAGAGCTACTTAAGTTAAGATTAGCTAAGTAAAGTATCTACACATTTTGATTGACTAAAAATCATCATCGTCATCGTCCTTGTCTGCATTCTTTTCAACCTCTTCTCCATCATCATCATCATCATCATCAGACATGATATTTATTACCTCTGTGATTATATCCTTAGCCTCCACCTTTCTATCCATTAGATCCACCCTGAAGTGAGTACTTACACAAAATCATACATTTAATGATTAGTAAAGTTGAATTGAAACCATAAATGTTATATCAAATGGAAGATAGATAAACCATAACTATTACAAAGTTGTCTGAGAATATCGGACAAAGTTGCTTGCAAATTGACAGAGAGAGTTTAAAAATGGTGAAACAACATAAAAACTTTAGTATTGAACCAGACCATGTAATTTCCACTTATAGTATTAAAATCTACTTCCTTCAGAATCTTTACAACAACAGCATGCATTTCCTCTTTTTTGGGCCCGACCTTTGTCTTCTTGCTAGATTTAACTTTTCCTATTTGAGGTAGAAAGATTTATAAGGTCAAATATTAATTACACATTGATTCATGTAACCAACAAAAGGACGAGCACCTTTAGGTAGGAAATTCAACCACAATCCTTAAAACTAGAATGCAATATAATAGGTCACCGCTTTTCGTGAAAGTTCCTGAGTTTTAAGATCACAAACAAAGAAAAATTCGGAATAACTTGAGTAGAGAAGTTAACCTACTAGGGATGCACCAGTGCCAACTGTAAATAGCTACGCTCCATTACGCTGAAAAAATGGATTAACATAATTCAACTTAGGAAAATTCTAGATATTCTATGGCAAAACCATATGATATTATATAATGAATGCGACACCTACCATTATTGCTCCTATTCTTTGTAAAAATGAATAAGATGTTCCAGCCAAAGCTACATGTTCATAAGGCATTAGAAGTGCAACAGTTAATCCAAACCCATCCAGAAAAGTATATATAAATATGTTTATGCCAGTTGTGTTTACATATTTGAAATCATCAAATAAACCTAGAATGCATTGTCAGGACAGCCATAGAAGAACTTAGCAACAAGACCGACACTGACTACAAGAGGGGGACGTAGAGACACAATAGGGGTAGGTAGCCAATCAAGCATAAAATATGCTATTATGGCCATTACCTAACACATAAACCAGGTTACAAAAATGTAAGTTAAAAGTGAACAACTAAATAGATTGCATATAGGAATTCTTCTTGTTTGCTGTTCAAATCACTAATAATTAGCTTTATTTAGTTCACTTCTTAAATGATGCCTGTAAAGCTTGGTCTTTCACCAGCTTCTGTGTTTGGGTTGAGTCTAGGTTAAGGGATTTGGGTTACGATCAACATGAAGTCTAGTCAAGGATGCATAAAATTAGGATGACATCTACCATTCAACCCTATCTATACACTGGCTGAAAAGTTCACTTCAATTTAAACTATGACCTTCTGTTTTTCTTCCATGACCTTCTGAAAAGTTCACTTCAATTTAAACTAAACATTTAGCAATAAGTTAGCCATAACATATCTGTAAAAACAAAAGAATGAAGCTACAAGTCCCACTGATCTTCAGATTCACTGTCCATTTCAAAATATGAAGAACTCAATTCAAATATTCTCTACACTCTACCCTCAGATCTAGTTATCCCAAAATAAAACATGTATTAGATAAAAGAAATAGAAGCCTTGGTGAAGATGCCGACACCACACTCAATAGAAACCTTAGTTAAGAACAAATCGTTGGCGAGTAACTGTTCCTTGAAAGCTCCGAACTAAAGCAACCATAAAAAAACAAGCAATTTGTCAACCTCGAAGTACCTTCGTACAATCGATCCCGGTAACCTCCCCGCTTCAATCGCCAAAGACATTGAAGCAAATTGCAGAGGAGAGACGCAGTAGAAGATACAACAAGGAGGAAGAAGAAACAAGGAGCCAACAATAGGGGGAGGGGGAGAGCTTTGGCTCTATTTTAAGTTAAACAAAATAATGTGGTTTGGTGTTAAAATTACCGATGGATTTTTCCGACAGATCTTTTCCGTCGGTAAACTAAAAAATTTATTATTTTCCGTCCATATTTACCGAAAGTTGAAATTTTTGATGTCAATTTTACAGATAGAATATGATTTTCTATTGTCAAATTCAAAACTTTATTATTTTCCCATTTTGATTTCCCTCCATATTTACCAAAAGTTGAAATTTTTTACGGCAATTTTACTAAAAAAATATGATTTTCCGTCGGTAATTACCAATGGTAGGTTTCTGTCGGTAATTGTTCATTGCTAAAAACTAATTTCTTGTAGCGTTTACTGAAGGGCATTTAATACCGTCCCTAAATTCCATATCAAATTGAATTCCCTCAATATATATCGATGGATATTATTAACGTTGCTAAACAAAATTTTTCCCAACAATTTTTCAGACGGAAAAATTATTTCCATTGATAATTTCCAATGGTTTAAATTCTGTCGGTAATATTCCGTTGATAATCCCTACTTTTCTTATAGCGATCACTTCCATTAGGCCACTTGTCAACTTATTAACAATGCCATTTTTCGTATTCTTGCCAAGCCATTTGTCACATAATGGATGATGTCAAATGTTAATGCATTAGCTATGCCAAATATCACTAACTCATAGGCTTAATCATTCTAATTTTCATATACCAACTTAACTTGTCTCTTGACCATTTTTTTCCTAGTCCAATTATGCATTTGACTATCTCAATTCTCTAATGGCTTCAATTAATTCCAATTCACTAACTATGGTCCATCACTACCAAAATTCAAGTCACATGCCTTTCACTTTCAAATCATAGCACAATTTTAACTCATATCATACATGTACTTCCATAAATATGTAACATTTCATCTAGGATATATTTTAGGGCCTTACTGGAATAATCCATAAAGAAATCATTTGGTGTGGTGGAGGATGTGATAGTCAAAGTAGACAAGTTTATTATTCCTATGGATTTTATGGTGTTAGACTTTGAAGAGGATTAAAACTGTTCATTAATTTTTAGTAGAACATTTATAAATACAAGAAGATCATTAATAGATGTCCACAGAGGGAAACTAATTCTTTAGATTTATAATGAACAAGCTAAGTTCAACATGAATAAATTCTAGAAGAATTTGAAGAAGGACAACTATTTCATGAAAATTGATATAGTGCATGAGTGTATAAAAGAGAAAGAGGAGAGCCATAGAGAAGAAGCTAATATTGAGGATGTAGATGACGATGAAGTATAAGAGAAGGAGGATTTGGGTGAAAAATTAAGGCAAGAGATCTTAGTGAAGACAAAAGCACCCATGTTATCCTTCTTTATGAAACTACCCTTTTTAGAGTTGAAACCCTCACCTAAACATCTTAGATATACCTTTCTAGGTGAGGCTCATACTCTACCCATCATAATTTTTAAAATTCTAAAAGGTATAAGTTGTAATGTGATGATGCATAGGATAAACTTTATTAAAGGTTGTAAGGTCATAAAGCAAAGATAAAGAAGACTAAACCCTCAAATGAAAAAGTGTTCAAGAAGGAAGTAGCGAAGCTTTTTAGATGTAGATATCATTTATCCTATTTTGGATGGTGAATGGATTAGGATAGTACAATGGGTGGCTAAAAAAAGAGGCATGATGGTGATGGACAGTGGAAAGGGTGAGTTGATCTCTATTTAAACAATCATAACTTAAAGGGTTTATATTAATTATAGGAAGCTCAACATGGTGACTAAGAAGGATCACTTTTCATTACCATTTTTGGACCAAACGATTGAAAGAGTGGCTTGACATGTATCTTATTGTTTCCTTGATGGATATTTAAGGTATACTTACCTTTTTATCTATCCAAAAGATCAAGAGAAGACCATTTTCATATATCCTTATGGAACATTAGCTTATAGAAGGATTCCATTTACGCTTTGCAATGCACTAGCAACATTTTAAAAATGCATGATGTCTATCTTTGTAGATATGATTGAGGACATTGCAAAAAATTTTATGGATGATTTTTAGGTTTTTCAAGACTCTTTTGACCATTGTTTCATAAATTTAGATAAAGTTCTTCAAAGATGTGAATAATCACTTTTGGTTCTAAACTAGGAGAAATGCCACTTCATAGTGCACGAGAGTGTAGTTTTGGGATATAAGATATCGTGCTAAGGAATAAAAGCGGATAAAACAAAAACAAAGGTCATTAAGAAGCTTTCACCACCTAACAATGTCAAAGGTGCAAGTGCATGTTTGGGATATGCAGGATTCTACTATTAATTCATTAGGGACTTCTCTCCTATGGCTAGAACTTTAACTAATTTTTTAGTAAAAGATGTATTTTTTAATTTTGATGATAATTTTTTAATTATTTTTAACTAGTTAAAGGAGGCTTTTATATCAACACTCATATTGAGGTTGTCATATTGGTCCTAACCATTCAGGTTTAAGTGTAATGCTAGCGATCAAACAATAAGACATGTGTTAGGCAGTAAAAAAAAGGTTGCATGCTATCTATTATATAAGCAAGACCTTATCAAAGAGCCCAATCAAATTGCACCACTACTAAAAAGGAATTACTAGCAATGTATTCACATGTAACAAGTTTCATTCTTATCTTTTCAGGTTTAAGGTGAATATCAATACAGATCATGCCATCTTGAGATACCTCTTGACCAAGAAAGTGCAAAATCATGACTTATCTGATGGTGTTGCTTCCACAAGAATTTTGATATAGAGATTAGAGATGAAAGGGAGTGAAAAACTTGGTGGATAATGGTCTATCATGTCTTAAATAAGGGAATGTGAAATAGGGTGAAGAAATTAATGAACAATTTTTCGATGAATCCTTAATGATGATAAACTACCCAATTGGTCTATGGTATGGTGATATAGAAAATTATGTTACAGGTGGTATCCTTGCCCTTAATTTGTCTTATGAACAAAGAAATTGGTTTTTGTACGAGTTCACTTGCTATTTATGGGATGAACCAATATTGTATAGAATTTGTGCTGATGGGCTAATTAGGAAATATATTCCAGAGGAGGAGATGTTAGAAATACTAACACATTGCCATATTTCTATTTATAAAGGGCATTATGGAGTGAACAAGATGATAGCTTGAGTATGAGAATATGGATTCTAATGTCCTAACTTGTTAAAGGATATTCATGAAGTGTGATGCAATGTGATAGATGCCAAAGAGTGGGGAGTACTTCAAAGAGAGATTAAATTCGCCTTTCTAACATCTTTAAAGTTGAAGTGTTTGATGTATGGGGATTGGATTTCGTGGGACCATTAACCATACATCCTAGTTAGAGAAGGTTATGTATCAAGATCGGCTAAAGCAATGGCAACTCCAACTAATGATGGTAAAGTGGTATAAAAATTCATCCAAAGGATATTCAATAAATTAGGAGTGCCAAAAGCAATCATAAGTGGTGGAGGAACCCATTTATGTAACTAATCATGATAAGCTCTTCTTAAGAGTTATGGAGTCTATCATCAAATGGCCATGCCCTATAATCCAAAAACAAGTATCCAACTGGAGGATGTGAATTGAAAGCTTAAGAGAATCTTGGGGAATATTTTTAATGGTTCAAGGAAAGATTGGACATTGAAGCTTGTTGATGCTTTATGCACATATCAAATAGCCATCAAGACACCTATGAGTACAACACCCTTCCAATTTGTTTATGGAAAAGCTTATAACTTACCTATGGAGTTGGAACATAGGGCATATTGGGCAATTATGGCACTAAATTTTGATTGGAAGACAACTAGTGGAAAGAGACTCCTATAATTGAATGAATTAGAAAAGCTAATATTTAATGCTTATGAGAATGATAAGTTAGATATGGAAAAACTTAAAAGATGGCATGATTCCAATATTAAGAAAAAGTATTTAAGATAAAAGATGCATTTTTGTTATTTAACTTAAGATGAAATTATTTTCGAGAAAGGTCAAGTCATGTTAGAGTGTTCCTTTTAAGGTAACTCATATGTTCAAACATAGAGCTTTAGAATTGGAGAATGATAAAAAAGAGATGTTCAAGGTTAATGGTCATCAATGCAAAATCATATTTTACAAGAATATATTCTTACAAAAGGGAAGTTATTTTGTTCCTTTCTTTTGGTTGAAAAAATGAGATCAAATGGTTAAGCTAATGACCTTTAAAAATTAACATGTTATGTTGTAGATATGTTTTAGAACAGTTTTTATAATTTGTGTGTTTTTTGCATTATTTTTATGATTTTTGACTGATTTTAATTGATAGACTATTCCATGATTGCACTATTGTTCAAGGGTCAAGATCACGAAAGTGTGGATTTTAAAACCCTTTAAACCCTAGCCTATTTAAATGGTTCTTTCTCCTTTCTGCTTCACCCATACTTTTCTCTGTCTAATGGACAACCCCCGCTTCTTTTTTCAGTTGCTTTCACTCGATTTTTAAGCAATCTTCACACTTTTCTTCCACTTTTACCTAGCTTACGTATAGATTTGGTGATTTTTAAACTAGAACTCTGCTTCTTGATATTAAAGAGAAATTTCTTTCACCTTTTTCCCTACACTTTTTCTTGTGTTTTTGGTTGTTATTTTGCATGTTTTCACTTAGATGATGGCTCAAGAGTTATAGAAGTGGTGCATATGATTTGACTGTAAATGTTGGAGCCCCATTTTGAATCATCTCATAAGAACAAGGTGATAAATTTCAAAAACTCCATTTTAAAATTGTTGTTGCACCTCTTTGTTTTGATTTTAAAATTTTGGAATAATTAAGCTTAAAAGAAAAGGTGGTAACTTTGAGTACAAGAATTAATTAGGAAAAGTTTATTCATTGCGATTATGGTATGTATGAAGAACTCACTTTATAAATTTACACTAGTCTTAGTTATAATTTAAAGAAGCTAGACATTTTTTGGTAAAGATTGAAAGGGAACCTTAGCAATTTGGATTATTATGTTATGGAAGAGATATTTGGATTCCCCAAAACCAAAATAGTATAATCCCATAAAGATTTTAAGGCAAGCATATTTTGCACAAAATTAATTGGCTTATAAATGTTTGAACCTCATAATGCACCAAATAATGTAATTTGAAGTCCAACAAATTTGTTAATACATAAATTCATAGGTCACACTATTTTTGCGAAAAGTCCAAGTAACAAATGTTCTAAAATAGTTTTTTTTAAAACTTTGGTGTATGAATAACAAAGTTAAGGTATGCACTTCAGACACATTTTCCATATATTAGTTATTTTAATTACCAAAAAGAATAGCTATTTAAGAATGGCATTCTTAGCCACTACATTGGCTCACTACTATGATTTTTTTTGGACTAACAATATTGCTACTGGGTTTTTCAATAATACACACTTGAGGAGGGAAAATCATCGAGTTTTATGGTATGAAACTTCGTGATCTAAGCTCTAAATCTATAGTTATGCATATAAGAGGATAGGTAGGATCTAGTTCAGCTCTACTATAGTACGATAAAAAGTTAACATTGAGTAAAGAATTTGATGAAGAAGAAAAAGACTAAGAGATGATCCTCAATAAATTGGAAGAAAACAACAAGAGACAAGAGGGAAGAATGGATGTCATGGAAACGCATTTGAAGGAGGTAGTGTGACAAAAATGCAACTAGATGAAGAAATTATTGAAATATTTTACAATGCAGGGTGTCTTAGTTCTTTCTTCAACACCATCACCAACATTATCCCTTTTAAATATTCTTACCCTTATCTTTGATTTCTTTTTTTTTTCTTTGTTACAATAATTATGTGTGTTTATTTTTAACTGTGTATTGTTTTACACAATGAGGACAACATGTTGTTGTAGGACCTCGGCCTCTCGGGTCTTGCATCCTCAGGGCCTCGGCCTCTAGGGCCTCGTGCCCACCGGCTTATAGATATTGTCCGCTACCGGCCTCTAGGGCCTCGTGCCCACTGGCTGAGGCCCTGATGAAGGATATTCCATCCCATATCGGCTGGGGAGGCAAACGAAACACTCCTTATAAGGGTGTGAAAACCTCTCCCTTGTAGACGTATTTTCATCCCTTCCCTATGGGTCAGAAGGGGAAAATCAAAACCATGAGGGCTGAGGCCTGAAGGATATTCCATGCCATATCGGCTGGGGAAGTGAACGAAGCACTCCTTATAAGGGTGTGAAAACCTCTCCCTTGTAGACACATTTTCATCCCTTCCTTACGAGTCAGAAGGGGAAAAGCAAAACTGTGAGAGACGAGGCCCAAAGTGGATAATATCTACAAGCGGGTGGGCGCGAGGCCTAAGAGGTCGAGGCCCTGAGGACGACGTCCTACAATTGGTATCAGAGCCAGTACCCGAGTGATATGCCAACAAGGACGCTAGGCCCCCTAAGGGGGGTGGATGAAGGATATTCCATCCCATATCGACTGGAGAGGTGAACGAAGCACTCCTAATAAGGGTGTGGAAACCTCTCTCTTGTAGACGCGTTTTCATCCCTTCCCCATGGGTCAAAAGGGGAAAAGCAAAACCGTGAGGGCCGAGGCCCAAAGCGGACAATATCTACAAACGAGTGGGCCCAAGGCCCCAGAGGTCGAGGCCCTAAGGACGTTAGGCTCAAGAGGCCAAGGTCCTACAATTGGTATTAGAGCCAATACCCGAGCGATATGCCAGCGAGGACCTTGGGCCCCCTAAGTGGGGTGGATAGCCCAGGGTGTCCCATATTAGCTGGAGAGGAGAAGGAACATGCCTTATAAGGGTATGGAAACCTCTCCCTTGTAGACGCGTTTTCATCCCTTCCCTACAGGTCTAAAGGGGAAAAGCAAAACCATGAGGGCCGAGGCCTAAAGTGGACAATATCTACAAGCGGGTGGGCGCGAGGCCCTAGAGGCCAACGTCCTACATTATAGCCTAGGGGTATCCCATATCGGATGGAGAGGAGAACGAAGCACTCCTTATAAGGGTGTGGAAACCTCTCCCTTGTCGATGCATTTTCTTCCCTTCCCTACGGGTCAAAAGGGGAAAAGCAAAATCGTGAGGGTCGAGGCCCAAACTGGAGAATATCTACAAGCGGGTGGGCACGGGGCCTTAGAGACCGAGGCCATAGCAGCTAGGGAGGCGAACGAAGCACTCCTTATAAGGATGTGGAAACCTCTCCCTTGTAGACGCATTTTCATCCCTTCCCTACAGGTCAGAAGGGGAAAAACAAAACCGTGAGGGCCGAAGGCCGAAGCGGACAATATCTACAAGCGGGTAGGCGCGAAGCCCAGAGGTCGAGGCCATATCAGCTGGGGAGGCGAACGAAGCACTCCTTATAAGGGTGTGGAAACCTCTACCTTGTAGACCCATTTTCATCCCTTCCCTACGGGTTAAAAGGGGAAAAGTAAAATTGTGAGGGCCGAGGGCCGAGGCAGACAATATCTATAAGCAGGTGAGCGCGAGGCCCTAGAGGCCAAGGCCCTGAGGACGCGAGGCTCGAGAGGTCGAGGTCCTACAATTGGTATTAGAGCCAGTACCCAAGCTATATGCCAGCGAGGACGCTGGGCCCCCTAAGGGGGAATGAAAGATATTCCATCCCATATTAGTTGGGGAGGCGAACGAAGCACTCCTTATAACCTCTCTCTTATAGACGCGTTTTCATCCCTTCCCTACGGGTCAGAAGGGGAAAAGCAAAACTGTGAGGGCCGAGGCCTGAAGCGGACAATATCTACAAACGGGTGAGCGCGAGGCCTTAGAGACCGAGGCCTTAAGGACACGAGGCCCGAGAGGCCAAGGTCCTAGAGTTGTTCAAGTGTGGGGATATATATGCATTGCATATCAATTTATGTGAATTTGCATTTGTACTTTGTTAGCATCTTTTTTCTTTTTACATTTGTATTGTGTGTATTGTTGCATAATTTTGCATTGTATGCTTTTGTGTGAATATGTCTACCACATATAATTTAAAGGAAATAGCTTATCTGTGAATATGATCATTTAAATTATAAAAAAAAACATTAGCTTATGAAGCTTATGTTTTAAGTGCTTTCAAGGTAAATATGGCACTTATTACTTAATGAATTTAATTTGGTAGGTGTCATAAGTAGCATTTCATGGAATGGATTGATTGGGATGAAAGGAAGTGTATATATATATGTAATAAAAAATTTGAATAGATGTATTAAATACATTTCCTATTCAACTTACACTTTTTGAAAACAATTGGGTTAAAAATAAAGTTGGTAGCCAATTGTAAGTTGTGATATAGTTGAGTGACCTGGGGACATTCACGATAAATTTTTTTCCTTCGTGTCAAAAGGCTAGTTGACACTCCAACCAATCTTAATAAAACATAACTTAGTTAAGTAATTAGGGGACATTCATAAGAAGGTGTTTACCTTCACTTTAAAAGACTAGGAGATTGTTAAATAAAATATAAAAAATATGGTGTTTTCAATAAAATGATCCTATTAATCTTCATTTGATATGTCAATAAATTTCCACGAATGGATATTTAGTGGTGGCTTACCTTTTCAACTTGGTAATTAAAAATGAGTGCATGATTACAAGTAACTTATATGTATGAATGGGGTATCGATATTTTGATTTGATATGTGTTGTTTAATCAAATCACTTAGATATGAATGGAATAAGTTAGTGTGTTGGAACTTTTTGAATGATTCATGTTTATGGCTAAGATAATTTCATGAAATTTTATGACATTGTTCCATTATTGCATATTGCATGATTGGTTTATTATGTGTTTTGTGTTTTTTTTTTGTGTTTTTAGTTTTGATTGCGGAAAAACAAACATTTAAGTGTAGGGAAGTTGATAATTATGGATTATAGTGTGTTTAATAAGTTATAGAATGTGTTTTAAAGTGTTTTCTTAGGTGATAATCATATACTTAGGAATTATATTTATGTCTTTATTAGTGCTTTTAAGTGTTTTGTTTGATTATTGTTGATTAGGGCAAGAATTGATCTTAATGCATGCTTTAGGAGATATTTAAAGTTTTTTGATGATGAGTTAAGACAGGAAATTCCAAGAATAGATTAAGAAGAAGTTAAACAAAGGAAGTAGTCACGATTGTACACTATGCACAGTCTTGTTGGATAGCTAAAGGCTCCTATTATGAATGTGCATCTCTGCACGATGATGATAATGAGCGCATGGGAAGACAATGCATGATCGTGCAATATGCACGATCATACAAATGCAAGAATTCCAAGTCACAAGTTTTTGTATTTTTGATGATTCAGGGCTATTTTTGGAGTAAAAACAAGTGTGAAAACCATAGAAAGAGCCATAGAAGAATTAAAAAAACTATAATAGGCAAAGAAAAACATAAAAAAGATAGCTGGAAAGCACAAAAGAGGAGATCAAATAGAGAAAAGTCCTAGAGAAAAAAAGTTGAAGACATTTCCAGTTCAAGGTAAAAGAAGAGAAAAATCCAGAATTTAGCATTTTATTCTTTCTCTTCTTTCCTTATTATTGTTGTACGTTAATGATGAATCAATTAGGATATATAATTTTAGTTATGGATAGCTTAATTTATTTTAAGGATTACTCTTAAATTTTTTGTTAAACTTTAAGTTCTTAATTTAATAGTGATGTACTTTATGGTGTTTATTGTTTTACATTCGATCTACATCGAGAGTTCAAATTAAATTATGAGTTCAAATTAAATTATCTGTGTTATGTTGTGTAGCAAGAGCTGGTACCATAATAGACTTATAGACATTATATTAGTAGGAAATTCAAGAGAGATTTTAATTCTTTATTAGTTACCCTGAGGATAGCTTCAAATCCAATTGGATAGTTAGGAAATTTTTTGATAAATCGAGAGGTCACAATTAAGTTCTTATCTATTTTAATTGAGATTATTTGGTCAAATCTCAAGAGAGGGTAATCATAAATATTGGATATATAGGGTAGAGTATTATTAAATTAAGAAGGTGAAGTGAAATAAAATGAGGATAAAAGTACCTCCTGAGTTTTCATCATTGATTAATCAATAGTTTCACTACTGCTTGTTTAATTATTCAATTATGAATTTTCTTTTGTTTACTCCATTTTCTAATTGGTCTATCATATTGTTAAACTTAAATAAAGTTTTACAAGAATTTTTAGGTGACTACCACAATCCTCGCAGAAGCAATACTTTTTTATACTATAAGATATGATATGTATACTTGCAGTATAGATAATTTTAAATTAAACATGAACAACTATGTTCTAAAACCATTAAATGATATTCCAATTGTATTGCCCCCAAGCCTAAACTTAATTGAATTTTTCCAATTTGTCATTATAATTCAACCTAAAATGATTAGAATTTTAAAGGCTAGTGATTGACCTATTTTGTGAGTTGGTCAATTATCTAATAACCACAAGTGCACGACATAGCTATAGCAAGTACCGAAAAGTACAGATCGATCCCACAAAACTATGCATATTAGTACGTACCCTTCCCATATTATCTACCCTAAGAATTGATTTCATATTTTTAGTAAAAACAAAATGAAAACTAAAACAATTAAAGAAATAGGAAATGATAATGGACGTAAAGAAAGTGGAATGCACTTATAAAACTATCGTTATCATAAATTAGTATCTAGGTTTGAATCCCCTTAAACCCTTAACTGATTGATCTTTTATCATGTAATTGTTTGGTAGATGTATTGGACCGTGGAGACTCTTATAGTATTCTAATAGTTGACCTTGAGTTTACTAACAACTAATCCCAAGGTCTCTTACCGAATTACTCAAGTTAAATCCTATGGGATAGCATTATAGATTTATGAGTCCCTCTATTAGGTTTGACCCTAATCCAAAAGATTTTTGTTATCCTATCTCTAGGGTTGCAATCAACTCCTTCTAATTATGTTAGATTTATTCATACTACGATTTCTTAATCTCTACATATGAAATCAGAGTATCAATAAAACACGTAATCATATCACAACAATCAATCAAACCAATTGTATTAATAAAGGAATCGAATCATATCAAAGCATTAACATAAGGTTCATCTAATCTAAATACTAGCCAGATCTTTAGTTACACATTATTGAACAAAAATTCAAACATACATAAATAAAATACGAACCGAAAACAATGGGTTCATAATTTTAAATCTCCCTAATTGTATTCTATTTAATGTTCTTACAATGTAGCGGCTTGATCTTATATATCACCCCTTAAGAATGACTCCATATCTAGAAATCAGTTCCTGAAATCTCCCCCCTCTTCATTAGCTACCGAAAACGTTTTTTTATATTAAAAATTATGGTTTTTTCAACTTACACAGTCTGGTACATGGCCGTGTTTTTTACCTTGTATGTACAAAAATTCCTGAACTCGCAATTCTACACAGCCTGGACAAGTGCACAACCTGGATGCACGATCGTGCATCACTTTTATGCTTCAATTCTTCATTCTATATTGTCTTTTTTTTCGAATTCTTCTCTTTTAAGTATGTGAAAGTAATTATAACCTATAAACACACTTAAAGCACATTAAGTACCAAATACACAATAAAAGTATAAAATATCAAGCAAAAACACATCAAATATGAGCTAAAATTATGATCAGTTATGCATTTATCAAACATCCCTTCAGTCCTTAACTTTTCCTCAAGCAAACCATAATCAAAAATATAAATTTGACAACATTAGTCAATCATCAATCTCAATCTGTCGATTCAGACTATACTTTATCATATGTTATTAAATCAAATTAATATACAATTAGAGTCAAATTATCCTGAAATTAACTTCCTAAGTAATATTAACACTAATTACATCAAAAATCGCATTAAAATCAAAAGCATAAATCTTTATACCCTTGCCAAGATTTCACTTAATACAATTAATTGTTTAGGATGAAAAGTGTCAAAATTCTTAATCAATGCATAGTAGAATTCTTACCATAGGCTTACAATGAAAACACATCTCCATCACTTATTACAAACTAGAAACAAAAATCAAAAGTTTTTTGTGTAGATTGTAATAGGGCTTAGGTAAGGTATGATTAGGTTAATAAAAAGGGTTAAATGAAAGGAAATTTACTACACAATATATTTCAAGACTTATGTACAAGTATACACATGTTTTTTCAATGCGACTCTATTGGTATCAAAGCTTATTCATTTTTCTCTTTCTTTTTGTACTTTTTAATTCTTTTTTACAATATTCCAATCAATATCACAATTCAACAAATATTAGACCTTTCACAAATTTCAGGTTTCAATAAGT
The DNA here is from genome assembly GCA_027478365.1 of Erythroxylum rufum. NCBI lineage: Eukaryota > Viridiplantae > Streptophyta > Magnoliopsida > Malpighiales > Erythroxylaceae > Erythroxylum > Erythroxylum rufum. The sequence continues at coordinate 172 of JANIHZ010046956.1, read as the reverse complement.
AAATAATGTAAATAACCTTCAAGGTTTAAAACAATAAAAAGTCTTTAAAGAAAAATAGGATAAAGGTTTATAATTTTGGTTTAAACAATGAAAAGGCTGTTAAGTCAAAATGACTTTACGTATTGAATGATTTTGATGACAACCAAAGGAAGAAGAAAAGCAGACGAAATAT
>JANIHZ010045647.1:0-18817 GCA_027478365.1 Erythroxylum rufum | reverse complement strand
GATTGAGTGGACCATCGATGATGGTTACCTCACTGAGTTCACAAAACTCACCCAAAATTTGCAACTATTTTTCAGGATCCAGAACAATACCCTGTTAGGCAACGGGCGTATAGCAGAGTGAGAAAAGAGGTCGGGATCAGTTCGCGTCTACATTTGTGTCTGAAAAAACAAATTTGTATTTCCTAAAGTTTTGTGCAAATGATTAGGTCATGTTGTAAAGTCAAAAGCCTGAATTAATTTGTATTTGTAAAAAAGCCCCCCCGTGGTCATTGTAATTACTGATGACTATTTATGTCAATTGTTTCCCACATTTTGTATGTTTATGTTTTCAAAAAAAAATTATTATACTGCGTTTTGACTGAGTGATGTAGCACGCCACCCTCGCAGGGCACGGACTCATATATCACCATCGATGTTGGGTCCGGGTCATACGAGAGTGAGGTGTTACATTAAATCTATCTGTAGTGCTCAATCTCATGGAATTGGCTATCCACACGATGAAGTAGTGCGATGGATCCACACAATTTTATGCTAATTCCTTCTAGTCAAGTTACCTACTAGTAGCTACCTGTAAGAGAAAGCCGTGAAGTTCATTGAATTATTTGGTAGCCACTGAATATAGTATAAAGAGGAGCTAATGATGAAGTAGTATGGCAAGTGTTAAAGTATATCTTCGAATTGGCTTAAGGAATGGAATGGCCAATACCATCTATCTTCTTTGATTACTTACCTTATCTTATCATTTATTGGAACTATTACTCTTATGTTAGAGAGTTCTCTAAGTTATCACTACTACTCTTAGGTTAGAGAATTCTCTCAAAGTAGTAGGATTATGTATATCAGGGGAAAATAATAAACTTATTGAATTCTTTGAGTAAGTAGCTTTTGTTAAAGAAGCTCAATTCTATATTTATTACTGCCCTTTGATCAAGTACTAAAATTTTAGGAAAAAAAGGGAACTAAGCCTATTAGGCCTTAGAGAATTGTTAAATTTTAAGTTGAAAAGAGCCCTTTCCATATTTGAACAAGTGAAAGGAGAGATTAGGACAACTACACTCTTATCTAGAATTTTTAAGGAATAAAGGAATGAAACAGATTGTTTATTCCTTAATGAATAGCTAGACCGAATTAAAGAGCTTGTTCTAATTAAATATACCCTAAAAGAAAACTGGGGATAATAGAGCATATTGTTAATCTACATTTAATATTTTCAAAGAGAGGTATGAGAATAACATTACGATTAATTGTGCTCATTCGTGTGAAGGTTGAGATTGAATTGTGAACTAAATTTGAAACCCATTTCTAATTTTTATATTTTTATACTGTTTGATTCGATTTACATGCAATAGTTTAGTTTTAATTTATTTTGTTAATCAAATTCAACCAAAACCCCCTAAAAATCCTAAACATTGATTTATTTATTACAAAATTTAGACACACACTCTTTGTGGATACGATCCATGCACACTAGTATTACAAATTCAGTTATACAGAGTTAGGTTTTATTTTGTAGTGTGTTCGAAGTGCATCAAGAATTTTGGTTCTGTTATCTGTGAGTAAAGTGATTTAGTTTTTTATTTAATTGGTGTTTTGTGTATATATTTACTTATAATTTTTTTTTACAGTTATTTCTTTAATTTTTTTCCTGTTTGTTATTGTATATGTGTAGTAGTCACAAGATCCACTCATCAATACTCTGTATAATTTGATCTCTAGAGATCAAAATTTTATCACATGATAAGGAAAACATGGAGTTGAGAAAACAACAATGAACCAAGGTGCTTTGTGGGAGGCAACCTAAGGGAATTTTATTCCTCTTCCCTTACATTTTCACTTTTGTCATTTTTGTTGAATGCTCCATTTCTTACATTTAATGTTACATTGGAAGAAAATGTAAGTTTTAATTATGGGGGTAAGGATCTTATTTATCATTAGTGTTTTTGAGTTTTTTTCTTATATGTTTTTAAGTTTTGTTTACATGTTTTCTAAAAAAATCTCTCTTTTTAATTGCTTCTAGGACTATAAAATTAAAATTAGAGAGTATAATTAATAAAACAAATCATGGCAATTTGAACATCTATTTTTACTCCTGCAATTGGCTAATATACATTTTCTTTATAAGGGTAGTGACTTGTGGGTAGACATAAGCCAGTGAGATTTTGAGCCTTTTAGACTGACACATCCATATTAGTCTCATTGTCTTTTGTTCTTGTGTTAATTTCATGATATGTACATCCTCACTGTTCTTTCATTTTCTATTCAAGATAAATTTTTTTATCACATGCATTGACATGAAAATGATATAGGCATTCTTTGTTTTATGAGCTATATTAGCCAAATGGCCTACATAATGATAGGATTTTTCCTTTTGTTAAGCCCCTTTAAGCTTTATTAGCCTTTTCTTTTTGTTCTAACCAAATTATGAGCCCTTATACTTAGAAAAATGTCTTACCAAAGCCTTAAAGCTAGTGAAACATTTGTAATTATTGATTTTTGTGGACATACAAAAGCATAAATGTAGGGGCATCCATATCTGCAAGTTGACTATAATTGATGGATTGCAATTTTTATCTGTTATCAATGAACTCCATCGTTGATGTAGTTCTTTCAATTTTGTTCTTAAAATAGAAAAGAAAAGAAAAAGAGACTAAAAGAAAAGAAGTTATTGATATCATTTGTTTTGCAAAGTAATTCATGTTAGTCTCTCCTCCTAAAGTTGTATAGAATGGGTGAACTGACTATGCTGCAAATATATGCGTTGTTATGAAGAGTCACTCCTTATGTTTACAATGTATTATTTACCATTAATTTTTGTAAGTGAGTCCTCCATGATGTGTATGAATGAGGCAAATATCTTCTTGACGGTGATTGTCCCAGGGCCTAGGAATCTAAAGCTTAAAATTGATATATTCTTACAACCATTGGTATCTGAATTGCATCATCTTTGGGAATTTGGTATAGAGACATATGATGTGTCTCTTAAATAAATTGTTTTTTTATTGAGAGCAGCTTTCATGTAAACTATTAGTGATTTCCCTACATATGCTATGTTATTTGGATAGAGCACAACAGGGAAATTGGCTTATCCTTACTGTGGCAATGATTCTGATGCATTTTATCTTCCTAATGGGGCCAAAACATTTTGGTTTGACAACCACAGGAAATTTCTTCCTCCAGATCATCCATTTAGATGCAATAAACAAAATTTTATTAAGAATAGGATGGTACAAACATCTTCTCCCCCTCATAAAGCTAGTGAAGAGATATTGTAGGATATTGATGAATTAGGGTTGCTGAAAGTTGTAGAACTTGAAGCTGAAGAAGTGAATAGAAGCATTAGTAAAAACTTTGGTTGGAGAAAACGAAGTATCTTTCAGGATTTTCTATATTGGAAAACTAATTTGATACGTCGTAATCTAGATGGGATGCATATTGAAAAAATATTTTTGACAATTTGTTCAACACCATAATGAACATTGAAGTGAGGAAAAAGGACAATGCAAAATCACGAGTTGACTTGAAACTCTTTTTTGAGAAGGAATGGGTAAGATAAAGATCTTAGCAGTGCTAAATATCCAAAAGCATGTTACACATTAGAAAAAAAACAAAAGGAATTTTTTGTTAATAGTTGAAAAGTCTAAGGTTTCCCAATAGTTATATTTCAAACATGGCAAGGTGTGTGGACATGAGGAAGTACAAATTATTTAGGATGAAAAGTCATGATTGTAATGTGCTTATGCAAAGGCTAATTCCAATTACATTTTGGGAGTTGCTGTCGAAAGGTTTAGGAAGCTATAAAAAAATTAAGTTTGTTTTTTAAAAGCTTAACATCATCTAAAATAAATTTGTCTAAAATGGGAAAATTAGACAGGGAAATTTTAGTTATCTTATGTAAATTAGAAGGGATTTTCCCTCCAAGCTTCTTTGATTATATGGAGCATTTATCTGTACATTTAGTACACGAGGCTAAACTTGCTGGTCTAGTTCAATATTGATGGATATATCTGTTTGAGAGGTAATTACAATTAATATTTAAATAAAAATTATAGCATGTTTTAATCACAGAATTGTAATAACCCTGTTCGTAGTGTAGCTTTTTGCATCATTTGAAGAAAAATTTCAAAAACAAGGCTAGAGTTGAAGGTTTGATAAGTAATGTTTATTTAGTGGAGAAAGTAAATACATTTTGTTCACGTTATTTTGAGCTACATGTGCACACAAGAGAAAGAAAAATTACTCGTAATGACGATGAATGTGAAATAGGTGATATTGATGGTAACTTATCCATTTACACATATGGACGTTTAACAAGAAGAATGTTAACAAAAGAAGAAATAGAGGCTGCCTATGGTTACATTTTATTGAATTGCCAAGAGGTTCAAGCTTTTGTGCAGTAAGTTTAGGTTGATTTTGAAATTCTTTAATTGAGTTTTCAAAGTTAGTGTTGTTCACAACTAAAATACATAATAATGCTTTTAGATTATACGAGAAATGGTTACGCGAGCCAATGCCTAAAAGCATACAGGATGATATCAATAAAGAAGATGAAAGAGACTTTCCTCGATGGTTCGAGAAATTTGTAAGTACTCACTTGCAATAATTGAAATGGTTGAATTATCATATCAAAGTGTTTATATGGCATTATAATATTTAATATGAAAAAAAATTGGTGTAGGCCTTAGAAAATCCAATAGAGAACAAGTTCATATATGATCTTGTGAAAGGACCTTTGCAAACTATTAAATTGTATTTGATGTGTTTTGTTAAGGATACAAATTTCATACAGAATGTCATGGTCATAGCATGGAAATAGTAAATAGTGGGGTTTGCATATAGGGAGAATTTATGTATTACTATGGTAAAATTATTGAGATACTTGAAATTGAGTACCCTGTATTGCCAATAAAATGGAGTGTGATATTTATGTGTGACTGGTTTGATCCAACTCCTAATGTTGGAAAAAAAAGTGCATAGTCGATACAATCTAATTGAAATCAACCAATGAAGAAGATTTAGACAATTTGAACCTTTTGTGTTGACGATGCAAACGATCCAGGTGTATTATGTCCCTTTTCCCAGCTTACGACAAGATAAGTTAGATTAGTTGGCCATTTGAAAAGTAAAACCTTGAGGTGTTTTTGAATTACATAGAAAAAGAAAAAATAAGAGAATTGAAAGTGAAGCATTTTAGGAAGATGTTTATAAAATAAATGCATGTGTAACATATGATGAGAATGAACCTTTGAATGATCCAAATAATAAATATATTGAAATTTCATATAGAGAGGATACGACAGGAGAGAAATCTGAAGAGGAGCCTGAGTTTGATTCTAATTCTACAGAAAAAGAAGTTGATGATGACTTTGATTTACAATTAAGTGATGATAGCGATTAATTTGAGTTTTTAATAGAATAATATATGAATAAATTTATTATTAAACCAACAATATAATGTTATTTGTGTTTAATATATATTGTTTTATTATTGGAATATTCAATAAATTGTGAATTTTCGGTTAAAAATATTCCACAAAAGAGAAACCAGGATTTGTTGTGATCAAGTTTCAGTTTACCAAATTTTTCAGGTCAAGCATCACATTCTGCAGATGCTATAGAATCAGATGATGTACATCTAGCTACTGCACTACCAAATGAGGCATCACCTTCCCGACTTATAGTCCTAGTATAGTCACCTTTTATACCTACTGCTACACCATCCACCAACCCTACACCCTCCACAAGCCTTACACCAACAAAAATATCAAGGGTAAACATTACGGATGATGGAGACAGCCTCTAGCCTGGAGCTAAAGGAGTTTAATGAAGAACTTACATCATTATTGTCAACAATCTGTGAGTGAAGTTCTAAAAATTTTGTAATTCATACATGATAACACCATAGGTTTATACTTAAGTTATATGTTTTAATTTGAAAATGATCTAAAAATGCTTATATATTAGGTTGGTTCCATCTGGAACGTACTCCAGAAATATGTCATCTAAGTTCAAGGAGATGATAGATCTTGAGGTTTATACATGGAAGAATGTCTCTCAAGTGACAAAGGATTTTTATTTTGAGGAGTTTGAGGTATAAAAAATATATTCTTTAATCTTTTTATTTTATCTAATTTTATATATTAATTAGATAAATATTATCGTTCATAAGTACTTGTAGTATATTTTTCTTTTTTTAGAAAGAATTTTTTTAGAATTCTCAATTTGATGATATTATTTATAATGTATGGGAGAGGCAAGCTCATACACGTTATAGAGACTTTCTTGGTTCGATACATAAGAATAGTCTATGATCACCATATATATCGAAAGAAATTTGGAGTCATTGACAGTCATATTGGACATCACCCGAGGCAATGTCCATTTGAGAGTGTAATTCTGCCAACAGACGTGGAGGACCAGACGGAGAGAGTCTACCCGCGCACTAGAGGATCTTTAACCCACCAGGAATATGCACTTCAACTTGTAAGTATCAAAAATTTTCACTTATATTCTGATTTTTGTACTTTGATATATGAAATTTGATTTCAATGTAATTTGATGTATGAAATTTAGAATGAAAATATATGTGTATTATAGAGAATAATAATGTTATCAATGTTTGTTGCCATTAATGGTTGTGTTGTTAAGTTGACTTCAGGGGGTAAATATCATACAAATAGGGGAAACTCCACCAACATTTTTGTAAATTGTAGCTCACTTACAACAATTTATTCTGATGCAGGAAAAGTTTAAGAGCAGGAAGCCTACACCACACCAGCTTTTTTTGCACACTCACACCAAGAAGCATGATGATGTGACCTTATCAACACCCGAGGCAAACAACTTCATGTATGTAAGATCTATACTTTAATATTAATTCTTAAAAATCATCACTTATTAACATAAACAATTATAATGATAGGACCAAATACAAGAAAGAATTGAACGACAGTCTCAGAACTTCGAAACTATTGATAAGAGTCAGGCATATCTTGATGCAGTGGGTGGTAAGGACCACTATGGAAGAATATTCGACTTAGGTTCATTTGCAAACACATGTTATTCGCAATCCTCCACATCCTCTATAGTTGGATCTAGTAGATGGTCCTTATCAAATAAGAGAGTCGTTTAGCTTGAGAACACAGTAGAGAGGCTGATGGAGTGCATAACTCAACTTCGTAATGAGGTGGATGAGTTAAAGGGGAGGGACAGGATCTTAACGCAGCAGTCAGAGCATCTGACTTCACCACTTACATAGCTTCTAGACAAGTGAATGTATATGATAGTCTTATACTCTTAAGTTTTTGTATGAATTCTTAATTTACAATTATTTTCAAGATACTTATTCATGTGCATTATAATATTTTTATTATATTACCAATCAATGTATATAATACTTATCATGTTGATAATGTTTACTTGATTTTTATCAATCATTGTTATATTATTTACAGAAATTAAATGTACAAAAAAAACAATATCAATAAAAAACTCCAATAGAAAGTGAGAAATGACGATTGAAATTTATCACAGCTATATTTCCTAACAGAATTACAATATTTTGTCGGTAAAAATTTAGTGATAGATAATGTTGTCCATCGGTAAATTTACCAACGGACTTACAATTTACCTTCGGTAAATTCACAGATAGAATATTGAGAATTTGTCGCAAATTTAGGGACAAAATATTGTATGTCCATTGGTAAATTTCCCTAATTTTATCAACAGAAATACAAATTCCATCGCTAAATTTACTGACGGTTATAACATTTCATTGTTAAATTTATTGATAGATTACTTATTTCTGTCACTAAAATTTACCTATGGTCATTTCTTTAACGACTCCTTTTGTTAGTAATTTTCATCGCCAAATTTGTTTCCCAACAAAAAATCTTTATTATCCATCGGTAATTTCCATCGCTAAAACCTATTTTTCTTATTGTGAAATATTAACTCATTGTTATAATTTTACTTATATAGGGCATTATAGCGCAAACAAGATGATAGTTGGAGTATTGGAACGAGGATTCTATTGGCTTAACTTATTCAAGGATGTTTATAAGTATGTAATGCAATATGATAAATTTCAAAGAGTAGGGACTATTTTAAAGAGAGATAAGATGCCCCTTTCTAACATCTTAAAGTTTGAAGTATTTGAAGTATCAGGATTAGATTTCATAGGACCTTTCCCATCTTCTATAGGGAACAAATACATACTAGTTAGGGAAGATTGTGTCTCAAGATGGGGTAAAGAAATGACAACTCCAACTAATGATGTTAAAGTGGTGCAAAAATTCACTAAAAGGATATTTAGTAGATTTGGAATTTTGAGATTAATCATAAGTGATGGAGGAGCACCATAAATCATTTCAAGCTCTTCTTAAGAGGTATGGAGTCTGGCATCAAGTGGCCATGCCCTATCATCTGCGAACAAGTGGCTAAGTGGAGGTTGTTAACCAAGAGCTAAAGAGAATCTTGGAGAAGATATTTATGGTTCAAGGAAGGATTGGATATTGAAGCTTGATGATGCTTTATGGGCATATCAAACTACCTTTAACATGCCTATTGGTACAACATCCTTTTGACTTATCTATGGAAAAGCTTATTACTTCCTTATGGAGTTACAATATAGGGCATATTGGTCAATTAAGGCATTAAATTTTGATTGGAAGATAGATGGTGAGAAGAGACTCCTAAAATTTAATTAACTAGAAGAGTTAATATTTGATGCTTATGAGAATACCAAATTGTATAAGGAAAGAGTGAAAAGATGACATGATTCTCATATTATGAAGAAGGAGCTTAAGATAGGAGATTTGGTTTTGCTATTTAACTCAAGATTGAAGTTGTTTTTGGCAAAGTTTAAGTATATTGGAGTGGTCCTTTCAAGGTTACACAAGCGTTTAAGCATGGAACTTTAGAATTGGAGAATAATAAAAAGGAAACATTCAAAGTTAATGTCTATAGATACAAACTATATTTCGAAGGAATATACTAATATAAAAGGGAAGTTATTTCTTTCCTTTATTTTAGTTGAAAAATTAAGAGGGAATGGTCAAACTGGTGACCTTAAAATGAGCATGTTATTGTTTAGATATGTTTTTGTAATTTCTTGTATGCTTGTTGCATTATTTTTATGGTTTTAAGTTATTTTGATTGATGGATGTTTATAATATGAATTATGTAAACTTATTGTGGAATATTTCCAAGAGGTTCACAAAGGCATCTAAATTCCTTCTCTAACACCATCACCACCACAATCTTCGTAAGTTCTCTTTCCTTTATTTTTATTTCTTTTATTTTTGTTTATTTCATTTGATATTTATGTTGGTTTCTAGTTGTGTTTCATTTCCCACATTGAAGACTATGTGTTGCACAATCGTTTGTGTGTGAGTTTGCATTTCCAATGTGTTAGGTTTTGATTGTGTTTGCATTGTGTAAAATTTTTGTTACATAATGTTACATTGTGTAAAGTGTGTATTTGTGTGAATGTGTCAATTGCGTAGAATTGAAATAAATTAGCTTAACTAATAACATGATCATTTAATTTGTGAAGAAGCTTTAACTTGTGAAGCTTATGTTTTGAGTATTTTTTAGGTGAATACACATGCTAATTAGGATGTTGTACATATTCTTTCATTTTTTAACACTTTTTTTATGCAATTATGATTAAAAGAAATTAATTTGGTAGACATCATTAGTAGCCTTTTATGGAAATGGATTGATTAGGAAGAAATGATGTATGTTAGAATAAAAACAAATAAAAAATTGAATAAATGTGTTAAAATAAATTTCTTATTCCATTGAACCTTTTAAAAATTTAAGGTTAAAAATAGAATTGATAGCTAGTTGTGAGTTGTGATATAACTGAGTAACAGGGAGACATTTACACAAAAATGTTTGCCTTTATGTAAAAAGACTATACTAACACTCCAACCAAGCTAAAAAAAATGTAACCTAGTTGAGTAATTGAGTATATTCTTAACAAAATATTTGACCTCACATTAAAAGACTAGGTGATCATTAAATAAAAATATAAAAATATGATGCTTTAAATAAAACTGAAGCCTAATGATCTTTTTGTGAAATGTCAAGAAATCTTCATAAGAGGGTATATACGCACCATAGATGTATGAATAACATGTCAATCTTTTGGTTGATATGTATATTTAAATCAAAACACTTGATTATAAATGGAACAAGTTAATATTTTGGATCTTTTTGAGTGATTAAAGTTTTTGGGTAAGTTAATTTCATTAAATTTTATGTCATTGTTCCATTATTGCATCGTTGCATGATTGTGTGATTTGGGTTTTTTTGTGGTGTTAATTTTGCTTAGGGAGAAGAAAAGTTTTAAGTGTTGGGAAGTTGATGGGTGAGTTGTAGAGTGTGCTTTCTAGGTTGTTGAGTGCGTTATTAGGTGTTTTTTTTGGGGTGAAATCATATGTTTAGAACTTAGATTAATATAGTTGTTTGTGCTTTTGTGTGTTTTATTTGATGATTTTTTATTAGGGCAAGAATTTGATCTTAATGCATGTTTTAAGGGATGTTTAATGTGTTTGGATGACAAGTTAAGATAGGGAACTTCAAGAAAAGTTAAAGAAGCTGGAGAAAGAGATAGGTCACAATCATGTTGTAATATCCCAATATCCTATATTAGGGCCTAGGACCTTAGAATATTGTACATAAGAGTTTATTAAGAAGTTAAAAAGTGCATTTCCTACTCATGCATAATATAGCATACACACAAATATAAATATTGATTTTTGCACATAAAAATGATTGTACATGCATTCATTAACATTTTCCAGGAACGATTGATTTATAAATGTGAATATGTATAGAATTGTAGTTTATATGTGTTGAAAATGGATTTGGAGTTAATATTTATTAATTTGGAATTTTTGGTGAAATTTAGGAAATTTTCAAAATTATGAGTATTTTTGGACTAGGAAAAATACCAAGTGGCAAGTCAATTGATGAATGGTAGCAGAAATAAGAGTCAAACGATAGTGGAGAATTGTATAGATGACTTTAGGATTTATTTACAAATGTCATTAAAATTTTAGGAGACAATTGAAGTAGAAATTGGAGTAGATTGGACTAGTTTAATAAAAGAACTTAGTTTAAACTTATAGAAATTGGATAAGTGATATGTGTCACTTGCAAAACCTAGTATTGATTATATGATTATACTAGAAAGATCAAATTAATTGTTTCAATCTTGCTTCAAATTAATTGTCTTGATCTTGGTTTCTTCTTCATCATGACTCTCTTCATTTTCTGTAAACTTCTTACGTCCAGAAATTGTCTCACCCTCACAACGCAAGCCTTGCTCTCATTTTTCACTTATTATTTATTTTTGTTACCTTCTTCACCATTACTGAAATACCTAACCTTACAACCCTCAACTGTTGATGATCGTGCCATACTGGAAAACTAGGATTCGTGATTTTGAAGAGTTTGGAGTTTAAACAAGTAAGTATCGTATGGTTTTTCATGGTATGCAGAATAAACATGCATCACATTAGTTAACAGTTCTGTGTTAAACGAGGTTGTATATTATGCTAAAACGTGAGTGAAAAACTAGGGTATGGTGCATGTGTTGTTTTTGCATATTTGCTGATCAATATTTTATAAGATGGTGTTGAAATGATTTTTGAGATAGAAAGATCATTGAAAGTGTGTATAAAAAGAGTGCAGAAAATTCATGAAAGTTGATATGCGTATACTCTATTTTCAATATTATTATATGAATCTCTTTGGGTGTTTTAGAGATGAATTAAAATGAGGCTAGAGTTAAGGAAAACAAAGAGTGATGAGATGTCATGCTATAAGAAGGATTATGGTGATAGTGAGATGTGGAATGAAGGTGGTAAAGAAAATGAAGAATTGCAGAAAATGAAGAAGTGCAGAAGCTAGGATGAATATATGTATATGAATATTCTATTTTTTCGTGTTTGTGATGGATTTTGATTTTTTGTCTGAATGAGTTGAGCTCAATGGGAGTCAAAACGAAGATAAAATAATAGATATAAGTTAGAAATGTTGGATTTAACAAAAGAGAGGAAGATGAAACGAAAATCTACAGTTTGGAACTCTCTGTGGAGTCTCATGGAGTCGCACGATCGTGCTCAAAAGGAGAAGTTAGGATTTGCATGATCTTGCATGAGCACAATTATGACAATGAAGAGCTATATAGAAATGCACGATCATGCACGAGCACGATCGTGGCAATGAGGAAGCGTCTCGCAATGCACGATTGTGACCGTGCGAGTGTAGAAAGGAGTGACAATTTTTAAACATCATTCATTTCTTTAGCCATAACTTCGTCCCCCAACCTCCAAATGGCTTGAAATTTGAACAGCAAATTCCAAATGGCTTGAAATTTCTTTAGCCATCTGAATTTATTAGGAAATGATTGATTGATGAGTTTATGATGAAAATGATGAAGTGTGATGGAATATGGTTAAATGAGCATTTTCATGGAACAAACATCGGTATTTTAGCCATATCGTGATCTATAGATATCCAAATTAGATGATTTTTTGATTTATATTAAATTATAGACATATGGTTACAAATTTCATGAAGGAATCAAATTTTAATTCTGTCTCTAAGAATTTCAAAATCTTACTTGAAGTTAAGTACATTCTGAAATATTTTATGAATAACTTGCAGAATACTGAACCAAATTGTTAGACCTTGGTATAATTAGAAACTTAATACATATGGGAACATTGTTTTAGAAGAATTTGATGCCCAAATACTTCATTTTCATCATCAAAATGACCATGCAAAATGGACCTAAAAGTGTGTCTTTAGAAAAAAGTTGGAATGATCAATTGAGTTATCAATTTAGATTAAATTTGTTTTATTGAGGTGCAAACTTAAGTTCAAATTATACTTATGTGAGTTTGATATATGAATGATCATGTGATAAGAATAATGGAAAAATACCCGGGATTGTTATTGGGCATGCATAATATATGATCCATATATACATATGCGCATAAAGGAGTACTTATATAATTGTACAAATTTGTGATATGTGTAAATGTATATTCCATGACATAGAAGAACAATTTGAGCAACCATATCTAGATGTTGCCAGTACTTTGACGCAATAGCTTTCTAGAGTAACCTACGAGTAACCTAGATGGTTTCACTTAATTAATTGTTTGTTTTAAATTATGTTCTAAATTATCTTATGAATGTGAATTTGATTGTGTTAATTCCGGACATTGAATGTTCAAGGCGTTTGATGCATGAATGAGATATTGAAAGTGCTCCTTGTATGTGAATTTAACAAAATAAATGATTCTGAACATTTATGCTGGATGTCGGATCAAGGTCTGATGATGAATGTGAATGAAAATACAATAGTAAAAATGATCATGTAATATTGAACACTATTAACTGATTGAATTTATATGATGCATTTCATTACATGAATGCATGAACAAATAATGGCAGTTGTGACCTGAGTAGCTACCGAAAATGAGTTTAAAGCTCAGAATGTGATTAAGAGCCAAAGGCTCACTATGTATAATGAGCCCTGTATCCCCAACAGATAAGGGATAGTTATTAATGAGCCTAGTATCCACAATGGATACAGGACAGCTATAGGCATTCGTTCACAACAATGTAATAATTGGAAATGAGTCTCATGTGCATTGGATATCCACTTAATATGTATGTTCGAATGATTGCAATATACTATTGACTTGTATTTGAATGAGAACGTGAAAATTGTGAACAAAGTGATATGTGATACTACATGATGATAACTAAAATGATGTGAATTGTGTAATTACATGTGTTGATGTGTTGTATGAATTAAGTGAACTATCAATGATGGTTACCTCACTGAGTTTGCAAAACTCACCAAAATTGTAACGTTGAAATTTCAGGACAGAGAGAGGACACTAGTGACAGAGAGACTTTGCAAGAAGCATAGTTCTTGTATTTTTTGGATCAAAGAAATGGCTTAAATGTCGATCAGTTGAGACTGAAGGATTAAATAGAAATTTTTGTATAACTCCTTATGTATGTAGCGTGTTTTGTATTTAGTTTTGATAATGTACATATTTGGATGATTTTGTAAAATTACAATATACATATTCGGTTTTTATGAAATGAAATGAGGAATTCGGTTTTAAAATATTATGACATTTACGTATTAAATGATGATGCCATGATTAAATTAGTGATGTGAGTGCTCTAATATGCCATTCTTATGGGATACGTATTCGGATGTCACTCAAGATGTCGGCTACGTGTCTTACGAGAGTGGGATGTTGCATTTTGGTATCAGAGCATGGTTTAACATCCATAGGGATAGATTAAGCATATAGACATGAAATATCATAAGAAATACGAGTAGTAATTGAAGTTATTATCTATTATAGGTCGACGTAGGTGATCAGGAGGGACAATCAGTTGACCTAGGGTCGACAAGAGCTAGTAGAGAGTCTTATGTATCTCGACCTGAGAGAATGCCTCTCAAAATTCTAGAGAGAAGGGAAAGGAGGTATGACAAACTGCGAAAGTAGGAGGCTGTGAAATTCTAAGGAAGTATAAACCCTGCAGAGGCTGAGGGATGACTAGAGAGAACAAAGAGGATCTTTAACTAGATGGACTGTGAGTCAGACAAGAAGTTTGACTATGTGGTATCTTTATTGCAAGGCCCAACCTATCAATGGTGGGAGATTGTTCCAGGCAGTACCACCAGGCCTTATAACCTGAAGTGGGAAGACTTTCTGAGGGTTTTTAGGGAGAATTACATGCCTAAGATCTTCTTGGACAGATAGATGAAGGAATTTCAGGATCTGAAGAAGGGCAGATTATCAGTGACAGAGTATGAAATCAAGTTTAATAAGCTGATGGGGTATGTTACTACCTTGATTCCTACCGAAGAAGATAAGTGTAGGAGATTTGAAAATGGGTTAAACATGGACATCAGGACAAGGTTAGCAATCACCAACTTGAGCATTTTCACTAAGTTGAGAGCTGCTTCGATCAGAATTGAGTAGCTATTGGGAGAGGGACAAGCAGAGTATAGGCAGGAGTCCCAAATGAAGAGGTCTAATGAATTTCAGAGTAGTTCTGGCAGAAGATTTAGTAAATACCAAAACAGATCTTTTCGATCACCGGCTATATCAAGATAGTCGGGGTTCAGATAGAGGGGTAGCTTTGTACAATTTGGCAGTGGAAGAGAAGCAGTACGAGTCAGTTACCCACTTGTGAGTACTGTGGGAAGAAACATGGTGGTGAGTGTTGGACATTATCGGGAGCTTGTTTTCGATGTGACTCTTTAGAGCATAGAATCAGAGATTGTCCTGTTGTTGTTGGAGCCCATTCTGGTGTGAGAGGGGGATCCGTGAGTGAAGCTACTGTCCAACAAAGCCGAGCTAGTAGGTCTGGACAGAGAGGCTGTGGTCGAGGTAGAGTGAGCTCTGGGAGTTCTGCTGCCAGGACTGAGGTGCGAAGCAATCAATCGTAGTCTTAGGCCAGAGTTTATGCCATGACCAGACAGGTGGCTCAGGATTCTCTGAATGTTGTTGCAGGTGCGTTACTTATTTTTGCTTATGAAGCATTTGCATTGCTAGATCCTAGATCTACGTATTCTTTTATCGCACAACATCTAGCATCTAGATTGCATTGTGATAGAGAGTTATTAAAGGATGGTTTAGAGGTAAGTACTCCGATTGGTAGTACTACAGTAATAGGAGAAATCTACAAGAGGTGCTTGATTAGAATTGATCAGGAAGAATTGGAGGCAGATTTGATCATACTACAGTTAAGGGAGATAGACATTATCCTAGGCATGGATTGGCTCACTGCTCATAGTCCTATTATGAACTACTATACTAAGGAGGTGATATTAGAATCTCCTAATCAACTGAGAGCAATTTTTCGGAGTTTTAATCAAGCAGTGCCAGCCAGGCTGATTTCATTCATGAGTGCTTTGAGGTTGATACAAGGGGATATGAGGCTTATCTGGCCCACGTTATTGATATTCAAGCTGAGCAAAATATACAGGACATTCCTATTGTTAAGAAATTCCTGGATGTGTTTTCCGCCGAGTTATCTGGTTTACCTCCAAATCGGGAAATAGAGTTTACAATTGATTTGGTTCCGGGTACTACTCCTATATCTATTCCTCCATATAGGATGACACCTATGGAACTAAAGGAGTTGAAGGCTCAGTTATATGTGTTGCTGGAAAAGGGTTTCATGAGACCCAATGTTTCACCTTGGAGATCTCCAGTCTTATTTGTAAAGAAGAAAGATAGAACTTTGAGACTGTGCATTGATTATAGGCAACTGAATCGAGTAATAGTAAAGAAAAGTACCCGTTGCCTAGAATTGATGATTTGTTTGATTAGTTGTGGGCAGCTCTAGTGTTTACTAAGTTAGACTTGAGTTCTGGGTACTATCAGTTGAAGATAGCAGTGACTGATGTACCGAAAAGTGAGTTTAGGAGCAGGTATGGGCATTTTGAGTTCTTAGTAATGCCGTTTGGGTTAACTAATGCCCCAGCTATATTTATGGCTTTGATGAATAAGGTATTTCAACCCTACCTGGATCGATTTGTAATTGTGTGTATTGATGACATCCTAGTGTATTCAAAGAGCAGAGAAGAATATGCTGAGCATCTGAGAGTGATCTTACAGATTATGAGGGAGAAACAGATGTATGCCAAATTCAGTTGTGCAATCATAGTCTTTTATATGTATACCTATCTTTCCTTAATTTGTTGCTATTCGTTGGGAAAATTTTCTGAAATTAGATGAAATCGTATGTGATGAGCTAGTCAGGATATTCTACACACACATAAGAAAAGAAGAAATTGATGGAAAGCTAGCCACTGTCTCATGGGTGTATGAATGTTAAATTTTAATTTCTAAAGAAAATTTAGGAGATATACTATATATAACTCCTATAGGGAGAACTAATTTTTCCTGTCATAAGTGAGATGTCGATGATCTGGATTTGATAGAAGTTGATAATTTCATAGGCCTGCATGCTAAAAGCACCCAAGATAGGAGACCTTGGAGCAGACAATTAGATTTATTGCCTTGATGCCTCGCATCGTTATCAGCTATCTCAATCTTTCCAAGGAGTAGCTTTGTTGAAAGGTGCAGTTTGCTGGACACTTTATGTAGTGTACAATTTGCTAAAAGGGAACACAATGAATATTTCAGCAATGATCTTGGGATTCATGGTGGATAAGGGGAATCACAAGAATATCACTAGTTGTTTTCCTTATAAAATGCTACTCACCAAGATTTACACCCATTACGGAGTACCTTTTCATAATTTAAATCGATACGCACCAGCTAAGTTTCATTCTTCCATTCCTTACTAATTTGGATACAAATTGCAAACAATGTCTGGGAAGACAAAAGATTAGAAAGAGTAGCAGAAAACTTAGATCCTACTCCAGACCAACAAACTCCTACCCCTTTTTAGGATGAAAATAGTGCAAATCTCCAACAACAGCTGAAGGACATTCAAGCTAATCAATAACAAACGTGAGAACAAATAGATAGCGTGCAAAATCAGCTTCTTGACATGCAAATTTTGCTCAGAAATTTTTTTGAATCTCTTCAATAACTATGTTGCTATTCTTGCCTGGACTATTCTTTCATACTTATGATATTTGTTTGATGCCTTCGTTACTCTTTCCCTCTCTTTTTTTTTTGATAATGACAAAGGGAGAGAATTAATGATATACTTTGCCTTGATGATATATTTCCAATATTGCTTTGATTGCTTTTGGTGATATATTTGCTATTAATATTTCTGAACTTGTGGAGTTTAAATCTGTGATAAACAAATGATAGGCTCCTTCCTTTAGAAGTCAGATTCCTTCTAATTATAACAGCGAGTACAACTTACAAGTATCTTTTGAAACCCTTTATTAGTATTTGAATTTTAAAAATATATCTATTATCGTTTATTGTCCTAAAAAAGGGGGATTGTTAACTCAAGGTTTATGATTAATAATTTTGATGACAACTGTATAATATTTCAAAATTCAAATTGTATTTATTTCCTTATATAAGCAACGATATAATTCTTAAAAGGAAATATAATAATATAATAATTGCTTTCTTTTCTACAGGAACCTTCTTTATAAACTTACCCTTTTTAGAAATGATTCCATGACATCCAGAAGGATCATACTAATTCGAATAATCAGCCCCAGAAGCCTTGAAAAAATGTTCTTCTTAATGTCTAAATATTAAAGATTTCAGTAGAGATGATTTCGAAGATTAAGCAACAACTAATTGAAGAAATTGTCTACTTAAAGAAGAGCTACTGCATTTGGGAACAACACACGGGACTTGCAAAATATCTTAGAGCATCAATAGTTTTGAAAGTTATATCAAACTCTTTGTTCTTTAGAAAGTGATATCACTCTATTAAGAGAGACAATTAAATTCTTTATATATTTCTTGTTGAGAACTTGTAGAGGCTAGCAAAATATTACTAGTGTGAAAGGTCGAAGAACCTTGAAAAATATACATTTGTGAGCTTGAAAAGGCTCGTCATACTTAGGTCCTGTTTGGCAAACAACTGATTGCATTAGCTGTTAGCTGATAGCTGATTCTCTCAGCTGATTTGAGTAGCGGATTGCATTAGCTGTTTCGTAGAGATGTTTGGTAAAATTAGAGGTTTAGTATTAACTGTTTATGTGTAAAATGACTTATAAGGACATGACTTTAAAAAATATATAAGGGTATGAATATTATATATCTTAGTATTTCGTTGAATATTCTTATAGGAATTTAAATTTTAGATATTTAAT
>JANIHZ010045076.1:0-18829 GCA_027478365.1 Erythroxylum rufum | reverse complement strand
AAATTTGAGGAAAGAAGAAGGACTTTGGAGAATTGAAGCTATGGACAAGTTTCAGGCATCGAATTGAGGTGGGTACCATGTTTATAATTTGAATTATGAGCCAATTATAAGTTTTTGAAAAATCAAGAAAGTGAAAGGGTTTTCAAATTATTGTTTTCGAATGGTTAAATTCTTTGTTTTTGAATATTTTTGATAAAATTGATAAATTGTTAACATGTTGCTAAAGTGTTGCATTCTATGGTTTTGAATGATTGAAAAATTGTTATGTGATTTTGATTATTATGTGAATTTGAAATTGTGATCATTAAAAATGCATTGAATAATTTATGCCATTGAAATATGTCATGGCATTTTGTATGAATGAAAAGATAGAAAAGCTCGAAAAACATGAGCATTCAATAAATCGATTTGAGCATGATTATGTGCTTATTTGGGCGAGAGAGAACCTGTTTGGTTAGTCACGTGCACGTTGACGTCTAGCCTTCTCCTGGCTGCCTACTTTAGGCCACGAGATCCTGAGAAATCGGACTCGTATCGTTTACGATAAACTTCGGTTTATCCATTTCGTTTGTGGAACTCTCGAGCCATTTGTTGCTTTGTGATGTGACGATACTTTTAGTAATGAGTTTTAAGCTCGAATTGCATATTTTGATAGAGAATTTGAGAACGAAGTACCTTATAAAATTATTATGATCGTTTTGAAAAGTTGAAAGTTTGAAAAGTAAGCATTTATGAAAGTTTTGGAAAATTTAGAAATCTTGAGAATTAACTTTTGATGATTTTTTTCTACCGTGAAATCTTACAAACGGAAAATGAGTTTTACAAATGTTTTTACTTATTGTTCATTTATAAATATGTTATCCACGAGCTATCTAGCTCACCCCCTTTCATCCCCATCTCCAAGTTTCGAGCAGGAGATCAAATGAAAGAAAGTCAAGACCTTTGTTCGATTTCGCACGTTTTGGGTTTTGTGTACTTTGGGATTTTTAGTATTGATTTTGTATATGGCTTGGAAAGCCATTAATGGGTTACTTCATGAGGATGTTTTTGAATTGTGAATTTATGTAGGGAAATTGAGATATGAATTTATGTATGGTTTGAATTATAAACTTATGTATGATTATGGAATCGTATATAAATGGAAATTAATTATGAGTATGGATTATGGTTTTGAGAATTAAGGAAGTGCATTAGGTTTAGAATTGTGTTGGTTGGTGTTGAGATCCCAGACGGGTGGTCCGATGGCTTTATGTGATTTTGATTTGGTATATAGAAGTGTATTTTTGAACCCTTTGCAGGTTTTCGGTTTCTTAGAATACAGCCGTTATGCTGCCCAATTTTCGTAAAATTGGGTAGGGCTGGTTTGTATATAAGTTATGTATGTGTGAGAAATTGATGGTAAATGACATAATAAGAATTTGATTAAATTGATGAGTTAAGAGATATGTATGAAAGAATAAGAAGATTTTTGCGATTCGAGGTTTGCATGAGGATGAATTTTCCAAATGGGGAAAATATTATTGTTTTTGATTTGAATAAGATTGAATAAAGATGAAAGGTATAATAAGGAAGAAAAAAAAAGTTTACACCAATTTCAGATTGGATCAGTCTTAGGGTTTCCAACGCAATGAGACGCTTGTCTTAAAAGTTTTTGTTCCCGGATGTCGAAATTTGTTCGGTTCGATTGAACTGTTTGTTTGTTTCGTCTTCGATTTGCTTCCGATTCGTTTCGCTTCGAAATCCGTTCCTTTGATTTCGAGCCACTTCGATCTGTTTGATCTGTTTAGCCTTTCGATTTCGTTTTCGCCTCTTGTGGTTTATCGATTTTGAATCCGAGGTTGGGTTCTGGAAATGAGAGCCAACATATATCACATCTAAATTTTAGAATTTAAAGTACAGTACATATGACCATGTTCTTTATGTATATAAATATAGTATTATCTATATAGGGTTATATTACTTTTATTACAAAAATGTGAAAAATTTCAATATGAGCAAGTGGTGTATACTAAAAAAGACCAAATTTCCCTAACAATAAAAAGAGCACAAGAAGGGTTTGAAAATAGAAAAGAAGAACAATACCAACACAGTTAAGATTGCTTCTTCAACGATGATGATCACAACACACGAGATGAGCACAAGAGAGTGGACAATGGTTATTGGATCGTGAACATAGAGAAATGCTGACGACTAACACGAAAATGAAGGGAGGTTCATGTTCGTGTTAATAACCTAATACAAAACGATGTTGTTTCTTGTTAAGGTAAACAATGTCATTTTTTATTTTGTTGAAAGATATATAGTACAATTTTGTTAGTAACAAAAAAACCTTTGCCAAATAGGAAGACATTGTCATATTCATTGTCACCTTTACCTATCATAATTATATATAATATATACTTTATATGTTACAGTATGGAATTTTTATATAATAATTAGATAATTATTATTACAGATAGAGTAATATATAAAATACATAAGATATGGAAAACTTTATATATAATGTAATATTTAATGAATCATTATAATAGTTAGGATTAATATGTATACATTCATAATACATTAAGTTAATTACCACATATGATAATAATAATAATAGCAGTTTAATCAGAAATAATTTGCAATACATTAGAAAATGGTAATCAACATTAAATATTAATAAAAAATTTACAAAAAATTTTAAAATTATTGAAAATGACTTTAACAACAATGTCATTTTAAAGATTACTACATGATGTTAATGTTGTTGATTGCATAACTGTAAAAGAAATTTAGTGAACAAATTTGATTGTAATATATACTTTTGTATGACAAAGGTTTAGTATTGGCAACAATTTTTTTAATTTGGTAGGCAAATGTTGGACATTTGGTGACGAATTATGTTTTTGTCGCTAAATGTAGCAGAGGATAAAAATTTAAGATGAGACGATGTCATATGTGGGATGACAAATGATGTCATCTCAGCGTCTATTTTATCAGACACGCTAAAAAGCCCCCCCTTCCCCGCCTGTTTATTTCGTTTGATCCTTTCTCCTTGCCCAATTTTTATTCAACTTAAACCACCTTTGTCCATTCATTTTCTTGTCCTCTCTCTGTAAGTTTTTGTCCTCCATCGTCTCCCTACAGTTTCTCTCCAACTGGTAAGTAGTTTGATGGATGTTTTGGGTTTTTTTTCTTTTGTCATTGTGTCCAAAAACATGTTATATTTGAGTTATGTTTTTAACTTTGTTGTTGAGTCGTTTGTGTTAATTGGGAATGATAATGGTTGAATGTTTGTGAATATGTGTTAATGTTGGAGAAGAAAGGGAAAAGAGAGAATTGCTTTTGTTATTTTTAGTTGAAATTTGGCTGCCCATAAGGTGTTCGAAGAAAGTCCTCACTGGTGGCTTCTTTTGTCCTCAATGGTGGCTGTGTTGTGCTTTCAAAGGTTGTTGTGTTTTGATTTAATAAAAATACATAGAGTTAACAAAATATGAAAAGGGTTTATATGAAAATTAAATAATATCATAAGGGAAAGTAAATTTTAAGCAATTATGTTTATATAATAATTTTTAATTTTTAAGGGTAAGTAAATTGGAAGATTAATAAGGGTATAAGCATATAATCCTTAAAGAAATAAAAATGCTTAATCAATCATAAGTGTAAGTCCTTAAAATAATGTAACTCTTAGAATTGGGTCATTTGACTTCTCACTCTCAGTTGAAGTTTTCCTCCATCACAAATTATAGTGAGCCCATAACTGCCACAAAGTCATTGAAACTTTATTAATGGTAAGATACTGGCTATGTGTCCAAAAATTGTATTTTTTTGAACAAGTGTATTATATTAAATACGAATTTGTCTTTTTTGTAGGCTATAATTTATGTTTTAGAGTGTCGATAATTGACTAACCTTGTCATTCTTCTTTGTAGTATGTAGTTGTCTGTCGGTCCAGGTAAGTCATCTAACTAATGTCTACTATATGTTTTGCTTTAATAGTACGTGAGTTTGTGTTCAGGTTTTGTGTGAATGCAAAGGATGTGTTGGTTTTATGTTTTGGTTTGCAATATTCTTAGAAACGTAGGATGGTATGTAGGCTGGAAACCAGTGATGCAACTTTGATGAGGCTTATCGGTGAAAAATTCCATGAGCCTAAAAGCAACAGCGAGAAGTCCCTTTCTCGATTCACGGGCATAAACAAAGCCATGTACCTTAGTGTTTCTTTGTTTTGGAACTTTGTGAATGAACTTTAATCAGAAATACTCTAATTAGTAGTAACTTTTATTGTCACATAAAATTGAACGCGGATTGTATTTAATAATTCAGTTATTAACTTATCATTGTATATCTATATGGATAAAAGTTAGATGTCTCATCTTAAATGATCCACTCAATACGTAAAAGGAGATAAGAGTTTCATGCAATTTGTGCAACATCAAATGGGTGATGAATGTCATATTCGTTGTCCTTGCATCAATTGCTTAAATGTTAACTTTTAAAGTCAAGATTTAGTATATAATCATTTGGTAATCCGAGGCATAGATAAATTCTATACTCCATGGCTTTATCATGGTGAATGTAAGTTGGAATAC
Organism: Erythroxylum rufum; assembly: GCA_027478365.1. Lineage (NCBI taxonomy): Eukaryota > Viridiplantae > Streptophyta > Magnoliopsida > Malpighiales > Erythroxylaceae > Erythroxylum > Erythroxylum rufum. Next base: position 14,258 of record JANIHZ010045076.1, on the reverse strand, counting down.
GTGGATATTTGTTGAAGGATGTGTCCATAACTTTGGGATAATTGTGTGAATTTTTAAGCAATTATGTTGCAAGACACTTAAAGTTGATGAGCTTGACAAAATGGAAAAAGACATAGCTTTGATGCTATATAAGCTTGAACTAGTATTCCCCTATCATTTTTTGATGTTATGGTTCATTTTCCAATTCACTTACCATACGAAGCAAAACTCTATGGACCGGTTTAATTTCGATAGGTGTTCCCGATTAAAAGGTAATTAAATTTTAATTTTTTAAAAAGTTATTTGTTAGTAACAATTGCTAATTTTTTTTAATATTTTATTAAGGTTTTTATGCTCTATTGAGCATTATGTATGTAATAAAGCTCAACCTGAAGGGTCTATTATAGAGGCTTATATAGAAAATGAATGCTTAAAATTTTGTTCGATGTACTTAAGTAATGTGGAGACAAGATTTTAGTAGACCAGAACGTAACTTTGATTTTGATGAAGATGGTAGCTTGTCAATTTTCTCCCAAAAAGTAAGGTCACTTAATGTGGGTAAATATGTGGAGCTAACTAAAGACGAATTCGAAATCCCCCATTGGCATATTTTGAACAATTGCGAGAAAGATGATATATATATGGAGTACGTATATTACTTTTGCTTTAAAAAATCATATTAGAATTTTGTGATTGAATCTCATTTCCTTACCTCTATTTTCTTTTTTAAATAGAGAGCCTAAAGAGTCCATTCGAAGCAAAGGGATTATAATGTTGAAGAAAGACTGGTCAACAAAATCTGCAAGTGCACAGAGTCGTTCCTAGTACCCGCACACTAAGTATTCCATGGTCGTCTCCCTCAAGGACCAAATCATTTACCGCCAATTCAGTTCTAGTTATTAGAATGATTTTGGCAATAAACTTTAAAAAGTGATTGGAGTTGAGTTAACAACGAATTGTAAATACTAGACAAAATAACAGCAAAGGAATAAATCGAAGTTTAAAATTAGGGGTTGGGGTTCACCAATTCAAAAGAATAATTCATACATTATGAATTGAGTGAATGATAGGTTATGAAAACAGTTTCACAACTTTACCCATATCATCTCTTAAAGCTTATAAGAATATCTAATTAGTTGTTTACCATCTCTCAATGTGCAAACTAACTAGTTAAATCCAAGAAGAACAAGCAACTACAAGTTCTCACAATAGCTTAAGATATCTCTATCTTTAAGTCTAAGGTGTTTATCTTCCTAGAGCATAAACCATATTTCACTTTTCAGTACATCAAATGATTCCTAAGAGTGCATCTATGGAGATCAAGCATAGAAACAATAGTGGATTCAAGAAAGATAAACATAACCTAGAAATTTTCATTCAACACTCATCAATCCATAGCATACAAATCAATCCTCCAAATTGGTTACATCCCTCACCCTAAATTAGGTTTAGCTCCAGAACATTGTAACAAAATTCATACACATAAGGATGCTCAGCATTTAAGAAAGAGTAGAGAGAGAAGGTAGAAGAAACACAAGAGAATGTTGCTTCCAATCCTTGAAGAAATCCTTAAAACTCCCTATCTTTCTCTTAGTTTGTGCCTCCTATTTATGGTAACCTTGTTTTCAGTGTCCATCCCCCCCATTAGGTCTAATAAATGAGTATTTATAGTGTCCTCGGTCCTAAGAAACCTAGTTTTTCCTAAATAAGGGAAAACAGATCGTGTTTGGCAGGCAATGTCCATTAAACAGACATGAATGTCTGTTTAACTGACCTTCTCGGGTCTAAAACTTCATTCTTTTAGGTGATGTACATTAAACGGACATGAGTGTTCTTTTGAATGTCCGTTAAATGGACCTTCTCGAGTATGAAAGTTCACTTTTCCAGGCGATGTCGGTTAAATGAACATGAATGTCTGTTAAACAGACATGCACTAATCCAAAATTTTCATGCCATTGACCCGTCAATTGACAAAATCTCTTCTCAGAGTATTCTTGGAAGTTGTAGAACTCGAAGTGCTTTTTGAAAGCGTCCTTAAGTGCCCTTAATTTGGCATGCACGAGAAAAGTTATGCCTTTCACCCTCACAATCTAACCATTTGTACCTATCAAGTAACAAAATTAAAATGTGAGAGAATTGACCAAATATAGCTTCAAATCCATATAGAGATAAGTCAAATTAAATGAAATTTAACCCAAAATCACCTAAGAATAATTTGACTTATCAAATTTCCCTACACTTAAATTGTTGCTTGTCCCCAAGTAAAATCAAAGTAGACTAATTACAAAATCCTTAACCAAGTTATCTATTCCACTTCCGTAGGTGTACGGTGACATTTAGCCTATGCCACAAGTCTTTAAACCACAATGTGTCCATAATGGAGGAGTTATAGTCTCATGAGGGTTTACTTAAAACGAATGATACCCACAAACATTTCCTTTCCATCATTTCACACCTAATCATCACTATAATTCATTCCAATAATTCGAAGGCATTATAGGTAAGAATTGAAACATAGAAATAGGATCACATAATATCTCATAATTTAGATCACAACTAAGAAACAATAAGATCTCATAATGCTTCAATTAATCAAAATCGCATGCCATGAATGAAGTCTTTCATATAACATTTACTTTCACACAAAAGTGTTTAAGGGTTACTCTCAATCATCTTCTCATGCATGTCCCTTATCATAAGCTTGCATTTTATCTACTTCTCCAGTACTCCCATCTATGGCATGTTGGACCCCAAACTTTTCTTGGAAGTTAGAATTATTAAATGAAATTAAATGAGGAATTGGTGGTGATTTATTCATGAGTAAACTTAAATTTTTAAGGGTACTAGGAAATTTATGATGAATAAGTTGGTAGATAATGTGTGACTGAACCGAAGTCGAGGCATCACTCCCATTTGTTTTTCTGGTTTTGAAGCTAAATTTTGTAAACAAAGCTTTAATTGCATTTTTTTAGCAAACTTTACTATTCATGTGGTTTCTTTGGAATTTGAATTTTTGAGACTTTATTATATTGGGGCTAGAAATGCCCACTAAAGCTTTGTAAGAATTCATATTTTGATATTAATGAAAGATATTCAGCTTTTATTTGTGTTTGCCGATGTTTGTTGCAAAAAGTCACTTTATATGTTGTTGCAATTTTTTCATAAGGATAGGTTTTGTGTGTATTGATTTTGAGACAAATTCTGGACTGATGTGGATTGAATGGGATCAAGTAACCTTCTTGAAAGTTACAGAGGAGTTTCATAGCTTTCCAACGATGTATAATGTGCTATTTTTGGATGTGGTAGTTGAAAGATGTGAATTGTTGAAGTTGAGTGCAGGTGCTGTCAAAAATAGCAAACTCTTTGCATTGTTTTGTAAGTGTTCATAGAGTAGGTTTTGTATATGTTGTGCTTTGAGGCAAATTCTGGACTGATGTTGATTGAATGGGATCAAGTAGCCTTCTTGAGAGTTATATAGGAGTTTCATAGCTTTCCAATGATGTATAATGTGCTATTTTTGGATGTGGTAGTTGGGAGATGTGAGTTGTTGAAGTTGAGTGCAGGTGCTGTCAAAATAGCAAATTTCGGGACATAAATTTTGAGTGAATTTTTGATCCTCATAGAGTTAGAAATTGTTCTTAGGGTCTTAATGAAAGCTGTAGATTGTTTTTTTTATCTTTCCATTGATACAAAGTATGAAATTTTTGGATAAGGGAGTGAAAAGGTATAAGGCTTGGAAGTTCTTATGTTGTTTAGGGTGATATTGATCAGACAGTCACTTTGAGGTAGATTTTGACTCCTTTAGAGGCTGAATTGATTTTTAAGTTTTGCATTGAAGTTGTAGAGCTTCTTTCTATCTTTCCATCGATACCAAATTTGCAAATTTTGGAGTTGTGAGTAAGAAGTTATGAATGTTTGAAGTTAGGAGGTCGGTTTGAAAAAAATCCTCAGACAGCAGGCCCTCGTGAGGGCGAGCACTCGTCTGGCGCGCGCCGCTCGCGATCACGAGGATCGCACTGCCGCGTCGTAGCTGATTTCTGATTTTCTCGCCAATTCCGACCTCTCTCCACTCGTTGGCCCATAACTTTTTTGTTTGACCTCCGATTGACCCGATATTTAAAGCGTTAGATTCCTAAGACATTTTTCTACCTCTCCATATAAATTTACCACTTTTGATGGTAATTTGAAAAATATGGTTTGGATCAAAGTGAGAGGATCGGATAAACTAGTATGAGTTGGATATTTTTCTGAACAGACTTCAGTAATTTGCCAATATCTTGATTTGTAGAGCTCCAATGGAATTGATTCTTGTTTCTAAATAAACTAGAGACTCGGAGCTATAACTTATCTGAGGAATCGATTTTCAATTCAAGCCCTAAGTCCTTCAATTTTTGGATTGAATTCGGGTGTAGTATTCAGTCTCGGTTTAATTTTTGCCCGAAATTCTTTTAGCCAATACTTCTTTGTTTCTGAACCAAATTGAGTGTTTTTGGTGTCGTTAGAAACGTAAGGCAATGGGGAACAAGTGCTATGAAGAATTCATATTGAAATTCCTTTATGAGCTATCCCAAAATCTGTTTGGAAGTAAGTGAGATGAGTTCGTTTTTTAGGTTTGACTTGGTGTGGGCACACCAACCTTATGGGATGCGCGCCTAGATGTCACATAGGACGTCGGCACGTGACTCACAAGGGCGGAGTCTCAACATTTCGGGTATAATTGATCTAGAAATGTGATTATATTTGGAACTATGGATTATATGTGTGAAAAATTAAATTATAGTGTTCAAGAGTATTTTTAGGAGATCACTTAAGGTTAAAAGAACATAAGCCTTTGAGGAAGGATAAAATGGACTTTTTGGACTCATTAAGGGTAGAAATGGAAGAAGAAATGTTGTCTTGTTACTTTAAGAAAGGAAAAACGTGATTTAAAGAAGAGTGAAAAACAAAAATAGAAGAGAGAAAGAAGAGAGTTTTAGTGGAGAGGAGAGAGAAGAAGGAAAGATAGTTAGGGTTTCATCATTTCTTGGTTTTAAGAGAGATTTTGAAGTGGTTCAAGAAGAAAAAAAAGGAAGAGGAAGAGGAAGAGAAGAGCTGCTAATTGAGCCAAAGATCTCTTCATTTGGTGAAGAATCAAGGTAAGATCATTTTGAATCTTTTAGATTTTTAGAAGGGTTTTAGTCTATGAAGTTAGAAAATACATGGGCTTAAGTATTCTAGAACCAAATTTTTAGTGATTGTGTTTCGTGAGATTTCCAATTGAAAACCCTATTGAGTTGAGATTTGGGAGTTTAATTAAGTCAATTTGGTAGCTGAGTGATTATGCTCAGGACATTCCAAGTTTTGCACAGTGCAAATTTTCAAGTCTTCTTTAAGGGTAAATTTTGTGTTCTGACTTCAGGAGAAAAAACTGGATTGATATAGGCTAAATTAGATAAAGTTGTCTTCTAAACAATTGTAGCTTATCTTTCTAGCTTTTCAACAGTATATAGTATGAAATTTTTGGACATTGGAGTCAAAAGTTATGCCAATTGTAAAATATCTTCTGTGCACTGTTCATCAACTTCTTATGGGTACTGTTCATCTTGTATCATCTGGTCCAATTTTGATCTTATAGATGATAGAATTTGTCTTAAAAGTCTTCATAACTTGAAGTCCTCTTTCAAACTCTTCAAGAATGGCCTTAATCCGATATCTCTATAGAAAGTTATGTCAATTATTCCAAATAGGTCTTAGACTGAAACTTTTTCTGGTTACTGTTCATCTTGTATCGTCTGGTCCAATTTTGACCCTATATATGATAGAATTTGTCTTCACAGTCTGCATAAAAGTTGTAGCTCTTGACGTCCTCTTTTAAACCTTTCATTAATGACCTTGATCCGATATCTCTAGAGAAAGTTATGCTAATTGTAAAACGTCTTTTGTGCATAGTTCATAAACTTCTTCTGGGTACTATTCATCTTGTATCGTCTGGTCCAATTTTGACATTGTAGATGATAGAATCTGTCTTTAAAGTCTTCATGAAAGTTGTAAATCTATAAGTCCTCTTTCGAACTGTGTAAGAATAACCTTGATCCGATACCTATAGAGAAAGGTATGCCAATTTCCCCGAAGTAGGTTCAATATGATTAAGGATAGAACCTTGTTTGATTCTTTCGGCCATAACCTTGTTATTCGACCTCCAAATGACTTAATTCTTGAGCAAATAGATTCCTAACACATTATTCTATTTCTCCATGAAAAAGATTGCAGCATTTTGAATTGATGGGAAAATTTTTGATTGAAGGAAAGTGAGGGAATCTGTTGGAATAGTATGAACTGGTGTTATTTTACTGAACTTACTTTGTCATTTTGAATATATCTAGATCTGTAGGGTTCCAATTGAGATGATTTGTAATGTTAAGTAAACTAGAGAAACAATGCTACAAATAATATGCAAAAGTCAAATTTTGAATCGGTCTTTAAGATGTTCAATTTCTAGATGGAAGCTATGCATAGTATACTGTTTTAGAATGATAACAGTTTGAAAATGGTTGAAGTGTAATTTTCAAATTACTGAGCTAAATTGAATGATTGTAGTGTCATTAGAAACTTAAGACAATGGGGAACACTTTTCTAGTAGGAAGTGTTACCAAATTACTTCATTTACTGATCAAAATGATCAGGGAAGACTAACCCAAAGGTCTGGACTTTATGAAGCGATATAGGACTAAAATGAGAATTTAAATAATTGTTCGGTCTTGTAATGCTAGAATTACATTAATGAGTGAATTGTTGGTATTAAAGTACCAAAGATATGTGTAAAATGAAGATGAAGAGGTTCATTTGATTAAAGTTGTGATTCGAAGAAGAGGAGTAAAGTGTATCCAGTTTAAATAAATGAAAATTGATAATAAGAGCAAATAATGTGAGAAAAGAAATGATAAGTGATTGAATTATGAAATAAAAATGAGCATAAGATATGAAATTTGATAATATACCTGTGATTGTTATGAACATGCATCGTACATATTCCATATACACACGTATGCATAAATGAATGCTAATAATTGTGCAAAGTTATTAATGTGTGTGTGTGTGCAATGTGTGTATTGCATAATTTTTAATGTGCAGGAAGAATGTTCGTATTCAGACGTTTCCAGATGATGGAAGCAAATGCTAATCTGGAGCATACTGTGAGTAGACCTAGATGGTCTCATTTCAATGTTTGTTTTGTTTGAATTTTTGTATTAATTGACTACTGAATGATCAAATGAATGTGTCTTGATTGTTGATTATGGAAAATGAAGGTCTGATGATTATGATGTTTGATTTGGATATTGAAGTGCTAATTGTATGTGAATGAGATGAAATAAGTATACATAATATGATTGTTAAATGTCGGACCACGGTCCAATGATATATTTGTTTTGAATGTGCATTGGAATATGAATGAAAGTGTGATTCTCAATTTTAATGTTGAATGTCGGACTAAGGTCCGATGATATGTGAATGTGAGTGAATGAGAATATACAATTGTAATTGATGCATTCCATTTCATGAATGCATGAAACATAATGGCAGTTGTGACCAGAGGAGCCACCGATCAAAGCTTAAAGCTCAAAGTGTGAAAAAGAGCCTCGAGCTCAAAAGTGATTAAGAGCCTAAGGCTCTCTATGTAAAATGAGTCATGTATCCCTATCGGATAAGGCTCTAACATGCCACCCTCGCGGGGCACGAACTCAGATATCACCCATAGATGTTAGGTACGTGCCTTGTAGGAGTGGGGTGCTACAATTAACATAAGATTGGAATTTTCACTATTTGGAATTTCCACTATACACTATCCAATAATCAATAATAATAATTTATTAATTCTTTGGGAGATTCATCACCTAGACACTACAATTTGATATTGAATTTTCTTTGTATTTTACTTATCGTTCATAATTGTTTAATTTTGATTTAACTTATTTGTTTAGTTCTATTTTTAATTAAAACCAAAATCATATTCTTAGGCTAGATAATACAAAAAAGGTAATTACTAGTATTTACCTTCTCCGTGGGATCGAAGACATGCATTTACAGTAATTTGAATATTGGTATAGAAAATAAACCAATCACTAATTACATAAGAAAATAGAAATTTTTATTTTTTATTGAAAATGTTGTTTTTTCCATTATCTCAAACTCATTGTACATTATGTATTTATATTCATACAAGAGTTATAGATAACTATACAATAATTACATGCTAGGAATTACAAAGCTTATCTATTCAATAAAATGATAAAGATTGATAGTAGAAATAAAAATAGAAAAATTATGTTAATGAGATAAAGGTAAGACTTTCTAATAGTTTGGATAAGAGATAGATAACTCTATATAGAGTTTTAATAAGATGAAGATAACACGATCTAATATCCCTTGCAAGTACTTAGCTATTTTGTTGGGCTCTGCTTCCGGAACCCAACCTCTTACTTCGTAAATCAAAAATTCGCATACTTTAAAAAAATTCGTTGGAAAGATAGAAATCAACTTAGTCAAATTCCTCATAGATATCCAACACTCAAACTCAATTCATATGATTCTTCATATCTTTTTTTTCATAATTCTATTAATAAATCGTAACAATTTAGATCAAAGATCATCAACTCAACCCATACCATTCATACACAATTCATATTTCAAATCCATACACAAATCCATAATTCATTTACAACATAAGATAAATGTTCACAAACTATAATGGCATTCCAAGCCATATTACAACATCAATATCAAATATCCAAAAACAACAGACACAAAACCTCAAAATTCTCAACATGTGCATAACCAACAAAAGCCTTTACTTTCTTTCCTTCGACCTCGTTCTCATCACCTGGAGATGGGAATGAAAGGGGGGTGAGCTTTACGCTCATGGGTAACATGCTTATAACGAAGAATAAGCAAAAAATGTTAAAACGTTCATTTGTCATATAACAATCATAGTGAATTCAGAAAACAATTCGTTCTCAAATTCTCAGTCAAATACACAATTCTAACTTAAAACTCATAGTTAAAAGTATCATCCCATCAACACAGCATATCCATTGAACCACCAATGCAAAACACTCAATTTATGCAACATACTTGACAATTCAAAGACGCAATGCACAAACAAGTGGCTCGAGAGTTCCGTGGAACAAAACAGATAACTGAAGTTTAAACCGTGAACAAAACGAGTCCGATTTCTCGGGATCTCGTGGCCTCAAGCGGGCAGCGGGGATAAGGTTATACGTCGACGTGCACGTGACTAACGAAACTTTCCTCTCTTGCCCAAACAAAGCACATATTCATTTCATGCTCAAAACATTTTTATCAAAAGTTTTCATACTTTTGAGCTTTTCTATCTTTTCATTCATACAAAATGCCATGACAACTTTCAATGGCATAACTTTATCATGATTCATTAATCGTAATATAATTTCAATAATCATAATAATTCAACAATACACATTTATTTTTTTCCACATCCACGACAATTCAATTTCAATCAATTTAAGCATATACATGCATAAGAAAATTCTTTAAATCATTTAAAAGCAATAAATGAAGTAATTAAAAATCATTTAGTCATTTGATTCAAAAACTAACTTTTATTTCTTGATTTCAAAAAAAGAAGAAAGCTTAGTGGCTCATTACTTAATCATAAACATGAAACTCACCTTATTTCCTTGCTTATACTTGTTCAAAAATGCATCCCCACATGCTCCTCTTGCTTTTCTTAATCTCCTTCATCAATGGCAAAAAAATTCCTAATCAATAGGAATCTAAAATTCGATAACTCATAACATATAATCACAAAATTGATCTTAGAAAACTTAATCCCATACATTTCTTAAGCTATCTAAACCAAAACCCCTTTCAAAAACTAACAAATCAAAATTTTCTCTTACCTTAATCCTTTACCAAATGAAGGGTTTCTTGGCTTGAATGAAAGCTCTCATGCTCCTCTTCCTTTTTCCTTCATGAATCAACTCAAAATCCATCTTGAAAACCAAGAAAAATCAAGACCTAGGTTTTCTCATCTTTCTTCTTTCTCTCCACCGAACCCTCTCTCATTTTCTCTCTCTTTCCTTTGTTCTTTCTTCAAATTTTCGTGCTTCCCTATCCCTTAAAAGCCAACCCACACTTCTATTTACAAAAATGCCATTAATGAAAGAGCAATGACCACTTTGCCCTTACATATAAGCCTTGTAACTTAAATGGCTTAAGCAACCTTCCAATTTTGCCCCTTATGCATTCTTAACACCTTAATTCAATTTAATCCATGTTATATGGTCTTGCTTCAATTAACATGCTAATTAACTCCCATTAACATGCTAATTAATTCCACAAAATAACATAAATAATCTATCAATGCCTCAAAATTCATTTAACTTCTTCCAAAAACAAGACCTTTTTCTAATCATCAAATTGAAGGAATTTGCTCACACTTCCTTCTAGAGAAATGTTCCTCATTGTCGCAATTTTTCAATGACACCAAAATCATTCAATTTGGTTAAGAAATAAAGAAGTTATGGCCAAAACACTTTTGGTTCATACTAATCCAAGAATGAAAACTATCACCAACTTCGCTTCAGAAATTAAAAATCTTAGGGGCTAAATTGAAATTCAATTCCTTCAGAAAATTTGTAGATCCATGTCTCTAGTTTAATTAGGAACAAGAATCACCTCATTTGGATCTCTACAGATTGAGATATCACCAAACTACTGAAGCATGTTCAGAAAAATATCCAACTCATACTCTTTTAACCAATCCTCTCTTTTGGATTCAGTCAATCTTTTCCAAATTATTCTCAAAAATCATAAATTTTCATGGAGAGATAGAGGGGTGTCTTATAAATTCAACGCTTTAAAAATTAGATCAATCAGAGGTCAGATGAAAAAGTTATGACCAAAAGAGTGAAGAGAGGTCAGATTAGGCAAAAATCGGCCAAAAATCGACCGCGTTGCGTGCGATCACCCAGTGAGCATGCATGCCGGGCGTGTGTCAGCAGCACGCGCTCTCCTTTGCGACCGCTCGCCCTCGCGAAGGCCAGCTATCCGAGGAAATTTTCAGTCCGACATCCTATCTTCCAATATTCATATCTTTTGACCCAGAACTCCAAATTTTACAAACTTGGTATCAATGGAAAGCTAAAAGAACGCTCTACAACTTCCATGCAGGACTTAAGAATCAATTCGGCCTATAAAGGAGTCAAAATCCACCTCAAAGTGGCTGTCTGATCAATGTCACCCTAAACATCAACAGCACTTCTAAATATCATAACTTTTCACTCCATTATCCAAAAATTCCATACTTTAGATCAACGGAAAGAAAAAAAAGACAATCTACAACTTTCCTGAAGACCCTAAGTACAATTTCTACCTCCATAAGGGTCAAAATTCCACTCAAAGTTTCTGTCCCGATTTTCTTTCCTAGATAACATTCAAACTTCAAAAATTCACTTCTTCCAATTCCTACATCCAAAAATGGCATGCTATACCTCATTCGAAAGCTATGAATTTCCTCTACAACCTTCAAGAAGGCTACTTGGCTCAATTTAGCCTAACACAGTCCAGAATTTGCCTAAAAAATCAGTACACTCAAAACCTATCCTTATGGACATTTGCAAAAACTTGCAAAGTAACTTTTGAAACAAACATCGGTAAGCACAAATGAAATCTAAATATCTTGCATTAATATCAAAATATAAGATCTTAGAAAGCTTTAGTGGGCATTTCTAGCCCCAATGCATCAAAGTCTCAAAAATTCAAATTACAAAGAAAACCACATGAATAGTAATTGTACTAGCTCACTTTCTCAATTATAAAGATGTCACCCACAACACATACATACTCAAAACACCCATTTTACGCATTAAACTCAAAATATCATTGCAATTACTCCAATTATCATTGCCCAAATAAAACATTAAACACCACCAATTTCTCATTTAATTTCATTTAATAATTCTAACTTCCAAGAAAAGTTCGGGGTCCAACAGTTTGATTACTCTAAATTCGTCAATCTTATATTCATCAACATTTTCTAGCAATATATAATCACACAATTTTGTAATTCTCATTCATTAATACCTAATACACCTTGCTCATATCCTTTGGATCATATTTTCATGCATAAGAACACCTTTATTCCCTTAACAACTCATAATTTCTAGATTTAAATAAATTGATATCAAGATAACTCATTGCTTAAGAAATGACATCAGTTATCAACCAAAACTTATCGAACCCTTAACCAATTAATCAAGAAACAATCTAGGTTTATTTCAAACCTCAATTAAGTCCAAATACACCAATGTAAAGTGACTTATCCTCATTTGGTTCAACAAATTCACAAAATCGAAATTACCATTTCAGAGCTTTGGCGAAGATCATGGGGGACCTTCCCACGATCGTGGGATGAGTGCCCCAATCGTGCACTATCCAATTTCCCTCAATTCTACATGAATTTCATTTACTTAGGATTATCATTAACACTTTAAATTTTCCAAAATTAATACTCTCAAAAGCTACTTCAATTCATGTTAATATAGTTTCCATCTTAGTTACATTAAAGCTCTCTAAATTCTATTCGTTTATTTTTACTAACATCATTCTTACATATACCTAACTTCCCCAATTTTTTCCAAATTCAAAAGAAAACTCTTTCATATCAAATTCAAAACACCTTTACAACAGTCCATTAATTATGCATTAATTCCTCATTAATGTCATCTCAATTTCTAGCTCAAAATCATTCATTTAATAGCTCATAAACTATTGTTTTTCATACATGCTAAATAGAACAGAAACTACCATTCATGCATCATTTTCCCAGCACACATTTAACACCAATACTTCAATCAATCAATCACCAATTCAATCATCACCAAGTTCTATTCTTTTATATCACAAGAGATCAGTATTTTACCATCCTGATCAACTCAAATACCCCCTCAATTATCAAGCTAACCTAGCCTTCCATACATGCAAACACAATTCCAAGAATAAGATGGGAATAAAATGATTTTAGCAAAAGTAAAGCAATGATAACATATTATAGCTATCTTTGTGCATGATCTTATATAGATCTTGGAGTGACGATGAACATAATTAAAACAAAATTTCAAAGCTGTAAGGGTTCTGTGAGTGTTTCGATAGTGAGAGGGAGGAGAAGAAGAAAGCATACAGAAGAAATAATTAGAGAGAAACATGACTCTGCATTTGTTTAAGCCATTTGGTGCAATGTGTCTTTGTTTTAGGACACATGTCATACAAATGGAGTAAACTACATGTCTTCTTATGTGTCTACCAAATGTAACTAATATCTTAGGCCATTTGACACTCAATCACCACTGCCATTTTTCACTTAGTTTTGTATGCCAAAATCCACTCATTTTATAGGCTTAGTCATCCTAATTTTCCATGCATCAACTTGTCTTATCACTTGAAATTTTTCCTAGACTAAATGTATATTTTAATTCATCAATTTTCTGATTGTAGCAATTAACTCCAAATTACTAATTATAATTCATTATGTAGCAATTGCAGCAATTAAACCTTTCATACCCCAGAACATGTCAATTGAGTGCATATCCTATCATTGCAATGTTTTCTAAATTGACATTCATGTGTGTATATGCTCATGCTATACATGTGAATGAAATGGACCTCATAAATTCTAAAATGACATGGCTCAAAAGTCTAACATTCTAACCCTCAGTAAGCTTTGGAAATCGACTATTACAATTCTCCCCCCTTAAGGAATTTCATCCTCAAAATTCTTACCTGAATTGACTAAATAGATAGGGGTACTACTTCCTCATGTATTGCTCAATCTCCTATGTAGCTTTTTCTTTTGAATGATTCCTCCAAAGGACTTTAACTAAAGGAATTACATGATTTCTCAACTATTTCATTTGGTATCTAGCTATTTTAACTGGTTCCTCAATATAACTCAAATTCGTTGCAATCTCAACCTCCTGTGCTAATAATACATGTGTTCGATCTAATCAATATCTCCTGAGCATAATAACATGAAACACATTGTGAATCTGAGACATTTCTAACAATAATGCTAATTTGTAAGCTAATGGTCCTACTCTCTCAGTAATCTCATAAGAACCAATGTATCTAGGCCTTAACTTTCCCTTTTGATCAAACCTTAGCACTCCTTGTGTTTGGCTCCGTTTCCAGAGCCCAACATACGAATTCCTGGACCTTGTGCTGAAAACCCTGAAGGGTCACTTGCTGTCATTCCCCAATGGTGGTGA
>JANIHZ010041949.1:0-18940 GCA_027478365.1 Erythroxylum rufum | reverse complement strand
ATTTTTTAATTTGTAAGTCAAATCATATCTTTAACTTGCCAATTGCCATACAAAGATAAGGAGAAAGAGAGGGTGAAAACTGAAGACCATAGCCATATGTATGGCAAGGTGATGTAGATAAGAAGGGATAGCTACGTATGAAAACCAAATTAAATAGCAACAATTGAAATAGGGCTAGCCCTAGTAGGCCAGACAATAGTCGCGATGGACACCTCTCTACGAGACCTACGAAGGTAGAGATGAGAAACAGAAGGACAAATAATTATATCTGTTGAACAGGGGAGGAAAAGTGGGGCTACAAGTGACATTGACTTACGGCCGTGGAGAGAAAAAAAAGTTTCTTTGACTGAAAGATTAATTATAGTCGCTTTCAGACTACTTGATTCATATATATTATATTAAACTCTAAATTTAATATTGGGTGAAGTCAATTCTGAGACTATTTGAATCCACTTTGGTGTTTCTTATGGGCTGCGTAAATTTGATCTGAATCACGGTCAGACTTGATTGATACCATTCAAATACAAATTTGATTAAAATCGGAGTGGCTTGAAACTCACCTAAAACTCAAATCACCCAGGCTCCAACTTGGCCTAAAGTTTCGATGCCTCATCCTTAAACCTTTGGTTGATGCTTATCATCATCCTCTTCAATAAAAAAATTTGATCGAAGCACTAACACCTGTAAATTGTCATCACTACCACGTCAAGAACATCACCTTTAATTGTAAAGACAAAAGATGGTCTCTAGTATCATAACAACAACACTACCTTCCATTTCAAACAACATAACCTCGTTCGTGGAAGAGGAACAAAAAAGAGAAGAAAGATGTCGAAAGCAGCAGAAGAAGGAACCTTTCAAAGATAATAGAAGAAAGATGATGAAAGTGATGTTGTGACAATCAACAGAGATAATAGATAGAGAAGAGGTAAACAAGTGAAAATTAAGGTTTGTTATATATATAAAAAGTTGAGATGTGGGTAGGTTAGACTATGGAGCTCGTGTCCAAACTTAATTTAAAATTAAAAAATTTAAAAAAAAAATCTAAAACTTTGTCGACTTGTGTCAAGACTCTATTGACTTTGGGCAGACCTTGAGCTTTCCTGTCATCATATGCTTCAAAAATTTTGTGAAAGCCTTTATATTTTGTAAAAAGTTCATAAGCAATCCCTCTTTGAATTTTAAAATTAATTTCAAAGAGGGATTTTAAAATTTTCACAAAACTTTCGAAATTTTCAATTGAATGACCACCCTTTTAAAACCTTAACAATTCAGTTCAAAATGTTAATTTTTTCTGATTTGGCTAATAGATAGAGATTCACTTGACATTTTATATAGACGTCACATTATCAAAAATAACTTTTTGACTTGATTTATACAGATTTTAAAAGATTTGTTACTGAATTGAAAATTTTAAAAAGTTTGATACTAAATTAAAAAAATCTTAAAAGATTAGATACTTTTGAATATGTTATCTCTAATGATAAAAAAGACGGTTATTATGTTATAATAATATATAGCATGATATGAGCCTTTAGTACCTTGTATAATAAAAATGCATTCTTGAATAATCATTGAGTTATTATGATCAACAAGAGAGCAGTTAAGTTATATAAGGTTCCTCTTCATTCATGATAAAGAAGATGTGTAAATGATTCATTTTTATCCTTGGAAAGGAAGACATATAAGAGTTTATTTTCACTCAACAATAAGACGGATGTATAATTGTTCCTCTTTACCCTTTGAACAAAAAGAGATAGATTCCTTGGTACATCGTAAAGAATGAATGTAGATCAAGAGTTGTTTAACTAAACTACTTTAAATATATGTTTGTACTCACTTACTCTTATCTTTTTATTATACTTATAGTCAATGTGATTGTCATTTGAATAATTGTTACATTCATTATTTAATTTAAATAAGTCCTTCATTAATTTGCAAAAGATTTGAAATTCATATACACATAATTTACCATTCCTTATTTTATCGTCCTTGAACCAACACACGCAATAAAAAATAGGTAGGGAGAAAATAATAACTAAAGTTAATCATCTTTTGTTAGTATTTTCATCATTATCATTACAACTATTTTATATAAAGATAATCCGTTTGTTAATGGTTTCATCATCATCATTATAACGATTTTATCTATAGGTTAATCTTTTGAATTTTTTATTCAAATTTTTTATTTTATGCATAAATATTGTTTGGACTTATTATTTTACCTCTTCTCTTCAATAAAAATAATAAATAAAAACCCGTGAATTTTGATAGTATAATATTACATAGTATTTATTTTTCCATTCAAAATTTTATGGAAAAATTAAGGTTAACATTTTTTGGATTAGAATAAAATATATTAAAGAGTTAAAGATAAATTAGGTTAGAGGAAAATTAAGTCCTAATATCAAGTTATAATAAGGGAGCCAAAATAAGAATTCAAGGAGATAGAGCAGCAATTCCTACATTAAAAAAATAGATGGTAAAACTGAAAGGTAAGTATTAAGACCAGAGAGTAGAATAAAGAATAAACAAAATTAATATTAACTCTTTGTATATATTGTGGTGGATTTTTTGTGTTAGAACGATTTGGATAAGGAGACTTGGGTTAATATCACCAATTACTCATTTATGCTTAACTTCTTTTCAAATGGTATTATAAAAATTAAACTTAATTACTTCTTAATCAAATTCAGGGATATAGATGAAATGATAATGGTGATGGGATCGGGTCAATGGCATTAGAGAGGAAAGCCAGTGCTTCCAATGCTTTTGAAAAAATGGAGTCCATGTATGAGTCTTGACAAAACCTCCCTAAGAATAATACCACTTTGGACATGTTTTCATAATATCCTATTAGAGTATTGGACAACCATGGGATGTTATGAAAACATATCTAAAGTGATAACTGAAGTGTTTATAGTGATATGTAAAGTATCTCTTTTGAGTTAAAATGTGATCTTTCATTCATGTGAGAACCTCTACTACTTGAGCAAACAATATAAGGAGATAGAGGATCTCTTTATCTAACCTAGAGGGAAATCCAAAAAATTTGAACTCTGTGAAGCAAAAATGTATAGTTGAGTAAATCAAAAGCTTTGTTAGAGTTTATCTTTAAGAAGCAACTCTTAATATATTTGTTCATGTGATATTCCTTGAAAATTTCTTGAGCAACTAATAAATTATCACGAATATTACTTCCTGCATTATAACTAGATTGATAAATTGATTAGAGATTTCTTCAAGGGCTTAATTCTTTAGGTAAGGATCTTGGAACTAATTTTTAAAGGAGATCATAATAGAATATTAGCCTAAAGTCTTGAAAAGAAAAATGGATGGACACTTTGGGGACTAGGCATAAGAAAGTCTTGTTTAAATTTTTTAAAAGGGATCCCAAATTAAATAATTCTTTTAGGACATTTGGAATAAATATACATGGAAATATTCTAGTCCTAAAAGACTTATTAGGGTTGAAACTAAAGAGAATATTTTATTTAAGAGTTAGTTATAACATTAATGAGTCTAGGTATAGCTTGATGAGGGAGAAATAGACTTTGAAAGTTGAGAGATTGACCTTGTGGTAGATGAATAAAAACTTAAGAAAGCTTTTAAATGAGTGTAAGCTAGCTCTTTTAATTTGTCTTGGTCAAAAAAAGGGGTTCCTTTTTGGGTCAAGAATTCCTAAGATTTTCTTGAGATTTCTCGAAGTATGCTAAGTTTGAGTACCCCTCTTTCATCCAATTGATTCTTGATTATTTTCTTTAGGAGGGTATTAAAGTCTTCCAATAAAGAGAGATAGGAATTTAACTTTGCTTTCTCTATCTTTCTCAAATCCTGATTCCCAAGATCATTGTATAATTAGGTATGTATATCATTTAGCTTAGTTTTGAATTTATCCACTTTCTTGATAATATCATTTTAGACGTTTTGTTGATAAAACTTCTTTAGTTAATTTTTAATGATCTTCAATCTATAAACTAGTTTGAATAAGTCACATCCCTTAACTGGATAGTTAGACCTTGATCAGTGAAGTTCTTATATGCTTCTAATTAAGTTAGAAAGTTAAAGAACCCAAATGGGGTTATTAAATTCCTACATGTTGATCCATTCTGATCTCTATTAAGGAATGATATGAAATCCCAAGATTGTTAAACCAAGAAACTAAATTCTGAAATTTATCTTTACAATCGAGTTTAGTGGTCCCCTATCTAGCTTTTCTCTTATATGGAAATGACCCTCTTATTTATTAGTTTATGTAAACAAGTTTCCTCTGTATGTCTGATCCATTAGCCCAAATTTACTTAGGCAATCCCTAAGTTCCGTATCTACATACATTATTTCCTGGTCCTTCAAATTCATAAAGGATGAAGGATACAATTGGTCTCCTAATATAGTCTATGAACCTTTGAATCTTTTTTTCTAACTTTTCTATATCTTTCCATAGTCTATTTCTTTGAAAATCATAATTAGCAATAAAGATAAAGGTGACTTGAATCTTCTCTTGAAATAAAAATACATACATTTCCACGGTAATAACAAAATCACCAACCAGTAAAAGTCTCGCTTGTTAAGTCAAAATGACTTTACAATAATGGTTTTGATGAGGAACAAATAATAAAGATACAAAAAAGCAGATGGAAGCAAAATCGAAAAGCAGACGGAAGCAAATTAGAAAAGCAGACGAAAGCAAATTAGAAAAGCAGATGGAAGCAAATTAACAAGCAGACAGAAGCAAAATAGAAAAGTAGATGGAAGCAAAGTAGAAAAGTAGACGGAAGCAAATTAGAAATGCAAACGGAAGCACGCGCAAAGTAAAAATGAGATGCAATGCGCAAAAGAAAAAAAGCAGACGAAAAAAGTCAGACGAAAAAAATAGACAAAAAAAGTCATACGAAAGAAAGCAGACAGAAGAAGCAAAGCACATCAGATGACGAATCAGTCTGAGTTAGTTACAGAACTCAACTGAATAACTAATTCTTGAAAGATCAAGAAACAAGAAGCAAGAAGTAGTTGAAGATGAAGGCTATAAATATGAGTCGAAGTCAAAGACTGCGAAGATTAGCGAAATTAAAAAGCTTAGCAATTCTTGAGAGAAATTATTATGCGAAAAAATCTAGAGCTATTTTTCTGTAACAAAGCTCAAGTTATCTTTCAGTTGAAAGAAGTGTAGATAGCCTAAAGAGGCTAAGTGTGAAAGAATACTAATTGTAAGAGACCTGAAGAGGCTCGGAAACAAAGAATACAATTGTAACGTTTTGAGAGATAGTGAAATCCCAGAAGGATATCTGAGGACTGGACGTAGCCCATGGTTTGGGATGAACCAGTATAAAAATCTCTGTGTCAACATCTCTTAACTCTCAATCTCTCTCTTAACTCTCAATTTTCAATCTTACTAGTTTTACACAAGTTTTCAAAAATACTTTACAACTTGATTTTCAATAGTTTTTGTGAAAAGAACAAGGTTATTTTAACAAACTCGTTTACAAAGGGGCTTAACGAAAAAGAATACACAATTCAATCCCCCCTTTTTGTGCATTTGTATATCGTAAAATAAGGTTTGTATTAACGTGTGATTCACTTCATCGCTGAAGTGCAGGGTCTGGGAAAATAAATATACTTCCATAAACATAAATTGATACGACTATTAGTATTAACCAACTAAATTTCTTTTGTTTTGTAGGCTAGTATAATTCTTCCTAACCTATAATGAGTATGATTAGAAATTTTTCTCTAACTAATCCCACAAGAACTATAAACTTTTATTCAGTATTAGTTCCTTAATTTCTATTCTCAGTAAGCCTATTAAAGAAGAAATTTTCTCTTTTATATAATCTTTCATTACTTGCTCTTTTTGGGGCAATTCGAGCCCTTTGTATTACAGGCCATAATCATGATGTTAAAGGGCTTATCGATCCCTTACATTTTTTTTTTGTTGGATTTTCTCCATGAGTTTCAGATAACACTCAATTCTTTTTTTCTTAGTTCATGTTTAAGCTTTTCAGCCTGCCTTATCTCTATTGTACTTGCTTCATTGAAGTCTAGGTTTTGAAATTCAGGAGAAGGAGAAGTTAAAAGGTCAGAATTTGTTTTTGCATTGGTAAATTTAGATAGACTATTTTTTTTCCTATTTTGTTGATGTCTTAAGTATTAAAGGGGAAGCTCGAAGGGTCAATTTCTAGATTAAAATGCTGAGGAGAGGTTTGGTTAGTTTTACGAATTGTAAATGTAGCACCCCACTCTTATAGGGCATATTCCCAAATAAACCATTGGTATTTGAGAACATACTCCACAAGGTGGCGTGCTAGGGCAGTCAGTCGACCTTACTCAATTCAAAATTTTATTTTTTGAAATATCTCACGCATATCCAAAAAATTGATAATTGAACTTTAGAACCATTTTACTGATAACAATCTCAGTTATAAATGTCACAACCCATAAACACATCATCATATATTGCAGGGATCATCTAGGTCCAATAAAAATACAAAATGTGTTTCATCAAACTGCTATTACAAGCAAAATTCATTTACACAATAAATAATGCTTCGGAATACAATGTTTAATACTAAAAATAATAGAAAGCATATGCAGACGCCAACTGATCCTGACCTCTAACTCTTATCCAAATGCAGTGGTTAGACTCCAATGAGTCTAACTGGGTATCCCCTGAACCTGAAAGACAATGTTGCAAGTTTTAGGTGAGTTTTACAAACTCAGTGAGCGAACCATCCTCAATGGCTCACTCATATCACATAACATAAATAGTTCACAGTTCATATTCAATTTGTAGATAAATATCAACACACATAACACATCACTTCATTAATTCATCATGTGGCATCAATTACACTTTATTCCCTTACTTCATATATCACATTTAGAACAACTCAAACAATACAATTCAGTCATTTAAACATACATATCATTTGTATAAGCAATGCTCATGAGACTCACTTTCGATTATTACGTTGTTGTGACCGAGTGCCTATAATTGTCCTATATCTGTTGTGGATACCAAGCTCATTGTCCCGTATCCGTTGGGGATATTGGGCTCATTACACATAGCAAGCCTTTGACTCTTAATCACATTATGAGCTTTAAGCTCTTTTTCAGTGGCTACTCCGGTCACAACTGTAATTATCAGTTTATGCATTCGTTTAATGAAATGCATCAAATCACAAAAGATCAATCAGTCACTTTATTTCACTTTACACATTCACTTTTACGTGTCATCGGACCTAAGTCTGAGATTCAACAATTATGTTGAGAATCACTTACTCCTTGCTCATTCACATTCATTGAAGCACTTCCAATATGTTCACATTTATCAAACTCCTCGAACTATTAATGTTCGAAATTAACACATTCATATTCACATTAATAATAATTCAGTATTGATGCTTAAATAAAACAATTAATTAAGAGAAAACCATCTAGCTCGACTCACAGTACGCTCCGGTTTAGCATTTGTTTCCAAGATCTAGAAACGTCTGGTTGCTAACGTTATATCCTATGTATCCACATCATGCAATACACATATTGCACATACATTATTAATTGCACAATCACATAAACATTTAATCGTACACATATGTATATGTGTCATGTATAATGCATACTCAGTTTAACTATTCCGGGTATGTTTCCTTTGTTCACATTTCATGATCATCCATACTTCAAAAGTCATATATGTCTAATTTGAACTTAGGTTTACACCTCAATGATACAAATTTATTCTAAGTTCATCACTCAATCATGCACTAAGGTTTATAGCTCAATGCACTTGATTATTATAATATCATCAATCAATCATTCACCAATTTTATTCTAACATTATATGATCACACAATATCCAAACTCTCATTCATTCTTACTTGATTCACATTACTCATCTCCTTACAATCATATTAGCATTTCTAAAAACACTATTACATCATTAACAACTCATAACTTTCAAATTGAGATACATTCATATCAAGTCAATCCATTCTTCAATTCTAATGTCAATCAACATCCTAAACTGATTAATCACTTAACCACTTACTTTAGCAACCATCTAGGTTCATTTCAAAACTCAATTAAGTCCAAAACACCAAGGTAGGGTAACAAGACAGTAGTGCACGATCGTGCTTGCGTATGATCGTGCAACCACTTGATGATCCCTTTCTGTCACGATCGTGCTTGTGCATGATCGTGCAACTCCCTGATGTTTCCTCTTTCTCACAATCGAACTTGTGCACAATCGTGCACTACCTGATGATCCCTTATTCAAGCATCATTTCAGCTTTTCTCAAAACAAATTTTTGGGTCAATTTTGCAAGGCCATTTTGACAAATAAAATGAGGTATTTAAGCAATACATTCTTCTAAACAAATGTTCCCATATGTCTTAAGTTTCTAATGACACCAAGTTCACACAAATTTTGAAACCCTTAAAGAAAAAATTCAAATTCGATTCCTTCATGAAAAATATAGCTACAAATCAAGATATGAATAAAATACATATGCATGTCCATTGGAAACGCTACAACTAACATATTCTAGCCATTCTCTTTCAATTTTCCAGATTTTTAACTCCTATATGTTACATTCAAACCATCGTATGCATAGTTCATCAACTCTACATCATTTCCTCTTCATTCTCTCCTCAATTTTAGATCAATATCGTTAATAAACAACTCATAAAATATGGTTGATCATAAACACAAAAACAGAACATTAACTTATACATACATTCATCAAATTTTTGCACACATTCTACTCCACTATTATGATCATTTCACCTTCAAAATATCATCATGTATGTTTATATTTACACAACCCATGAAGATTAATGTATAATTTACTTGATAAAACTCCAAGTTTCTTCAAAATCACACAAACCCTAGCTTTCCAAGCTTATACGATCATCAACTCTTCAAGGAAAACAACTACTCCGCCCATTTCATAAAGTATTCTACCCGGCTTAACGACAGCTACCCAATATTCGGGCGGTACTTTCCCCGAGCCCATACAAGTTTCCGTAGGTCTTACGGTAATTGGTTTGTCAGGAAATATACGTACCCATATTCTTCCGCCGCGGCGTGCATTGCGTGTCATTGCTCGACGTCCCGCCTCTATTTGTCTAGACGTAATCCAAGCGGGTTCAACTGCCTGCAGAGCATATTTACCGAAACAAATATGATTACAGAGGGGTGCCTTCGGGAATGTGGACACAGGTGGTGCATGGCTATCGTCAGCTCGTGCCGTAAGGTGTTGGGTTAAGTCCCGCAACGAACACAACCCTCGTGTTTAGTTGCCACCGTTGAGTTTGGAACCCTGAGCAGACTGCCGGTGATAAGCTGGAGGAAGGTGAGGATGACGTCAAGTCATCATGCCCCTTATGCCTTGGGCGACACACGTGTTATAATGGCCGGGACAAAGGGTCGCAATCCCGCGAGGGTGAGCTAACTCCAAAAACCCGTCCTCAGTTCGGAATGCCCAGAAAGCCGTATGCTTTGGAAGAAGCTTGTACAGTTTGGGAAGAGGTTTTGATTGCTCAAAAAGAAGAATCTACTTCAACCGATATGCCCTTAGGCACGACCATACATAACATAGAAATAACACTTGGAAAGGGTGGACAATTAGCTAGAGCAGCAAGTGCTGTAGCAAAATTGATTGCAAAAGAAGGGAAATCGGCCACATTAAAATTGGTTCGTTTTATTCTTGCTCGATCCGGATGATGAAAAATTATCATGTCTGGTTCCTTCGAAGGATGAATCTATATTTTCTCTCTGGATCGAATAAGTTCAAGAGATGAGCGAATTAAGGATACCCACTAGAAAGACTAATCCTACCCATAATGATGTACCGGAAAAAACAACATTTTTATTACTCGACCAACCATCAGGAGAAGAAAAAACAACAGGTACACTAATCAATAAGATTGAGGAAGTAACAATTAATGCAAAAACAGCCAATTGGAAAGCAATAGTCGAAGAAAACAACAAGGATCTTGGATCAGCAAAGTGAAGGATGAGAGTAAAGCTTAACGTTAAGAGTTGGATTATAAGAGTGAGGGTGAGTATCGTGAACGAAGAAGAAGAAAATGAAGAAGAGAGCATGTAGAGAAAATGAAGGACAATTAAAAGATGGTCTTTCAAAAGTGAATAACATGGGGGGTAAGTTAAAGGTAAGGTAACAATTGCTTGGTGTCATGACACTTACCACTTAAAAATCAAAATAACATCTTTTTTTAATGGTACTCAATACCATTAATCCCTAGTCCATTTGTCACCCAATTTCTAATCCAATTGTTGCTCAATTTTCAATGACACTTGTCATTAAATCTTAATCTCACATATCAATAATTTCTATTTCCATTTATCAATTGTCTTGCTACTTGGTATTTTTCCTAGTCTAAAAATACCCATAATTTCATAATTTTCTCAAATTTTCACCAAAAATTCTAAATCAATAATATAATTCACCAAATCAATTGTCAAGAAAAAATGTTCACCATTCACATCATAATCATTTAAAAATTATTTATACCTGAAAAATGTCAAATGAGTGCATAAACAGTCATTGCAATGTGTATGAAAATCTATTCACATGCATTGTGTATGCTACTGTTATGCATATGAATATGAAATGCTTTTTTTTTTATCTCTCATTGCCATTTCTCATTTACAAAAATCTAAGGTTCTAACCCTTTGCATGGAAACGAGATGTTACAATTCTCCTCCCTTTTATAAATTTCATCCTCAAAATTCTTATCTGATTTATCAAATTGATGGGGGTATTTTTTCTCATATTCTCATCCATTTTTCCAACGTTAACTTATTCACTCGATTGATTTCTTCCAAAAGACTATAGCTAGTGGGATCACTCAGTTTTTCTTAGTTACTCATAATTTCACTTCCTGTGCTGATAGCACATTTGTCGGATCATACTGATATCTCCTAAACATACTCTCATATAACACATTGGGAATCTGAGACATCTTTGTTAGTAACACTAACTCATATTTCAATGGCCTATTCTCTCAATAATTTCATATCTCTTCGGTGTTGATCCACCTAACTCGTTTATCTTTCTTGAGTCACTTAAATTATGCTACAAATCGATTTCTCTTATCAACAGTATCTTAAATCAATTATGGTCTTTCAACAATCGTTAAGCTCTCTTCATCCTAATATAAAGGCGGACGACTCTTTCTGTCATATTATGACTCATACGATGACATACCAACACCACTGTGATAACGATTGTCATAAT
This sequence comes from Erythroxylum rufum, assembly GCA_027478365.1. NCBI lineage: Eukaryota > Viridiplantae > Streptophyta > Magnoliopsida > Malpighiales > Erythroxylaceae > Erythroxylum > Erythroxylum rufum. The sequence goes on along the minus strand of JANIHZ010041949.1, from coordinate 7,682 downwards.
CAAATTCAATCAGAATTGTAGATCCTATACTCCTAGGAACTCCAAAATATAAGCTCTAAGCATATCTCCAACAGTTAAGACTGTTAGCAAATCAAATATTCCATTGCACATTCAACAACTTGCATTCTTCATCCATGGCCGCTAAATGTCGTTTCGACATATTACTACCAGGATGTATAGCATAGGCTGTTATGTGTGCTTCATCCAAAATCTCTTTTCTCAATCATCTTCATCGAGTACACATACTCTTTACTTCAATCACAAGGTATCATTTTCTAATTCAAACTCAGAATTCAGATTCACTTTCAATTTCTCAATAAGATTCACAAATTCTGGATCCTTACCTTGGGCTTTTTTAATCCTTTTAAGCAAAGCTAGTCTTAAATTCAATATAACTAATAATACTTCATTTTACCCAAAATTCAACTCATCATTCAATCCTTTTAATTGAACTAGATTGGGTAACCTCGATATCTGAATTTATGCTACCCTGCTATTGGATTTCTTGCTCAATGCATCAGATACAACACTAGCTTTACCAGATAATATTCAATTGTACAATCATAATATTTAAGTAACTCTATCCATTGTCTCTGTCTCATATTCAATTCTTTCTAACTCAATAATTTTTCGTAAACTTTTATGATTTGAATAATTCTAAAATGTTTCACCCTATATATTATGTCTCTAAAATTTCAAAGCAATTAATGTTGCAGCAAGTTTCAAATCATGTACCAAATCATTAACTCATGAGACCTTAACTGTCTCGATGTATATGTAATCAGTTTTTCTATGCTGAACCAGAATACATCCTAATTTCCAGATGTGAAACATCACTGTATACTATATAACTTCCAAATCCAGATGGAATAGTGAAAACCAGTGTTGTAATTAGTCGGTGTTTTAATTCCCCAAAACTCTTTTTACATTTATTGGTCCATCTGAATGACACATTCTTCCTTAGAAGTTTTGTAAAAAGGTTAAGATCAGTAAAAACCCCCTAACAACTTTTGATAGGATCCAATATCCAACTAATTCTAGAAACCTCCGAATCTCATATATATATTTCTCAAAGTTTCTTACTTCTTCTTTAGCTCTATTTTCTTTAGATTTTTCAATATGCCATGTTTAGATACTATATGACTCAACCTATTACTTAATCAAGCCAAACTTTACACTTACTAAACTTGGCATATAAATGTTTCTCACTCATGATATGTAAGACTAATATTAAGTGTACAAAATGCTCTCTTTACTTTTTGAATATACTCAAAATATCTTCTATGATCACAGTCACTAATATTCAAGCAAAGTTGGGACACTTTATTTTTCAATACCATAATACTGTTCAAGGAATTTGATAACTCAATAGATATTGCCAAAACTCAATGTGCCATAATTAGTTCTCGTAATTCCTTAAGTAACTAATTCCTCAAATGAGGTAATATTATATCATGTTATTTTCAGTCTCCCAATTGACTTCTTTTCTCGAATGATTTTCTCCATGCATTCAATTTCCTCTGATTTCTTATTGAATTATTCCAATGTCAAACCATTCTTACTAGTTTCTCCTCACATTTCAATTTATTCATAAATCTAAAAAAAATTGAATACAGAAGTCAAAGCTAACTTGTACCTTCTGAATATACAAATATAGAATACATTGTGGACCTAAGTTCCTTTAGCAATAGCAATAGTGTCATCTCAAATTTAAAAACCTAATAACGTAGTTAACGTAGTTGGGCTGCTTTACATTAAACAAAACACATATACTCTTTATAGCATATTCAACTTCTTATGCTTGAGTCTCAATTAAAAAAATGGGACTCCAATATTCACTTCTGATTTATTTTCTAGTTATTCATTCCTAAAAATTGAATATTCAACTTACATTATGTAATTCAATGAAATTTTCCATCAAAAGAAGATTTCTCTTCCCAATAATCTTTACTCTTTACAAACTCATTATCCGTGAACTAAATTGATCATTGCTTTTCAGCCATTCTTAATACCTCAATAAGATCAATTTTCAACTATTCATAATATCTTAATGAGATCAATTTCCATCATATCTTACATGATCAAAATATTCTTTATAATAAAGTTCAATGGAGCAGTAGGTAGATTCCTTTACTCTTATACCTTGGCATGTTCCATCTAGATCATTATATCTTATTTAGAGATGTATTTTTGATAAGTCACCAATTAATACCTTATGCCAAAAATACCTTAATCTCAATTGATTCTAGACGACATTTCTCCCTTTGTGCCTGCCCATGATCGTGAGGACTATACCACGATTGTGATAGAACTAATTAATCTCAGCCACGATCGTCATGACTATGCCATGATCGTGCTCTGCTTCTATTTCCTCGAATTCATCACAAAGAAGTCATCACAAATAGTAACATCATTTACACTCTCAGTCTATCCCGAAATGATCATTTTAAACGCTTTCATACACCACTTTGAGTCATCTTAGAATTTTAACTATAGGAACTATGGCTAAAGAGTATTCAATAAGTCATGGATCACTTCCTATTTCATATCCAAACATATAATACTTAGGTACTTAATACTATCACTTGTTAAAGTAATCACATTATCAAATATGCACTCTCAATAACAAATCAACTATCATTTTTTCATCTTACATACATACGTTCCCAATCAATTCAAAATTTTAGAAGCATAACCTCATGAAGTTCTGACCTCAATTTCACTGATATAATCTTATGCTAAATCATAACACTTATCACATTTATGAAACAATCATTTTAAGTCCAAGTTTAACCTCTCAAAGTCATAGAAAATTTTATTTTCTTTCAACTTAGCTTGTACACTTTAAATCTTATCATTCATATTTATATCTCTACTTTCCTCAATCAATCCACGACAATGTATTCTCATCTATTTCACATTCAAGGATATACCATCACAGTACAATATTAATGTTATATTTGATGTTACATCCACAAATACAAATGCGTTCAATCTTTATCTGTTATATCTAACCATATTTCTCATTTTTAAATATCCTTAAATTTTCATTTTCTCACATTCTGACAGATCATCATTCTTCTCACTATTTCTATCAGCTCAAACTCTGAACAAATGCTCATGCGCGTGACTCATGTAAATGCGACTCAGATTAGGGATCAGTTGCTAAGTTGCTATTGCCTACTATGACATGTCTAAAATGCATGTAACTTGACATATATTTTGGAAAAAGCCCATGTAAGATACTAAGCCTGGGCTCTAATACCAACTCTGTAGCACCCCACTCTCATAGGACATATTCCCGAACAAACCATCGATATTTGAGAACATACTCTACGAGGTCGCATACTAGGGTAGTCAGTCAATCATACTCAATTCAAAATTTTATTTTTTTGAAATATCACACGTATATTTAGAAAATCAATAATTGAACTTTCAGCCCATTTTACTCATAACAATCTCGGTTATAAATGTCATAACCCATAAACACATCACCATATATTCCAGGGATCATCTGGGTCCAATACAAATACAAAATGTGTTTCATTAAACTGTTATTACAAGCCAAATTCATTTACACAACAAATAATTCTTCAGAATACAATATTTGATACTAAAAATAGAAAACATATGCAGACGTCAACTAATCCCGACCTATAACTCTTATCTGAATATAGTGTTTAGACTCCAATTAGTCTAACTGGGTATCCCCAAAACCTGAAAGACAAAGTTGCAAATTTTGGTGAGTTTTGCAATCTTGGTGAGCGGACCATCCTCGATGGCGCACTCATATCACATAACACAAATAGTTCATAGTTCATATTCAATTTGCAAATAAATATCAAGATATATAGCACATCACTTCATTAATTCATCATGTGGCATCAATTACAATTTATTCACTTATTTCATATATCACATTCGAAACAACTCAACAGTACAATTCAATTATTTAAACATACATAGCAATTGTATATGGAATGCTCATGAGACTCACTTTCAATTATTACGTTGTTGTGATCGACTGCCTATAATTGTCCCGTATCATTCTGGATACCGGGCTCATTAATAACGGTCCCGTATCCGTTGGAGAAACTGGGCTCATTATACTTAGTGAGCCTTTGGCTCTTAATCACATTATGAGCTTTAAGTTCTTTTTTCGGTTGCTACTCCAGTCACAACTGTCATTATCTGTTCATGTATTCATGTAATGAAATGCATCAAATCACATAAGATTAATCAGTCACTTTATTTCACTTTACACATTTACTTTCATATGTCATCAAACCTACGTTCGACATTCAACAATTATGTTGAGAATCACTTACTCCTTGTTCATTCACATTCAATGAAGCACTTCCAATATGTTCATATTTATCAAACTCTTCAAACTATTAATGTCCGAAATTAACACATTCACATTCACATCAATAATATTGATGCTTAAATAAAACAATTAATTAAGAGGAGACCATCTAGGTCGACTCACATTATGCTTCAGTTTAGCATTTGCTTCCAAGATCTAGAAATGTCTGGTTGCTAACACTCTATCCTATGCATCCACAACATGCAATACACACATTGCACACATATTACCAATTATACAATCACATAAACATTCAATCGTACACATATGTATATATGTTATGTATAATGCATACTCAATTTGACTATTCTGGGTATGTTTCCTTTATTTACATCTCATGATCATCTATACTTTAAAACTCATATATGTCTAATTTGAATGTAGGTTTACACCTTAATGATGCAAATTTATTCTAAGTTCGTCACTTAATCATACACTAAGGTTCATAGCTCAATACACTTGATTATTATAATATCATCAATCAATTATTCACCAATGTTATTTTAACATTATATGATCACACAATATCCAAACTCTCATTCATTCTTACTTGATACACATTACTCATCTCCTTCCAATCATATTAGCATTTGTAAGAACAATTTTATTCTTATAACACTCATAAATTTCCAGATTTTATACACTTAATATCAACAATCCTTTCACCATGTTATATCCTCAATTACAACCTATACATATCCAAGACTTTATCAACTTATTCAACCTCAAACTAGGTTCATTTCAATTTCCATTCAATTCTAAATGCATCATAGGAAAGTAGCTTACCATTTGTTGTTTCCAACATCACATAAAAGAAGAATAACTCACATTGATGGCCTTTCCAGTTTTTTTCTCAAGACAGATTTTCGGGTCAATTTTGCATGGCCATTTTTACATAGGAAATGAGGTATTTAGGAAATACATTCTTCTAAAAAAATGTTCCCATATATCTTAAGTTTCTAACGACACCAATTTCACACAATTTGGTTCATTATTTGTCTAGTTATACACAAAATACTTCAGACTATTCTTACACCATGACAAAACACTGGACTCAAATTCAAGCCAAAATTTGAAACCCTTAAAGACAGAATTAAAATTATATTCCTTCATGGAAAATATATCCATATGTCTTGAGTTTAATATAAACTTAAAATCATCCCATTTGGATGTCTACCGGTCAAGATATCGCTAAAATACAGATGCATGTCTAGTGGAAACGTTACAGCTAACATATTCCAGCCATTCTCTTTCAAATTTTTCCATATTTTCAACTCCTCTATCACGATCATTTATCACTAACTATCATCATATATGATTCATTAATAAAGCCATGAAGATCAATATGTTACTTACTTGATTTACTCAAAGCGTTTTCAAGAGTCTCTAAGAAACTCTAGCTCCTCCAACATACACAATCATCAACTTTTAAGGTGGAATAGGTTGGGTCTTTTAGCAATAAGAAGATTATAGCAAGATATTTAAGTGGCTAGTGTAAGATTAAGGTCAAAAGTCAACTTGATGGAGGGTGGTAAGAGTTTCATAGATGAAGAGAATAACGAAGAAAATGAGAGTGCTTTTGGTAGAAATGAAAGACAATGAAGATGTCTTTCAAATGGACAATAATGTGGGTTTTAAAAACTTAGGGGGTGTCTTGACACTTGTTATGACACCTTCCACTTAAATGATTTATGCTAAATAACACTTAATTGTTTGGCCTATTTGTCTCCAATTTTCAATAACACTTATCATTAAATCTTAATGTCACTTATCAATAATTTCTATTGCCATTTGACACTTATTTCTACTGCCCTTTATCAATTGTTTTGCCACTTGACTTTTTTCCTAGTTCGAAAATATCCATAATTTTAGAAAATTTTCAAATTTCACCAATAATTCTAAATCAATAATTTAATTCATCAGATCAATTTTTAAGGCAAAATATTCACTATCCATATCATAATCACATTAAAACAATCATTTATACCTAGAATATGTCAAATGAGTGCATGAACAAATCATTGTAATGTGTGGAATAATCAAATTCATGTGTATGTATGTTATATTATGCATAAGCATGAAGTGCATTTCTTAATTTTCTCATTGATACCTCTCATGTACAGTATTCTAGGGTTCTAACCCTTAGCACGAGAAAACGGGATGTTACAAATGGTGTGGGCATCTCTTTTGAAACAACTTAAATCTTTCCTACACTTTGTAGAATGATTCCTCTTCACTTTGTTGGAAATTTGTTATCGCCTTGAAGATCCTTGTAGTCTTTGTTAAGGGAAAGTACTTAGTCAAAAAGACTTATACCAATTGCTACCATGTTGTCACATTTTCCGGGTTGAGAGAATTCAGTGACATCATAGCTTGATCTTTAAGCATAAATGGGAATAGCCTCATCTTAACTGAATCCTCTAATAATCCATTATACCTTAATGTGCCATATATCTCCAAGAAATTGACCAAATGAGTATTAGGATCTTTATTGGCCTATCCATAAAATTGGACATTAATTTGCAGGATGTTTAATAGAGCTAGTTTAATCTCAAAAGCATTAGCTTGTACTAATGGTTTTGTAATTCTTTTGTGATTTGCATTGACATGACCTCTTAAACTCCATGAGGGTTCTTTGTTATCCTCCTTGGTTTCTTTCTTCTACCATTGATGTCTATATAGCTTCCTAGTGTGTTACTTCTCAAATCTCCCTCTCTTGCTTGGTGATGTCAGTAACTTATGTATCTAAGAGTTTTCTTGAACTCTTAGTTACCCTTGTGTTCACGGACCTACAATAACATAAGAAAAGTATTAAAAATACTCAAATAAAAGTAACTCAAATTGCAGTAGATGCTAACTAATCAACTCCCAGAAATGACTCCTGACCACGCGTCGTAACGCTAATCAAAATTAAAATAACTAGACTACTACTGTAGCAGTGGCAAGTCTAGGTCGATCCCACAGAGAATGCGTGTAAAGTCTAAGAAATGAAATTAATCGGTGTTTACGAAAAAGGGGAGTTTTTGGATTTTCAAATTAAACAGAATTTAAATAGAAATTGAAATAAAAAATAACTAGAAACAAAATAATTAGAATTTAAAAATCAAAAGAAATAAATCTTGGTTTCCGGTCTCCTTCATTATTGAACTTGCGTTGATCATCGACACTAAAAATAACCAATTTATTAGTTTAGTATTCGTCGTGGTAAATTTCTCTACCTATTTTCTCTTATGTCTAGCTAATCAAAACATGTATTTGAATTAACCCTTATTAATTAATAACCTGGATACGATCTCAGATTTAATTAATTAATAGC
>JANIHZ010041385.1:0-18957 GCA_027478365.1 Erythroxylum rufum | reverse complement strand
CCCACATAAATAAACGTGGACCCTACATAAATAAATGACTGAGATTTACTGGACACAATAAGACACCATAAAACTGGACAGAGGATCTGGACTCGAATTTAAAGTAGAAGACCTTAGGGAGACTCGAAGAAAAACATACGCCGGCCTTTTAGCCATCTTCTTCTGTTACTGTTACTCCAAGCATTTTTAAAGCTTTCTCAAAGCCCTGCTTAATTCAAATACTCCTCAAGTTTGCATTCCACTTGGAGATCGAACTCTCAGATCCAGGTGATCGGAACCAGACTCTGCAGTTGTCGGCGCCGGTGCCAGTTGTATATATAGATGGAGAACTTGATTTCTTTGGTCAATAAAATTCAAAGAGCTTGTACGGCTCTAGGCGATCATGGTGACACTAGCGCATTGCCTACTCTCTGGGACTCTTTGCCGGCGATAGCCGTTGTCGGTGGCCAGGTTACCTCCGGATTCGCCTCTCCACATTCCTTTTCTTGTTTTCTTTCATTACCTCCTTTGGAAAGTTGGCGGTTTTGCTCCATTTCCGTGACATCGGCTGGTTTGTTCACTAGAAGTTAACATTTTACGTAGATTTGGTGTCTAATGAATCATTTCTGGAGTCTCTTGCTTGTTTTGAAATGACTTCTTGTTTCTGTTCTATGCGTTTCATCTTTTATGCTTATTATGTTATTTTGAGTATGTTTCGTGTTGAGATAAGAGTTCTGGTAAGTCTTCCGTGTTGGAGAGCATAGTTGGGAAGGACTTTCTGCCCCGTGGATCTGGTAATTAGCTTATACTGATTTTATTTGCTAACACTACTGTATTTCAAGTTTTAAATTATGGACTGAGAGGGTCAGGTTTCAATGTTATGTAGGGATTGTCACTCGGAGACCGCTTGTCTTGCAACTTCATAAGCTTGACGAAGGCAGCAGGGAATATGCAGAATTCCTTCACCTTCCAAGGAAAAGATTCACCGATTTTGGTAAACTTTTATTTTATTTTATGTATGTACTATTGTTTTAATCAAGATGTTTCTTGACTACTCTTTAAATTCACTTCATAATTGATTCATCATACAGCTGCTGTGAGGAAGGAGATTCAAGATGAGACTGATCGAGAGACTGGTCGCACCAAACAAATCTCTAGCGTTCCTATTCATCTCAGTATATATTCTCCTAATGGTAATATGTGCACTGATGATTTTTAATATGAAGTTAAAGTTGTCATTATACATTCTAGAGTTTTCATTTCAATTGGTCCTAGCAAATGCAACTCCAAATAAGCATATGTGGCATGTAGACTTGGTTGTGCTTTGCTATCATTTGTTATCAGCTCTTAATATTGATCTTCTTTTGAATATTGACAGTTGTCAATTTGACATTGATTGATCTTCCTGGGCTAACAAAGGTAGTAGTTGGTAAGTTGAATAAGTTCTGCTAAAAATGGTTGATTGTCATTTTTGTACATTCCCGCTTTCAATGGCAACCCTAGAATAATGGCAAAGAGGAATGGTTCCAAACCTTATGGCTTAAATGTTTTACCTGTATGTAGTTAACAAATTCTTGTCAGATACTTAGGCCAACGTCTATCTTCTGTGACTTTAATTGTCACCAATTATGTTTTTTTTCTCTTTAGTTGTTATATTCTCAATGTTAGATTCCATTTTGCACTATTTCTAAGTGTCCATATAATTTGTTCAATGCAGAGGGTCAGCCAGACAGTATTGTGCAAGATATTGAGAATATGGTTCGCTCCTACATTGAAAAGGTAATACACATTATTATTGCTAATCCTTAGTGGAGTAGTGACAACAGTAGTAGTAGCATAAAATGGGCGCCTATCCAATTTTCTTATGAATTGTATTTAGGCCAACTCTTTACAAAAAGTTTTGCCTAAATGATTAGAAATTCTTTAAGCAGTTGATCATATCTTTAATCTACCACTCTATATTAATAGTATAGTAGTATAGTTGTTTATGCTGTCAATAGAAGTTCTAGAGTTTGTACAAGGATGAATATACAATATAACGTTGTTTTCGTTTGCTAAAACTTTTGATGTAGCCCAACTGTATAATTTTGGCAATTTCACCTGCCAATCAAGATCTTGCTACATCTGATGCAATCAAAATATCTCGTGAGGTTGACCCTACAGGTAATCTATAAACATTTTCCCTTTTTGTCTGCATTTGTTATTCTCAACTTTGGTTGGAAAATTGCTCAGTGTATGTTCAATGCAATCTTTATATCATGGTTTCAAAATTACAAAAAAACCCCTTTTAATGGTTATTAGAATGTAACAATTTCAGGAGAGAGGACGTTTGGAGTCTTAACAAAGATTGATCTTATGGACAAGGGCACCGATGCAGTTGATGTGAGTTTGTGTTGTTTGAGGCTTTAAAGTTGTGAAGACCTCTACTTTCTATTGCTATATATCTATCCAAGCCTTAAAACTATAAATGGTCTTAATGCTTATTGAATAAGGTCTTAATTAGAAATTGTTTCCAAGCTAACCTACTAGCTTCAAAAGTTTGTAGTTACCACAATTTGGTCTACGTGAACTCCTGTTAAGCTCTTCCTTCATACTTTCTTTTTCTACCTTCCTGTTAAGTAGTCTTGCATATTGTTGATTTCAATTGCCTATTGGAATTAATGCATACCTTCTTTGTCATTAATGTGTTACATTCTAAAACATATTTTGGATTTGGCTAGATACTAGAAGGAAAAGCCTATCGGCTTAAGTTCCCTTGGGTTGGTGTTGTTAATCGCTCACAAGCAGATATAAATAAGAATGTTGACATGATTGCTGCTCGATGTAGAGAGCATGAATATTTTGCTAATACCCCATAGTACAAGCACCTTGTGCATAGAATGGGTTCTGAACACTTGGCGAAGATGATGTCAAAGGTGAACATTGTTATCTTCCTCTTGCACTCCCTAATCTCCAAATTGGAAATTTTTTTGGTCCAGTCAAGTGTTCATCAATCTATAAACTAATAGTAATTATAACTTTCTCAGCACTTGGAAATGGTTATCAAGTCCAGAATTCCAGGAATCCAATCGCTAATCAACAAAACAATTTCTGAACTTGAATCTGAATTGAGTTGTCTTGGAAAGCCTATAGCTGTTGATGCTGGGGTAAGTATGCTTTTATTTCCTTAACTGGCTTATCTTATGAACTGGAACATATTTTCAGTATTAATACTATTGTTCCCTCTCTCTCTCACTTGTCCACAGATAACACACTATTCTTTGTAATGACTTTGTTATTCACTTGTCATGCAGGGGAAGTTGTACACAATCATGGAGATTTGTCGTCTTTTTGATCAAATCTATAAGGAACATCTTGATGGAGTGTATGTATTGCATTTAAACCTTTTTCCTTTATGACATTTAATCATATTTGTTTGTTTCATCTTTCTGTGTTTTGCCATCAATCATAATAAATTCAATATGACATAATTGTGTCATTCACAGTCGACCTGGTGGTGACAAAATTTACAATGTTTTTGATAATCAGCTTCCAGCTGCTTTGAAAAGGTTGCAATTTGATAGGCAACTTTCAATGGATAATATTCGAAAATTGATTACAGAAACAGACGGATATCAGCCTCATTTAATAGCTCCTAAGCAGGGTTATCGTCGTCTCATTGAATCTTCTTTAGTTACAATCAGAGGTCCTGCTGAGGCTGCTGTTGATGCGGTATGTATGAAAATTAATAACTAAACATATTTTAGCATATTTTTTTTGTTGCATTTGAAAATTAACTATTTTTTTCTTGTACATCAATAGGTAGAGAGTTAGTGATGTGCGGAAAAAGGTTTAAACAACAGATTTACCATCTGTAGGACCCTAGGATGTCTTAATAGGCCAAATAACCTTTTGTCATCTCTAATCCATTGTGATTTAGTGTGTTCATCATGTGCAGAAACATTAGTCATGAGATGGTCTTCCTTCATCACACCCCACATAAATGCCTCTAAAGTTTTACGCCACATAAGATAATTGTTGGCATGTTCTAGTTTCCAATCATAGGTTTTGGTTGGAGCAGGGATTAGTTCTGCCATTGCCTTACTCGAAAAGAGCTTCATCATTGCCCTTTTAGTTTCATCCATATTTACTTTCTCAACGTTACTTTTGGTCTTCTCTGGATCACTAGTTGCCATATTTTTTTGGAACGTCATCTCAACTCTCCAATGTCTTTCTGTCGACAACCTCTAGCTATTCACTCGTCGGCATCGATCCCCTTAGGCTGTGTGACCACTTCTGGCCGTTCACTCGCCAGCCTCGACCTCCTCAGGTTGCACGACCACCTCTAGCCGTTCACTTGCCGGCGCCGACCCCCTCAGGTTGGGGGACCACCTCTGGCCGTTCACTCAGTGGCATCAACCCCCTCAGGTTGCGCCTCTCTAGTGCCAATAGCAACGCTGGTGCCACCGCTGCATAGTGGTGTGACGTCACTAGTTGCACATTACCATTCTCTTAGCCCACGTTGGGGCTCAAATTACCCAAATTGAGAGACTTGAAACAACCATCTAGTCCTTGACTAGAGGTATCAATCCTATTTGAGTTAAATTGAAAAGAAGATTTTGGGTTTTGGGTGAATTTGGGAGTTAGGGTTTTGGGATAGAAGGGATTTTGAGAACCAAGGGAGTTAGGGTTTCGGGACAGAAATTGGGAATTAGGGATTTTGAGAATCAGGCTCTGATACCATATTAACGAAGTTAGTAAGTAATTTTTTGGGAAAAGCCGTAAATTCACTATGTTAGGCTGATAATAATATATATAATTAGGAGTTACAATTATAATAGGAAATTGTATCTGTGAGTAAACCATGGGATAAATACTATATCGCATGATTTACTTTATAACGTTATAACATCCTTAATAGTTAGCATTGTGAGTTAGTTTATGTCTTCCCCAATAATTAATTACTGGTCCGCTTTAGAGCAAATCTTATGATATTTGAAGGGAGCCCTCAGATGAGGTATACTATATAAAATCATGGTCACACTTGTTTATAGTGCTTCTCAGATGTAGATTGGATAGGATCCTATATTGAGCAAAAATCTGCCACATGCTATTGTGTCTTCGTTAGAGGAAATTTGGTTTCATCAAAACGTAAAAATCAAAATGTTTTATCTTGCTGAGTGCATGATCAAAATACAGAGGTATGGCACAATCTATGTGCGAAATAATATGGATTTATCAACTTATGATTGAAATTGGTCTTAAAGTCTCAATGCCAGTAAAGTTATGGTGTGATAACCAAGCTACTCTTTATATAGCCTCTAATCATGTGTTTCATGAATGAACTAAGCATATTGAGATTGATTGCCATTTTGTTTGTAAAAAGATGCGACAAAATTTAGTTTCCACATGATAGATGAAGACTAGAAGAACAATTAGGACATCTTTTTACAAAGGCTCTAAATGGGACTTGTGTTGAATATCTTTGTAACAAGCTGGACATTATCCACATCTATGCTCTAGCTTGAGAGGGAGTGTTGCAAAGTAGGAATTAATTTATATACATATTTAGGGTTGAATTATAGGGTGATTGTAGGGATTGAGAAATTTTCTCCCTGATTGAGATATTATCTCCCCACCATTTTTAGGCCCTCATTATGTATATAAATAGAAGAATATTGTAAATACAAAAATATGCCTCCATTTGTAATAGGTCTAACTTTCCGCTATTTTGATTGAACGTACACAACCAAATATTTTAAGATGTAGATGAATTTTGGTACTTAAGTTAAGATAGAGAATCGAAAGTATATTCATAAGATTTTTGAATCCCAAATCCCTTGATGGTAGTCTGTTTATGAGATGTGCCATTATGAGAATGGCTTCCCCTAATAGTTCTTTGTACATTTCTTTGAAACATAAATGCCCAAGTTGTGATAAGTAAATGACTTTTTTTTTTGGTCTCAGCTACTCCATTTTATATTGGAGTGCTAAAACAAGAAGATTTGTGAATAATCCCTTTTTGATCGTGAAGCCTTATTTTATCTTTTTTGGCATGAGATTGTACGAAGAGATATGATAGAGGTGATTTACCCTTGCAAACTCAGGTTTTCAAGTGCTTCTAGGTTGTATAATCCATCCTTCTGCTTAGCATGTCCGATCATCCTCCCTGAATCTTAGTCCTAAAATACTTGAGTAGGAAAATGTGATTTTGAATCCTATTGAATCAAAACCCTAATCTTTCTATTCTAAGAACATGCTAGATCAAACCCCAAATCATAAGTTTGAGACCCAATCCAAAAGAAATCAGAAATCAATTTACGTTGCAAGTATTTACTTATGCAAATTAATTTCTTGCAGTAACCATGAAGACATTCACGCCTCCCTTGAAGAACTCACTCTGAAATTTTATTAATCAATCAAATCTGATCCAAAAGTTGACCTAAAGACATATATTTATACCTAGGTTAAATAAAAGGTTGGGCTAAAATACATGGAAGCCCAAAATAAAACAAAGTCCAAAAACTAAATAAATAAGTCTGATATGCTCTTAGGCTTAAGTGATGAAGCATTAAATAGCCCAAGTCTTCGTGTCTTCAAGCTCCAATTGTATCTGGTCCAAGGATTTGAGTTAAATGGATTAGTTTGAGCTTAATTCCAATAAACTCTCCTCCAATAGGCTTGGAGTTCGCCATCTTCTCAAGATCCTTACTCCTGCTCACATCAAGGTCAGTCCCCAGCCTAAGTGTATTTTAGTACTGGATCTCCCCTGAGGGGAGTCAAAGTTGTGGATCTGAGGATCTGAGTGGTAATGTAGTTTTTGCATAGCTTGGTGTGTGGTGTAGTGAAGCATCTTCCAAGAGTTAAATCCTCCATAAGTAGGCCGTTCTCCCACTGCAAGATAGGTGTAACTGACTAACAATCAGTTGCTCTCTAATGCTTGTAGTGATGATCTCTGTAAGTGAGTTCAGAGAAGTGGTTTGATTCTTGAATCTTCTGTAGTTTCTCTCCTTCCATAGGGCCTGAATACAGGTAGCGATCGAAAGAAGGGTTATGACCTTGTCACCTTCTGACAAGTGTAGGTTAGGAATCTCTTGCATTATGTCTAGGAGTCTTCGTGCATTCAGGTCTGGTGCACTAAGGGTTGAGAACGTGAACCAGAGTGTTCTGGAGAAGCCACACTAAAAAAAGAAGTGGTCTCTAGATTCATCCACTATGCGACAAAAGATACAGTGCTTAGGGGAAGATAAAAAGTGTAGTCGATCCATTGTGCTCAATCTATTTCTCATTGCCAACCATAGCAGGAAACTCACATTGGGTCTGAGAGTTTTATTCCAAATCAGAGTATCCCATCCTACCCTATTTTCTGGCCTTACACTGAATTTCCTTACTGTCTTGGGAGTGATCTCTGCAATGGAGATAACCCTCCATAAATAGGTGTCTCTCTCCCCTTGTCTTATTAGAGGTGGAATGTGGAGACAGTTTATTTCAGCTGAAGACAGTGTCCACTCACCATTAGAAATGATAGCATGGACTTTAGCCTTCTTGGGAATGCGGTCTAAAAGAGAATTAGCCAAGTTGATGTGAATTAAGGGACCATTTCCTGACCAATTGTCAAACCAGAAAGAAAATCTATCCCCTTCCCCTATTTGGCAAGTAATATGTTGATGGATTTCACCCCTCATACCTAGGAGTTGGTTAAAGAACCAAGTGTAGCTAGGCTTGGGGTTGAGAGACCAGAAATTCCTTCCTTTTAATATATAGGTATACATCCATTTGGCCTATAAGGTTTCCTGATCATTTAATAACCTCCATATTCTTTTATACATGAGAATTCTATTCTTAGTAACTATGGATTCAATTCCCAATCCCCCTTCCTCCTTAGGTTGGCATATTGACTTCCAAGCTACCTTGGCCATTCCTTTTTCCCCATTCTTTTGCCCTTACAAGAATTGTTTCATCAACCTCTCGATTGTTTTAGCCAGTCCTTTGGAGAGGAAAATGTAAGAGCTCCAGTAGAAGCTTATGGACAAAATAACAGATTTGAGAAGCTGAAGTTTACCTCCATAGGAGAGAGCCTTATTGGACCATGAACCCAACTTTTTCTGAATCTTTTCAACCAATGGGAGACGTTAACAGAATCTGAGACGTTCAGAGTAGATAGGGATCCCCAAGTAGGTCAGGGGGGGATCTTTAACCTCCATACCAATAGCTTGAGCTAAGGCATTCAAGAGGTGAGAGGCACTCTTGGAGAGAACAATGAAACTCTTGTGGAGGTTAGTACATAAACCAGACATTCCTTTAAATTGATTAAGAGTGGACATCAGGAGAGAAACCGAATGCACATTAGCTTGGCATAAGAGTATGAGATCATCTGCAAAACATAAATTTGTTAGAGAAATCCCTTTGCATTTAGAATGGTACCTGAACCTTGGCTCCCGAGAAATGTTATACTTAAGCAATTGGGTTAGGACTTCCATACAAATAAGGAATAGGTAGGGGGAGAAGGGGTCCCCCTGCGTAAGGCCTTTTTTCCCTTTGATCAAACCAGTGGGACTCCCATTTATCATAATCCCATAAGAAGCAATAGAAATACATTGGTGGATCCAATTGATGTAGATTGGAGGGAAGTTCATTACTTCCAATACTTGAAGTAAGAATTCCCAGTTTACACTATCAAAGGCTTTCTGAAGATCAACCTTAATAGTACAATTTTGTGGAGCCCTCTTGCAAGTATACCCTTTTAGGAGTTCTTGAACCAAGAGAATGTTATCCCCAATATCTCTACCTGCCACAAAAGCCCCTTGATTCTCACTTATGAGAAACTTTAGAACCTCTTTCAATCTGCTAGCCAATATTTTGGCTATAATCTTATAGAGGAAGTTGGTGCAAGATATAGGCCTGTAGTCTGTCCATGAAACCGGACTGGGCTTTTTAAGAATAAGGCAGAGGAAGGTCTTGTTGATTTCTTTAAGGAGAAGTCCTTTTAGGAAAAACTTCCGCACTGCCTCTTTGACAATTCCACCTACGTAATTCCAGGTTTTCTGAAAAAAGAAGCCATTTAAGCCATCCGGGCCAGGGGCTTTAGAACTATTCATGCTAAACACTACCTGATCAATTTCCTGATCCGTAACCGGGCTAGTGAGCCTGTGAACTTCTTGGTTTAGGATTTTAGAGGTAACAAACTGGCTAAGGTTGAGGCCCTGCAATTGGGAAGGGTCCGACCCTAGAAGTTTACTGTAAAACAATAGAGCATCCTTAGCTACTTCTCCTTGACCAAAAACTTCATTCCCATCTTCAGTATGAATTGAGGTAATTCTATTGATATGCTTACGGGCTAACAGAGTATTGAAAAAAAAAACTTAGAGCATCTATCCCCCTCCTTGATCCAGGATATCCTAGATCTTTGTTTCATCAAGGAGTGCTGATTAGCCACAACTTCCAAATACCTTTTGAGTACCTCTTTTTCAGCTGAAGCTAAGTTTTCATCTGAGGGATTCCTTGCCAAAGCTTGTTGTGAGGAATAGAGTTTGTCCCTAGAGAGGTCAATCTCCTTGGTGAGATTTTGTCCTCTTTTCACATTTAGAATTTTCAACTCCTGCTTTATAGCCTTAAGCTTCTAGATACATATATATTGCTTTGTCCCATAGCACCGAAACTCCATACCCTTCTGAATTGCTTCATGAAAGCCCTCTATATCAGCCAGAAGGTTGTTGTATCTAAAGGGGTGTTGAGATTTGTAAGAAGAGAATAGATCCATTAGCTTCATAGGAGTATGGTCTGAAATCCCTGGGTCTAGGAATTTTGCATAGTTGAATGAAAAAGAGGAGAGCCACTCTCTATTGATCATAATTCTGTCCAATTTTTTCCTGATGTTCCCATGAGAACTTTGCTTGTTGGTCCATGTAAATTCATGGCCTGTAGCCTTTAGATCAACAAGCTCAACATCTTGAACACAATCATATAGATCCGTAGAATAGTTCCAAAGATTGCAATTCCCCTCGGCCTCAGATCTGAACAAAGTAGTGTTGAAATCTCTTCCAACCATCCACAGTGAGTTTATTGAAGGTTTGATCTGTCACAGAATGTTCCAAAGATCAGTTCTCTGAAATGTAGTATTGAAATCATAGATAAAAGTACCTATAATCCTTGTGTTTTCGGATTTAAAGCAAATCCGAGTGTGCAAAAATTGAGAATTGGTCTCAAGAACTTCTAGATCCACAAAAAGGTCATCATAGGCAACAATAATCCTCCCATAAGCATGGCATTGATGGTTGGATATGAATTGCAAATTGCTACCCAAACAGCTTAACTTATTTAGATTTTCCTCCCTAATTTTTGTCTCCAACATGTAAAAAACCCACGGTTTCTCCTGCTTCAAAAAATCCTTTAAGGCACAAAGCTTCACAGGATTATTTATTCCTCTCACATTCCATAGTACTATCGACATAATTAATTGATTTTCCCTTTAGAGCTTTTCCTACTGCTCCTAGTAGTTTTCCTAAAGGTAGTTGGTTCAAAGATAGCTTCTTGAACTAGTTCTGCTGGTTCCTCCACTTTTGATGAGCTACATTCGGTCATATTGTCCCCCAAGTCCCCATTATTATGATTTTCTTCAATAGGAGCTTCAATTTCCCTTCCCTCCTTCATGTCAGGCTTGCTATCTGCAATTGAGGTCTCCTTGTGGTGGGCTGGTAGTGTTTCTGCCTTCTTTGGATTATTGCAAGGGTTAGTGGATAAAACAGTAACCATTGGGGTCTGCTCTTGTTGCACTACTGCTGCCTCATTCTGCTCATTATGCGTGTTATAGAGATATGTGTGTTATAAAACTAAAACTATAAAAAGATTATAGTTAAAAAAGTTTGAATTAGGAAAACAACTTCTTTGTAAAAATGTAAGTGAAAGGTTGCATGAATCAATGACTCTCTTCAGACCCTCGTAAAGCGAAGAGTCTTGTGCAATGGGTGTGTTAACTTTTAGATAATGAAAAACCAAAGGGGTTAATTGTTTCGCAAACTTTTTTGGCACCAACAAAATTCAAACAAGCAAAACCAAAATAATAAAAACATCAGAAATTTGATAGCGCAGTTCACCACATCTTGCCTACGTCTGCGGGGCCCTCACCTAACTTAATAACTTTCACGAAAGTACAATAGATTTACCTAAGGCTTTATTGAGCTGACACCACTCAACCCTTGAGACTATCTCTCAACTTCACTTCCCGTGAAAGAATATCACATCCAATAGTATGACCGCCTCGTACTAACCTCGACAGAGGATTTTCACACACTGTTTAATAATAAAGATAATTAAACAAACAACTCAAGTGATTAAAATAATAAAGAACGAAAACTAAATACACTTGAGATAGACAAGAACAACTTCCCGATGAGTTCTGCTCTACTGAAATAGATTTGGAAGTCGTCGCAACAACAATGGGCCAATCACGATAACACATCAAAGAAAACGTAACACAAAACCATTCAACCCAAGTGATGTAATCCACAGAAATTCCAGCACAAAGATAACCAACTGATTCTCACAATTCCCGAAAGAAAATTACAACATAAGTTACGTCATCCACAGAAGAATCAAGAGAACCCCATATGTCTTTAACACACAATCAAGAAGGACAAGTCTTGATTAAAAAACGATTAAACCACCACCCTATGTATCCAACCAAAAAGAACAAGTGCACCTTCAACTATATATATGGAGACATGCTCAATTAACGCCTCTGCAATACCACTTTAGCTATATTTCCGTTTTTAATCTTCAATTAATGCACACTTATAACATTACTGCACTCACGTCCCCAACATGCACACCATACTATGTCACACATGCCTTGCACACTTTTGCAAGACACCTATGCATACACCAAAAGACTTGTCTCACATAACACACATATGCTCTCACCCAAGACATGAACAATTACTGTAATGCTTTTTTTTTTCAATGTCTTATCACCGCACAACCCAACTGCAATATCTACCTTTTTTTTTTACTTCAACAAGAGATTCACATCTACTTCAGCCACACAAAAAAACAATGTCCCAGTTCTAAAAAAATAAAATAAAATTCGTTTTTCTATTATTCACCAAAATCTAACAGTACATAATTCAAATACTAACATGATAATATACTTCAATATTGTGTGGGATTCTATCACAACTAGAAGATTATCCATAAACCATTTGAATCCAAGTCATTATCTAAATAATATCTTATATGTCTAATTAATAAATAATGCTAAAACATATATCCTAACAATCTTCCCCTTTTTGGCATTATTTGTCACAAATATGAAACTCCCCTTAAACAACATGATTGGACATATAAATCAAATGCACAATCCATATGAAAAATACTCCCCCTTAATAAAATATTAAGTTCCAAGTTCCAAAAAACGTCACAATTGAATTCAAATTTCTCGTCCTTGTTATAAAAAGATACCAAAAAGTATGACAAATAGTCACACATATACTATGAAATCTCCCCTTGAATGGAACATTCACCATAAACAATGTGATGTCTCCTCCTTGGGACAAAAACATAATTATAATAATCACCAATAGATTCAGCGGAAGAATCATAAGCACACCAATATAACAATTTATCACCATTCAAAAACACTAAGAGATATGCTCGAAAGAGAGAAAGATACTCGAGAGAGATTCATACCAATGAAAGAGCTGAAGAGTCTTCGGTAGAGCCAAACAGAAGTCACAAAGTAAACTACTAAAAAGATGAGACGACAATAGCAACATAAAACTAAAGAACTAAAAAAAACTTTTCTTCTTTTTTGCTTTGTTTTTTTTAACAACAAAAAAATACTTAAAAAATGTAAGGCACACTGTCCCTGTACCCCTCGAAGAATCTCAAACCTGGTCCTTTTTTTTGGCTCAAATGAAGATGTGTAACATAAGTAGCCTGCAAGTCCTCGATAATCAATCCTTTTTCTTTATCTTGTTTATCTTCTTTCGCTGACATCTCCAATGACGTTTTCTACTAGATGATTTCTTCGGATTCGAGATGAAGAATCTCGATTAAAATCAGCTTCTATTGTTTTGGGTGATTCATCATCCGAAGTAGCTGAAAGTTCTTCAGTTCGTGCAGTTACTTCCTCAACAGTAACTAACTGCAAATCTGAGCTATTTCTTGTTTTTCCTTCACTACATTTTTGTGCTTGTACTTGACCCTTTCTAATCCAAGCTTGCTTCGATATCTGGGATGCTTCTGGAAATTTAATTGAGAGTGTCTAGATTTTCGATTTAGTCTTCTTTGAAACAACATCTATAGTAACTAATAACATCTTGGCCTTATATGCTCAATGACTCCACAAAAATGACATGTGGGTATAAATCTTCGATTCTTTTTCGATGTTTCTTCTTCTCGGACAGATTTGGATATGTCACCTTTCTTCTCATTCACTTTAGAGCATTCACCCTTATAACCAATGCCTTGAAGATCCCCTTTAACTTTACCAATTTTCAACAACTTTTCTAGCCTTTCGGTACCTCCATTTAGCATTCTCAATCCCTTTTCGGTACTTACTAATTTCATTCTAGCATCACCAAGCTCATTTGACGTCAACATCAAATTCTTTTCCAACTCTCGGATGGTGTTCTTTATGGAAAGATTCTCTTCCTTCAATCTTTCATTCTTTCCACACGTTTTCACCCATTTTTTATCTTCTAGGCCACTTCTGTCGCTGTCATAATCTGATATTGGATCTTGAGCTAGATTGTTTTCAAAATTTTCTGATTTTCCCTCTTTTCAACCTTCACTTACTTCCTTCTTAGTTACTGTTAAGTAAGTAACTGGATTTTTGCTATGTAAGCTAACCAATGCAGCACCATTCGCTATTTCTTCTTCATTTCTGGATTCGTTATCACTCTAAGTGCTCGTATAGGACTTTCCTTTTCTCTTCATGGTATTAGCACACTCCGCTTGAATATGTCCGAAGCCTTGACACTTATGACATTGAATTCTCTTTACCTTACTTTCTCCTTTTTGAGTTTTGGCTTGTTGACTTGAATTGTTACTCGATAAACTTCCACCATATTGTCTAAAGTCTAATTTGTCCTTCTTAATTCTTTTAAGCCATTCACCAAAATTTCGTGTGAGTAGTGCCAAGTCTTCGTTTTCATCTGATTCATCTTCCGCATCATTCACACTTTTTCCAGTGTCCACCTGCAATGCCTTTTTTGCAACCATGTTCGCGAAACTAGGATCTGCACCAACTTGCTACCAAGTTCTGAATCAGTAACCTTGCTTTGATACCAATTGAAAAACCAAAGGGGTTAATTGTTTCGCAAACTTTTCGCAAACTTCTTTGGCACCAACAAAATAAAAACAAACAAAACCAAAATAATAAAAACACCAAAAATTTGGTAACGCAGTTCGCCACACCTTGCCTACGTCTACGGGGCCCTCACCCAGCTTAATAACTTTCACGAAAGTATAATAGGTTTACCTAAGCCTTTATTGAGTTGATATTATTTAACCCTTGACACTATCTCTCAACCTCACTTCCCGTGAAAGAATTTCACACCCAATAGTATGACCGCCTCGTACTAACCTCGATAGAGGATTTTCACACACTGATTAATAATAAAAATAATTAAATGAACAACTTAAGTGATTAAAATAATAAAGAACGAAAACTAAATACATTTGAGATAGACAAGAACACCTTCCCAATGAGTTCCGCTCTATTGAAATAGATCTGGAAGTTGTCGCAACAATAATGGGCCAATCAAGACAACACATCAAAGAAAACGCAGCACAAAACCATTCAGCCGAAGTTATGTAATCCACAGAAATTCCAGCTCAAAGATAGCCAGCTGATTCTCATAATTCCCGAAAGAAAATTACAACATAAGTTACGTCATCCACTGAAGAATCAAGAGAACCCCATATGTCTTTCATGCACAATTAAGAAGGATAAGTCTTGATTCAAAAATGATTAAACCACCACCCTGTGTATCCAACCAAAATGAACAAGTGCACCTTCATCTATATATATGGAGACATGCTCAATTAATGCCTCTGCAATATCACTTCAGCTATGTTTCATTTTTAATCTTCAATTAATGCACACCTATAACGTTGTTGCACTCACCGCCCTAACATGCATGCACACCATACTATGCCACACACACCTTGCACACTTTTGCAAGACACCCATGCATATACCAAAAAACTTGTCTCACATAACACACGTATGCTCTCACCCAAGACATGAACAATTACTGCAACGCTTTTTTTTAAATGTCCCATCACCGCATAACCTAGCTGCAATATCTACCTTTTTTTACTTCAACAAGAGATTCACATCTACTTCAGCCACACAACAAAACAATGTCCCAGTTCAAAAAAAATAAAATAAAATTCCTTTTTCTATTATTCACCAAAATCTAGTAGTACACAATTCAAGTACTAACATGATAATAGACTTTAATATTGTGTGGGATTCTATCATAACTAGAAGATTATCCATATACCATTTGAATCCAAGTCATTATCTAAATGATATCTTATATGTCCAATTAATAAATAATGCCAAGACATATATCCTAACAGATAATATTAATAAATTTTAGTAAAATTGGTGAGATTAATGAATCTTTCAAGAGCTTCCTAATTGTTTCCACTAAAAACATAGATGAGATCTTTCATTGACGGGAACTCATGGAACCTTCCTAGAAGTCTACTGCATCTTCAGCCCAGTTATCCCCAACACCTCACGAATATGATGCCTTCTTCTGGAAAGGTATTCCGCTTGACAAACTCACAAACAGAATCATTTGTGATAATTTATGTATGCATAGATCTATAGTTCCTTGGGCCACTATGGTATGGAGTAAGCATCTAATGCTGAGGATTTCATTCATCTTCTGGTTGGCCATCAAGAACAAACTATCCACAGTAGACTGAATACCGTATGTGCAATTGAACAGATATTGTCTCATGTGTTCTTTGCAAATGGAATCTTGTAACCACCTTTTTTTTTGAATGCCCCTTCAACAAAACAATATGGGAATACTTCACTGCTCTATGTTCTTGGACGGATCCAGGGATAGTTATTTTAGATATTACTAAGTGTCTCTTAACGCAATTACCTTCCTCTAGACCAGTTCATAGTATTGTCTTTGGAGTTTGTATCTACTCACTTTGGAGAGAATGGACTCTTTGACGCTTCAAGAACAAATCATCTACTAAAGAATGTCTGATCTATTTAATAATCACTAAAATTTGTGAGCTGGTTATGATAAAGAAACTACACTTGACTTGCAGATTAAATATTTGCTCCTCTTTATGTAAATAGAGGCCTGTTTGAAAAGCAAATGCATAGTAGTGCTTCTTTGGGTGAGGGCCTTCGGTAGCCTGGAGCAGCTTTGCCTAGCACTGAAACCTCCCTTTAAGTTGGAAGGACGTCCTTTTTCATTGCCATGGGTATGATAGCTCTGGCCATATGGAAGAAAGTAGTGCAAGATGATTCTTAATGGAGCAAAGGATTTGACATTACTGCAGCACTATGTTCCGCCTGGTTAACAAAGTTCTAAATTTCGATATGTTTTTATGTGTTGATAGTCACCTTCTGTTATATTGTGTCCTAAGGGTACCCCCTTGACATCATTGTCTCTGTAACTTCATTCTTCTTTTGTTAATTCAATTTTCTATTAAAAAAAAAGGTGAGATTGGAAAGGGAGTGGTGTCCAATTGTTCCAATAAAAAGCTTGGAAAAATGAAGGGCTTGTCATATAATTCATATTTGATGAAGTCATATATAAGATAAATTTTATTTTAAAATTTACTTAATTTTATAACGTTACTTAAAATTTATATTATATTTTAATATTTTATAAATTTAGTTAGTCAAAAGACTATAATTTCAAAGAACTTCGAATTATATTATGTTAACATGTTACTACAAGAAAACAACCCCTTTTGCGACGTTTTAAAAACATCGCAAAAGGTCCAGAAATGTTGTAGAATACCATTTGCGATGTTTTAAAAAACGTCACAAAAACGTCACGAAAGGTAGTGTAGGCAAAAGGTTTCCGCGACGCTTTATGAAAAACGTCGCGAAAAATCCTGACATTCTGTGACATTTTGAAAAATGTCACCGAAAGGTCGGATAATCCGCGACGTTTTAAGAAAACATCGTGAATTGTAATAGTTTCTATTACATAATAAATTAAATAAATAATGTATTTATATTTTTCATTTAGTTAATTAGTTTCTTAAGTTAGTTGCTAGATACGTTAGTTTTTCATCTTAGCCGTACATGTGTAGGGCTTGCATGCCTTCTGGGGTTTATTTATACCCTTCGTATATTCTTCTTTGTTAATTCAATTTTTATTCCAGTAATTTTACACAGTTTACATCTCTCTCGTTATTCTTCATCTTCAACCGTCTGCATTTTATCATGGTACCAGAGCGCTCTTTCTTGATTTCTTCTTCTTCAATTTTCATTTGAAGTTCTTGAACTTTCTTCACCCAGAACCTTGATTGTGCATTTTTTTTTCTCTCGTCATGGCAAACTCTACACCTCCGATCAATGGAACCACAGTTCCTCCCACCACTGCTGCCGCTGCTGAGGCACAATTAACTCCGGCCAGCCCCTACTATCTACACGCCAACGAGAATCCAACACTAATTCTCGTATCACCACCACTCACGGGTTCAAACTACCATCAATGGGCACGCTCGATGAAGATGGCCCTCCTATCTAAGAACAAGTACCAATTCGTTACAGGTTCTTTTCCATCACTACCTCCCACTGATCCCCTTCATCAGATATGGATTTGATGCAACACTATGGTCCTTTCTTGGATTGCCCACTGCCTCTCTCACTCCACCGGACAAAGTGTCTTATGGATGGATAAAGCTTCAGATGTCTGGGATGATTTGCATGACCGTTTTTCACAAGGAAATATCTTCAGGATCGTTGAATTGTAGGAAGAAATCTTCTCTGTTCATCAAGGTGATTTGGCAGTTTCGGAGTACTTCACACGTCTCAAGATCCTTTGGGATGAATATACCAACTTTTGCCCGCTGCCTTCCTGTACCTGCGTCAATCTATGTGTGTGTGGTGCTATCACCACCTTCAAGACTTATCAGCAAAACGACTATGTAATTCATTTTCTCAATGGTTTGAATCCTAAGTTCACTTCGGTACGTTCTCAGATTATGTTAATTGATCCACTTCCTCCATTAAATAAAGTCTTTTCGATGGTTCTTCAACAAGAAAGGCAGATGACTCCACCTATTGATCATACCAATTTCTTGGCATCATCTTCCTCTAATTTTCGTCTAAGAAACCCCACTGGTCCACCCTCTGGATCAAGAAATCCATCTCCTACCTTCCAGCCTCAATCACGTTTCAAAATTACAAATAACCCCAATCCACCCTTCACAAAAAAAATTTCCTCCTCCTTCTGGAAAATTTTGCACCTACTGTGGATTAACCAATCACATAGAATCTAATTGCTACCACAAACATGGCTTTCCACCAAATTTTAAATTCAAAAATCCCATAGCTACTGCCATATACTCTACAAATGATCAATCATCAACCATGTTACATCCAAATTCAAATAATCCTCATCAAGAATCCTCATAATCTCCTACTGTCACTTTATCATCGGATGAATACAATAGATTTCTGTCTCTTGCTAATCCTTCTCAAGATCATTCAAATTCTTCAAATCAACAACATATCGCAAATTAAGTGCTAACTACTCCACACATGTCTGCCACTATTTCTACAGGTACCGTTTCATTTATAGCATGTTTAACATCAACTCATTCATGGATTCTTGATACAGGTGCAACTGATCACATTTGTTTTCACTCAAAATCCTTTACTTTTTTGCATAATATTTCTCCCAATTCAGTAAAGTTACCCAACGGTTCTTTTTTGACAGCCACTCAGGCTGGTACAATTCAGTTTTCAAAAGATTTTTATCTTAATGATGTATTATATAT
>JANIHZ010040756.1:0-18979 GCA_027478365.1 Erythroxylum rufum | reverse complement strand
GTGGTTTTCACAGATCATGCGGCAATCCGATATTTGTTTGCAAAGAAAGATGCCAAGCCGCGACTCATTCGATGGGTGTTGCTTTTGCAAGAGTTTGATGTGGAGATCAAGGACAAAAAGGGGACAGAAAATGCAGTTGCCGACCATTTGTCTCGATTAGAGCTTGAGGAATCAAAGCCACCAATACCTATCCAAGAGACTTTTGCAGATGAGTAGTTATTCAAAGTCAATGAAAAGCTTCCATGGTTTGCCGATGTGGTGAATTATTTAGCTACAGGTTTGATTCCTCTGGATTTAAATCCATCCCAAAAGAAAAAGTTCCTATTTGATGCGAAAAGTTATTTATAGGATGAGCCTTTACTATTCATGAGAGGTCCTGATCAAGTGTTTCGAAGATGTATCCCGAAAGATGAAGTCCTAGCAATTTTGAAGCATTGTCATTCATCACCATATGGAGGTCACTTTGGCCCAACAAGAATAGTAGCAAAAGTTCTTCAATCCGGTTTCTATTAGCCTACACTCAATAAGGACAGTTATGCTTTCACTAAGACATATGGCCGATGCCAACAAATGGGTAATATCTCCTGACGTCATGAGCTTCTTTTGACCAACATTTTTGAAGTAGAACTCTTCGATTTGTGGGGTATTGACTTCATGGGACCATTCCCAAAATATTGTGGACAATCCTATATCCTTTTGGCAATGGACTACGTATCAAAATAGGTTGAAGCCATAGCTTTACCGACAAATGATGCCAAGGTTATTCTTTCATTATAGTTCTGTGTTGTTTCAATTTCTTTTTATTTCTTTCATTTGGTTACCTTATTTGCTTTTTATCTGTTTTGTTAAGAATGCAAGGCTGGAGCTGTGAATTATGATTTCAAGTCGCTGAGTCTTCTACACTCCAGGGAGTCCTTATGTTCTCATTTCCTTATTATTATTATGATTATTTAGACATTGAGGACAATGTTGTATTTAAGTGTGGGGGGACGGCTTTCGTTTGTTCTAGGTTATTTGGATTTATACTGTATTTTGAGGGGAAAATTAGGGCACCTTCTTGCTCTTGCTTGAACTTGAGAAAGTTTTTACGTTCGTTGCATGTTTTACACTAAAAACCATCAATTAAAAAAATATACATTTGAAAAAAAAATCGAAAATTACAACAATTTTTTTTTCTTGCATCTTAAGTGTGTTAGCTTTCTTTAAGATTCCCAATTGTTGAATGAGTTCGAGTATTATACTTGAGATTTGGTTAATAACGATGTTAGACCCCGTTTTCGAAGCCCAACTATCCTAAACCATATAACGTGGGTGGTTTTCCTCGTAGGGTTACGTCAACGCACCCTAATTGGCCATCACCGGTTTCTCATCAATCTCATAATATCTCAAGCCACAAAGGAAAGCCCACGCAACGAAATCACAAAAAAACAAGAAGCACAATTGACTCTTCAAACTAGTAGCCCTTAGTCTCTAGTTTATTTTGGAGCAAGAACTAGCTGAATCGGAGTTCTATAGCTGAAGATATGCTTCATAAACCAAAGTATAATCATGCCCCATCAAGCTCTCCCAACCGACCCTTCATTTCCATCCAATAAATCTTTTTGAATTCGAAACCAATGGCTATAAATATTTATGGGAAGGTAAGACAATGTGTTAGGAATCTAACGCCTCAAGAATTATCTCAATCGGAGGTCGGACGAAGAAGTTATGATCAAATGAACCCAACATGTTCATGTCCTCTATCCAATTGAACATACTTTGGTACAAACGCCATAACTCTCAGTATAGATGTTATATCGACTTCTTTGTTAGACGGTTGGAAAGAATACATCTAGGTCTAAAACTTTAATGAAGACAAAAAATTGAGATTCGGTCATTTTGGGGGTCAAAAATACAGTCCGTGTAAACTAACACGGGCTGGCCGTGTAACCTTCGGGTGAGAATAGAGCGCCTACACTGGAATCACACGGTCCGTGTGATTTTTACATGGCCCGTGTGATTTCACACGGTCAGGCCGTGTAACCTTCGGGTGAAAATGGCACTCACACACTAGAAAAATACGGCCCGTGTGATTTCACACAGTCTGGCCGTGTAACCCTCGGGTGACAATTCCTACACGACATCCCCTACTCAAACGGTCATATCTCTCAACTCCGACGTCAAGACATTGCAAACTTTATATCGTTGGAAAGCTAAAAGGATGACTACAACTTTTATGAAGACAACTTGGTCAAATTTACCCTATATTAGTGAAGAATTCCTCTCAAACTCAGATCAAAAATTCCTACCCACATGAAAACTTAAGATTTTGAAATGAAAAAACATGAAATGCCATAGGTAACCATAATGTATAAATATTACATTCATATCAAAAGAAGAGCTTTACAATGCTTTAATGGGCATTTCGAGCCACCTTACAACATAATCCCAAAATACAAACATGACAAAAAATACAATTTCTCAAAATGCAACTAAAGCATTGTTTTACAAAATCTAGCTTCAAAAACAAAACTGCAATTGGGAGTGATGCCTTAACCTCGACTCGGTCACTCATTATTCTGCTCATTTCCTGTGGATGGGGAGGAAAGGGGGGGTGAGCTCGATGGCTCGTGGGTAACATTTTTATAATGAGAAATAAGCAAAAACCCTTCAATTATTCATTTTCATAACCAAAAATTCGCATGCAACAATTAGTACCCAACTTCACAACTTATCAAGCAATCCATCATATCAAGCATAAAGAATGCCTCAGAAATAGTCATAAATCACAACCACATAAGCACACCGGGTTTGGGTGGATCGAAAATAAAACGTACTACACATTTCCACTTAATGGTCCTATGTAACCGTAAACTTGTGGGAGTCCGTGAGGGAGCTCTATGCCACTAGCGGGCAGGCGGGAGAAGCCTATAGACAAGTGAACTTGACTTACTTAAGGGATCACCATAAACCCATATAATCATGCATTTCACATCTTGAAATCATACTGCCCATAATGGCACATTTCCTAGAATTGTTTGTCATGCACATGACACATTTATATGCATTTCCATCAATAATTCACCAACCACATTCATATATCAAGCATAAACCATCAACATTTCACAACTCATTCAAAAACCACAATTACAACAATCATGAAGTAATTTGAAGTTATTCCCACAATTCACAACCAACCACATATATCACATTCTCAAGCATTTAGAAAAACAATAAATACACCTTTATAGGGTAGTTGGAAAATCGTTAAGTTCCATTTATTTTGAAAAACATTTATGGCTCATTAACTTAATTATAAAAATGTCACCCACCTTAGTTCCCTTGTTCGAAAAGTTGCTCAAATGTGCCTCTCCTCTTGCTCTTCTTCCTTCTCTTGATTTCCTTCAACATTGTACAAAAATCCCAAATCAATAGACATTCAAATTAACAAACCCAAAGAACCAAATGCATGCTTATCTATAAAAAAATTCCAGGGTTAACATTTCTTCCCCACTTAAAAGAATTTCATCCTCAAAATTCTTACCCGAATCATCGAAGAGGTGTGGATACTTCTCTTTCATAGCTTCCATGGGCACCCACATAACTTCTTCCACAGAATGGTTTCTCCACAGAACTTTGACTAGCTGAACTGTCTTGTTTCTTAGGACCTTCTCCTTAGTGTCCAAGATTTCCACTAGAGTCTCCTCATAACTCAGATCATCTCTCAACTGAAACTCAGGGTTCTGAATAACATGAGAAGGATCCGGTCGATACCTCCTCAATATGGAAATATGGAAGACATCATGTATTTTTGATAATTCCAGTGATAAAGCCAATCTGTAGGCTAACGGGCCAATCCTCTCAAGAATCTCATAAGGTCCCACATATCTTGTACTTAACTTACCCTTCTTGCCAAATCTCAAAACTCCTTTCCAAGGAGATGTCTTAAGGAAAACCTTCTCACCGACTTCATACTCCATTTCATTTCGGTGTACATCAGCAAAGCTTTTCATTCTGTCCTAAGCTGCTTTAAGCCTCTGCTTAACCAAATTAACCTTGTCAACTATCATCTGAAGTAATTCTGGCCCTATCAGCTTCCTCTCTCCTTCTTCATCCCAGCAAATCGAAGTTCTACATCTCCTCCCATACAGTGCTTCATAAGGAGCCATCTGAATGCTCGAGTGGTACGAATTATTGTAACCAAATTCGACCAATGGCAAGTGTTCATCCCAAGCACCCCTGAAATCCATTACACATGCCTTGAGCATTCCTTCAAGTGTCCGAATGGTCCTCACAGATTGACCATCTGTTCCCAGAGCTTCTTGTAAACTTCCCCAGAATCTCGAAGTAAATCGAGGATCTCTATCAAAAACTATATAGTCCGGAATTCCATGCAATCTCACTATCTCATCAATATACTTCTTTGCTAGCAGATGCAGAGAATCTATTTGTTCAATTGCCAAAAAATGGGCTGACTTCGTCAACCGATCAACAATAACCCATATTGCATCGTGCTTCCTACTGGTTTTGGGCAAACCCATCAGGAAATCTATAGCCACCCGTTGCCACTTCCACTCAGGAATGGGCAATGGCCTTAACATGCCCGAAGGTGCCTGATGTTCAGCCTTGACTTGCTGACACACTAGAAACTTACTCACATATTCGGCTACATCTTTCTTCATGCCTTTCCACTAGAAATGTTCTTTCAGATCTCTGTACATCCTGGTGCTACTTGGATGCATGGCATAAGGCGCATTATGTGCCTCATCCAGTATTTCATTCTTTACTTCTTTGACATTTGAAATACAAAGTCTTCTTTCGACAACCATAAGTCCATCATCCCTCACCACCACTTTAGATTTCTTACCATTCTGAATTTCTTCTCGGAGTTTACTCAATTCTGCATCTTGTGCTTGTAACTCCCTAACTTTCTCCCTGAGTATCGGTCTCACTCTGAAAGTGGCAATAACATAATCTGATTCCTCCTGTTTCAAACTTATTCTAAGCTTCGCCATTTCTTCCAATAATGACAGATACCCTAATTGAACAAGAGCCATATAAGATTTCCAACTCAAGGCATCTGCTACCACATTCGTCTTTCTTGGATGATACTCAATTAACAAGTCATAATCTTTAAGCAACTCTAACCACCTTCTCTGTCTCAAATTCAGTTCCTTTTGGCTCAACAAACATTTAAGGCTCTTATGATCGGTAAAAACCTTCGTTTGCACCCCATACAAATAATGTCTCGAAATCTTCAAAACAAAAATTACTGCTGCTAATTCCAGATCATGGGTTGAGTAATTCAATTCATAAGGTTTTAGCTGCCACGAGGCATAAGCTATTACCTTGTCTCCCTGCATTAACACATAACCCAAACCCTTCCTTGAAGCATCACTATAAACTGTGTAACCCTCGTCTCCAGTAGGCAAAATCAAAACAGGGGCACTCGTCAATCTGTGCTTAAGCTCCTCAAAGCTCTTCTGACATTCATCACTCCAGATAAACTTCTGATTCTTCCTCAATAGCTTAGTCATCGGAGCAGCTATCATAGAAAATCCTTCCACAAACCTCCTGTAATATCCAGCCAAACCTAGAAAACTTCTCACTTCTGCCACTGTCCTTAGTGCCTGCCAATTCACTAATGCTTCAATTTTCTTGGTTTTAATGCACCCCATATTTCGAGATCACATGTCCAAGAAAAACCACATCATGAAGCCAAAATTCATATTTACTGAATTTGGAATAAAGTTCCCTCTCCCTTAGTCTCTGCAGTACTATCCTGAGGTGTTCCTCATGTCCTCCTTCACTCTTGGAATACACCAGAACGTCATCGATAAACACTATGACAAACTAATCCAGATACTCCTTAAAGACCTTGTTCATAAGATCCATGAAAGCAGCTGGAGCATTGGTCAGTCCAAAAGGCATAACTAGAAATTCATAATCCCTATACCGTGTTCTGAAAGCTGTCTTGCTTACATCAGACTCCTTGATTCTAAGCTGATGATAGCCTGACCTGAGATCAATCTTTGAAAAGACCATTGCTCCCTGCAGCTGATCAAACAAGTTATCAATCCGAGGCAAAGGATACTTGTTCTTAATGGTCACCTTGTTGAGTCTCCGGTAATTAATACACATCCTCCAGGTTCCATCCTTCTTCTTAACAAACAGAACCGGTGCTCCCCATGGTGACGAACTCGGCCTTATAAATCCTTTCTCTAATAGCTCCTCCAACTGTTCCTTAAGCTCCCTCAACTCAGCTGGAACCATTCTATAAGCTGGTCTCGAGATAGGGGCAGTTTCGGGAATCAAGTCAATGGCAAACTCGATTTCTCTCACCGATGGCAAACCCGATAATTCCTCTGGGAACACATCAGGAAATTCCCTCACAATCAGAAGATCCTCTAATCTGCCTTCATTTGCACTAATATCCACAACATACGCCAAATAGGATTCACACCCCTTTCCTATCATTCTGCTAGCTAATAAAGCTTAAATAATTCTTGGCGATGGTGTTTTTCTATCCCCTCTGAAAAACACCTTCTTACCATTGCCCAGATCAAATTTTGCCTCTTTTAGACCACAATCTAACTTCGCCTGATACTTCTCCATAACATCCATTCCCAAAATGACATCTAAACCCTCTAGGTATAGAGGTAGCAAGTCCACTACGAGTCTAGATCCATCAATGAAAAGATAACTTTCTCTATATACTCGATTTACTATCACATTCCTCCCTAAAGGAGTGCTAACAATCAAAAAATTATCCAAAGGCACCGAATTCACACCATACCTGGTCATACATGTTGAAACAAAAGAATGGGTGGAACCAGAATCAATCAAAACATATACCGCTGAATCAAATAACTGAGCCATACCAGTGACAACCTCTGGTGCGGCTACCGCTTCCTCCCTTGTCATGGCAAACACCCTTGCCTGAGCTTGACCCCTTGGCCTTCCCAGAGGAATAGCCTTCTTTGCGGCTCCAGAGCTGCCCACCTCAATAACTGGCCTGGTTCCTACTGTTTCTGTTCTCCTTGGGGCTTGAAGCTGTGACCCCTCTTGTCTAGACATTTGAGGACAGTCCCTGATCATATGTCCCTTCTCTCCACATCGAAAGCATACTCCCAGTAACTTGTAGCACTCTCCTCTGTGCAGCTTCCCACAATGCTCACACTGGGGATTCATGTTCCTGCTTCTCTCTGCCCCGCTATTGCCTCCTGCTGAGGAGGCCTGCATTGACACTGCCCTTGATTGTTTGCTCTTATTGGTGGCACTAGTCCCTGCCTGACTCTGAGTGCAGGAGCTTTTCTAACCCCTTTTAGCTATCGGAGCACTCACCCCTTTTCTAGAGGATTGCTCTCTGTTCTTCCTCTTCCTACTCACCTCTTGCTTAATATTCTCCAGCTTTTCAGCCTGAAGTGCAGCATCTACCAACTGCTGGTAGTCACTGAAGTTGTGAATGAGCATCTTCTCCTTAATCCCCAGATGAAGACCTCCCTCAAACTTACTGCACTTGTCCTCTTCATTTTCCACAATGTTCGCTGCATACTTGGATAGCTGGGTGAACTTCAGTTCATACTCACTCACACTCATATCTCTCTGTGTGAGATTCAAAAACTCCCTGGCCTTCTTTTGGATATACACCCTGGAGAGGTACTTATTCCTGAACACCTCGGCAAAATCCCTCCATATCAGCACTGGAGGCACAACCTGGCTATGGGGCACTGATTCCCACCAGTGAAGTGCATCTTCCTGTAACAAGCTGACTGCATAATCCAACTTTTCTTCATTATTGCACTTCACTCTTGAAGAGCTTATCATACTGTCCACGCCTATCCACTGGAGTTGGCACCAGAGCTTGTGACCTTTGGCCCATGGCATAAGTGAAAGCTTGGGCAAAGACTTGAAAGAACTGCGGGTCCATAGGATTTACTTGAGGCATAGTGGGAGGAGGCGGTGGCACTTTGTGTTGCACACTAGGTGCCTCAGAGATAGGAGCAGAATGTGTCGCCGCATCTTATGGGACGTAGGATTCATCCGTGCTCCCTTGGCGAGAGCCAGATTGAGTCAGAGATCCCCGAGTTCTACTTCGACGTGGCATTATCACTCCTTCAATTTTAAAACATTTAGAAATCTTTAGTTCATGCAAAACAATTCAAATCATGCAAAACAATTCAAAAAAATGCAAGTTGTTCATTTAAAACAATGCATGTGATTCATTTAAAACAATGGATGTGGTTCATGTAAAACAATGCATGTCCACTTCACACTTGGAAACTACCCACCTAGTTTCCTAGGATAACACTAAACCTAGTCGCTCTGATACCACAACTGTTGGGCCCCGTTTTCGAAGCCCAACTATCCTCAACCATAAAACTTGGGTGGTTTTTCTCGTAGGGTTACGCCAATGCACCCTAATTGGCCATCACCGGTTTCTCATCAATCTCATAATATCTCAACCCACAAAGGCAAGCCCACACAACGAAATCACAAAAAAAAACAAGAATCACAATTGACTCTTCAAACTAGTATCCCTTAGTCTCTAGTTTATTTTGGAGTAAGAACTAGCTGAATCGGAGTTCTATAGATGAAGGTATGCTTCATAAACCAAAGTATAATCATGCCCCATCAAGCTCTCCCAACCGACCCTTCACTTCCTTCCAATCAATCCTTTTGAATTCGAAACCAATGGCTATAAAATTTTATGGTAAGGTACAAAAATGTGTTAGGAATCTAAAGCCTTAAGAATTACCTCAATCGGAGGTCGGACAAAGAAGTTATGATCAAACGAACCCAACATGTTCATGTCCTTACTCCGATTGAACATACTTTGGCGCAAACGCCATACCTCTCACTATAGATGTTTTATTGACTTTGTTTTCACACGGTTGGAAAGAAGACATCTAGGGATAAAACTTTCATGAAGACCAAAAATTAATATTCTGTCATTTTCAGGATCAAAAACACGGTCCGTTTAAACTAACACAGGCTGGCCGTGTAACCTTCGGGTGAGAATGGAGCGCTTGCACTGGAATCACAAGGTCCGTGTGATTTTTACAAGGTCCGTGTGATTTTTACATGGCCCGTGTGATTTCACACGGTCAGGCCATGTAAACTTCGAGTGAAAAAGGCGCTCCCACACCAGAAAAACATGGCCCGTATAATTTCACACGGTCTGGCCGTGTAACCCTCGGGTGACAATTCCTGCACGACATCCCCTACTCAAACGGTCATATCTCTCAACTCCGACATCGAAACATCAAAAACTTTATATCATTGGAAAGCTAAAAGGACGAACTACAACTTTTGTGCAGATAACTTGGTCAAATTCGCCATATCTTAGTGCAGAATTCCTCTCAAAGTTAGATTACAAATTCCTACCCACAAGAAAACTTAAGATTTTGAAATGCAAAAACATGAAATGCCATAGGTAGCCATAATGTATAACTATTACATTCATATCAAAAGAAGAGTTTTACAACGCTTTAATGGGAATTTCGAGCCACCTTACAACATAATCCCAAAATACAAACATGACAAAAAATACAATTTCTCAAAATGCAACTAAAGCATTGTTTTACAAAATCTAGCTTCAAAAACAAAACTGCAATTGGGAGTGATGCCTTAACCTCGACTCGGTCACTCATTATTCTGCTCATTTCCTGTGGATGGGGAGGAAAGGGGGGGTGAGCTCGATGGCTCGTGGGTAACATTTTTATAATGAGAAATAAGCAAAAACCCTTCAATTATTCATTTTCATAACCAAAAATTCGCATGCAACAATTAGTACCCAACTTCACAACTTATCAAGCAATCCATCATATCAAGCATAAAGAATGCCTCAGAAATAGTCATAAATCACAACCACATAAGCACACCGGGTTTGGGTGGATCGAAAATAAAACGTACTACACATTTCCACTTAATGGTCCTATGTAACCGTAAACTTGTGGGAGTCCGTGAGGGAGCTCTATGCCACTAGCGGGCAGGCGGGAGAAGCCTATAGACAAGTGAACTTGACTTACTTAAGGGATCACCATAAACCCATATAATCATGCATTTCACATCTTGAAATCATACTGCCCATAATGGCACATTTCCTAGAATTGTTTGTCATGCACATGACACATTTATATGCATTTCCATCAATAATTCACCAACCACATTCATATATCAAGCATAAACCATCAACATTTCACAACTCATTCAAAAACCACAATTACAACAATCATGAAGTAATTTGAAGTTATTCCCACAATTCACAACCAACCACATATATCACATTCTCAAGCATTTAGAAAAACAATAAATACACCT
The DNA here is from genome assembly GCA_027478365.1 of Erythroxylum rufum. Classification (NCBI taxonomy): domain Eukaryota; kingdom Viridiplantae; phylum Streptophyta; class Magnoliopsida; order Malpighiales; family Erythroxylaceae; genus Erythroxylum; species Erythroxylum rufum. Next base: position 8,677 of record JANIHZ010040756.1, on the reverse strand, counting down.
TTATAGGGTAGTTGGAAAATCGTTAAGTTCCATTTATTTTGAAAAACATTTATGGCTCATTAACTTAATTATAAAAATGTCACCCACCTTAGTTCCCTTGTTCGAAAAGTTGCTCAAATGTGCCTCTCCTCTTGCTCTTCTTCCTTCTCTTGATTTCCTTCAACATTGTACAAAAATCCCAAATCAATAGACATTCAAATTAACAAACCCAAAGAACCAAATGCATGGAATTGATCCTAGATGACTCAAACCCATGCATTTCCTAAGATCTTTAAACCAAAACCCCTTTCAAAATCCAAAAGATTAAACATACACTTACCTTGAATCTTCACCAATCACTTTGTTTCTTGGCTCAAATGAAAGCTCTAAACCTCCTCTTACTCTTTTCTTCTTGGACAAACTTCAAAATCACCCCTTAAGACCATGAAAATTCAAAATCTAGCTAAGCCTTCTTTCTCTCCTCTCTTTCCTTTCCACGACACTCTCTCCCTCTTTTACTTCAAATTTTCGTTTCTTCTTCTTCGCACACTCTCTATCCTTTAATGAAGCTAAAATGACCAAAATGCCCTTCCCTTAATGCCTTAAGTTTTTCCAACTTAAGTGATCTTCCAACTATGCCCCTTATACAAACTTTTCACCTTAACACTTAATTCAATTTACCTACATCATAACATCTTACTCACATTAGTATGCTAATTAATTCCAACACAAATTAATCTAGCAATACTCCAAAATTATTCAAATCATGCTTATCTAAAAAAAAAATCCAGGGCTAACAAACGATGAATGCATAAATTTGATGAATGGGTTTTAATGTAACACTTTAGCTTTCTAGATAGTCGAGTGACCTTGAAACTATGTTGTATTGACTTAAAAAATGACCTATGTGAGCTCTTGTGCCTTCAACATTATTTTTTGTTGTGTGCATTCTTTCAACAGTATAATTCTCTAGAACTTGCTTAATATCTTGACTTAGCATGCTTGCATGAACATGAAAAAGGCATCTAGGTCAAACCACTTGAACTTAAATAGCCAACCTAAAGCATGATTTCCATTAGAAAGCCCCTTTGAGCTTTTATCCTTTTGTTTGCTTTCCACATTATTAACTTAGCCTTGATCTCATTTTTTATACTCTATACCCTATGGCCAAGGTTAGTAGAGCATCTATTTGGCTAAGTTGAAGATATGAGCTAGTTGACATATGATGACATGGTGGTAATCTGAATATTTGGCTATGAATATAACATGGAAAATTAACAAAAAAAGAAAGAATTTCTGCCATGAAAAAAAGAGAAAAAAAAGTGTTTCCCAAGAGTTTTAAATTATATACTTGTCTATGGGAAATCCAAGTGGAATGAAAAGAAGTGGAGTTGTTTGTGTTTAATTTGCATAATTATGTGCCTGGATGCATGCTTTAGCCTTCTCTTATCTTTCTTTTACCTCACCTTTAGCCAAGCCTCATTACGACCATTTTAAAGACCTTTTGATTTGTATAGAGCATATGCGCACTTTGATAGTGTTGTCAAGATTGAAAAGCAAGCAAATGGTAAAATGTACTTGTTGATCGAATTTTGAGAGTTACACATTCGAGCCTAAATAGTTTGAGTGTTGGAGTGTATATCAATGAGAGGACTTAATATTTCGATATCGCATAGATTTCCTCTACCTCTATTATGCTAGATTAGTTCGACTGTTACATGTAAACTAAGTTCATTGATTTTATGTGTTGATCCTGGTAAACTGAATTCTAGTTATCATGCTTGAATTAATTGATATGGTTGGGGATTTGATTTGAATGCTGAATACTTAAGTATTTTTCTTCGCATTGCATGTTTTTGTTTTTCTGCACTTTGTTTTTCAGGTTTTCTATGGTTCTACTTTCTGTTCTTTTTCATAGTTTAGGACAAGCAAGAGCTAAATGCGGGGAAATTTGATACACTCATATTTTTTATATGTTTAGGACTTAATTCAGAGTCATTTACATTTATTTTATGTTCATCTATGGTTGGTTGATCATGTTTTAGCATTATTTGAGGTTCATTTACATAAAATGCATTAATGAAATAAATAGACTCGAATTGCACTATTTTATCTTGAGATTGGTTTAGCCAAAATTTCTGAAATTTCTTACTTAAATTCTTGACTCATTGACGGATTTATTGGGACCAATTGCAGATTTTTCTGAGATGGAATTAAGAAGAAATAAATTACCAAATTCATGTCATATTTTGGATCGCCAGAATGACCTATCAACGATGTTTCAATCATAAATTTTGACTCAGATGGAGAAATTACCTAAACACAATTCAATCATCATAAACAATTCAATTGTACCCGGAAAATATCATTAATGCATGTACAATCATATAATTGTGCAAAATGTGCATGTCATAAATAAATAATGCATGATAAAGCAAAATCCTTATTTCTCACAAAATTTTTCACAATTCACAATTCTAGCCCTAACATGGGTAACGGGATGCTACAACTCTCCCACCCTAACAAAAATTTCGTCCTCGAAATTCTTACCTAACTGATCAAGTAGGTAGGGGTACTGACTCCTCATGTGCTCCTCCGTTTCCCATGTGGCTTCCTCACTCGAATGATTCTTCCAAAGGACTTTCACCATTGGGATCACTCGGTTCCTCAATTGCTTATTCTGATAGCCAATTATCTTCACAGGTTCCTCAACATAACTCAGATTACTAGAGACTTCAATCTCCTAAGTCGGTATCATATGAGTTGGATCCGACCGATATCGCCTAAGCATACTCACATGGAACACATTATGTATTTGATCCATTTCTGAAGGTAAGGCTAACTTATAAGCCAATGGTCCAATTCTCTCAACTATCTCAAATGGACCAATATACCTCGGACTTAACTTACCCTTCTTGCTAAATTTCAGTACACCTCGCCAAGGTGATACTCCCAGAAATACTTTTTCACCAACCTGATACTCCATATCTCGCCTGTGTTGATCCACATAGCTTTTCTGTCTATCTTATGCCATTTTAATTCTGCTACGGATCAATCTTACCTTATCAACTGTATCTTGAATCAATTCTGGGCCTTCGACAATTTGTAGACCCTGTTCATCCCAATATAAAGGCGAACGACACTTCCTGCCGTACAACGCCACATATGGAGCCATACTAATACTGCTATGATACTGATTATTATAGGCGAATTCAATCAAAGTTATATAATTATCCCATACTCCCTGAAACTCCAAAACACAAGCTCTGAGCATATCCTCAACATTCTTGATCGTTCTCTCGCTCTGACCATCTATCTAAGGATGAAAGGCTGTACTGAAATTCAGCTTGGTACCCAAAGCTATCTGTAGACTATCCCAAAATCTCGAGGTAAATCTAAGATCCCTGTCCGATACTATGGACACTAGAACCCTGTGTAACCTCATAACTTCATCCACATATCGCTGAGCCAACTGATCCAATGAATAATTCTCCATCACTGGTAAGAAATAAGCCGATTTGGTCAGTCTATCCATAATGAACCAAATGGCGTCATGTTGCCTCAGAGTCCTAGGCAAACCCATAATGAAATCCATCATGATGCGTTCCCATTTCCACTCCGGAATGGGTAACGAGTGTAATTTTCCTGCCGGAGCCTGATGCTTAGCCTTGACCTGCTGACAGGTTAAACACTTAGAAACAAAATTTGCTACTGACTTTTTCATACCAGGCCACCAGTAATGCTGTTTTAGCGTGTTATACATCTTGGTAATACCAGGATGCTTAGCATAAGCTGCTAAATGAGCTTCTTCTAAAATCTCTTTTCTCAGATTATCAACATTTGGCACACATAAACGTTGCTTTAACCTCAAGGTATCATCTCTCACTTCAAACTGAGAATTTGGATTCACTTTCAACTTATCAATTAACTTCACTAAATCTGGATCTCTACTCTGAGCCTCTTTGATTCGTTCAACCAAAACAGGTCTCAACTTCAAAGTAGCTATCAACGTATCATTTTTCTCCAAACTTAAATCAACATTCAGTGGCCTCAACTGAACTAGGCTAGGTAACCTCGAAACCTGCACTTGTGCCACACTATGATATGATTTCCTACTCAAAGCATCAGCTACAACATTAGCTTTGCCAAGATCATACTCAATTGTACAATCATAATCTTTCAACAATTCTAACCATCTTCTCTGTCTCATATTTAACTCCTTTTGGCTCAACAGATACTTCAAACTTTTGTGATCCGTGAACACCTTGAAGTGAATCACACGTTAGTAAACAATAATCAACACTCACAAGAAGGGGGGGTTGAATTGTGTTATCTTTTTCGTTAAACCTTCTTTAAAAAATTGTTCAATTCAACTGATAGAGTTGAATGAGTTAGATGAATTTCACCTAGATGCTTTTAAGAATACTTGAATATACAAGAAGAGAACCAAGGCTTTCCATGACACGCATATCCTTTGGCGAGAATTTAAACCTGGTCAAAAAGTTGTGTTATTTAACTCTTGTTTAAAATTGTTTACAGGAAAATTGCAATCAAGATGCTCTGGACCTTTCGTGGTGACCAAACTATACCCACGTAGAGCCGTAGAGATTGGAAGGGATGAACAACAGCCCTTTATAGTCAATGGACAACGACTCAAGCATTATTTTGAGGGAGAAATGGTTGGATATATTTCCACCATCACATTCAAAATTGACATCAAGATGGCCGAGTCTAGCTAAAGACATTAAATTTAGTGCTTGTTGGGAGGCAACCCAACATTTTTAATCCTTTTTGTTATTTTATGAATTTCATTTTTTTCATATCTTCTTATTCTAGTTTGTTGTGTGTTTCGTAAGGCTAGTGTTTACAAGTCATCCCAATGACACCTCCTATTAGCATAAGGAATAGCGTAATCACAACTCTTCAATCCTAGAGGTAAGACCCATGTTAAGTGTAGGGGAGGTAAGCAGCAATGTCTCTTTGTTTTATTTAATCTTTTCACTATTGACACTTATACATCATACATATAATCCTATGATATCATTGAGTGGTTAGAAGGGGCAAAAGAAAAGTGAACAAGGTGAGAAAACCTTGGATGCAACGAGAAGGTCTGTTTAGTGGACATGAAGTCCACTTAACAGACTCAGCCTCAACAAAACACAGGAAAATTCGAGAAGGTTCGTTTAACGAACATGATGTTTGCTTAATAGACCTACAGCCTCATCACAACTAAGGAGACTCGAAAAAGTCCGTTTAGCGGACACTATGTCCACGCCTGTCATTTTCTAACCCAAAGTTCTCCATTTTTTCTTCATTCTTCTCCTTTTCTCCTCCCTTCACAAACACCATCCCAACCAAACCCTAATCTCTTAAATCGTTCCTCATGTTCGAAGATTTCAAGGGTTCTTTTTGAGGTTTTAGACAGATTACACACATTTTCCACTTAGATCTGGTATGGGTAAGTGTTCTTTCACTATGGAACTTCAACGTTGTGCTTCATGTATAACGATGATTTTTCCCTAAAAATTGTCACATTGTGAGTTGTTGGGTTGATGCTTGAAAGCTATATGCTTGTGGTTGATTGAGACTTTAGGGTGATCTTTAGATTGTTAGTGAATTTGGTCTGGTTTGTGTTGAAGTTGTTGAGTGATTGAAGTCGAGATACTAGGCTGTATTTGAAATTGAAAGTGCTAGTTGGGTGGTAGACATTGAACCTATTCTGGTTTTGTGTTGTTGAGATTGAGCTTGGGTTGAGAATTGTTGATTGGTTGTTAGGATTGAGGCCAGTTTGGTTGAAATTATAACGGGTCGTGAGGCTATCATTCAATGTCGTGATTTAAGCAATTGGCGAGGAAGAATACTGGTCCATCTTCTCGATCTGTTAGGGGCATAAATCTGGTCGAAGAAGCAGAGGAACCTACTTCTGAGCAAGCTATGTTCATCAATGCACAATGTGAAGCTTGGTTTAACAAAAAAAGAATTACAAGTTTGTAATCAAAGTCTCAATGGAGGAGGGTATTGATGAATCGTACCATGTAAGGGCAAACTTAGAAAAATTTCATCTGTTGACCCTCAAGGGTGCGTACTACCCAGCTGTGGTCAAACAATTTTATGCTAACCTCAATGCGGAAGCCGATAAACAACCACCAGTGATCACTTCACAAGTCAATGGGAGAGCAGTGGTTATAACCCAAGAGCTGATTAATGTACATTTAGAGCTGCCAATGGGAGGCAATGTCCCATCCTTTGACAAACGTGCAATATGTTCAAATGATAGTCAATGGGATAAAGACGAGGCTATGTCTCACCTTAGGATTAGAGCCATTCGGTGATTTACGAATTAATGCATGTTTATGCATTGCAACCCCCTGCGCATTGGACCTAGGTTGGTAGCTTTCCTGTTGGCACATAATGTAATGCCCAAGGCCAGTGACTCAGGGTACCTCCACAGTGAAGACTTATACATTCTGGACAAAATGTTTTTCCAAGATGATCAATTCCAGGGCATTGCTATTGCCTAGATGATGCTGACCTCTATGTGGCAAGTGGTGCACCACAAGGCTGAAACAAAAAGGTTTGTGTTTCTGGTATTATTAAGCTAGCTGTTTAAGCATCTCAAGGTCCTCAAAAGAGATGAAGAAGTGGCTTACACTATTGAGTTAGATATCATCAATGCTGACAAAATGAGGGAATTTGAATATAGAGAAGATGCTCCTAACAGGTGGGTCAATCCACATCGGGAGGGGGACAATCTGAATGCCCCTATTGCATGACAATCAAGAACTAATCCAGCTCTAGGGGATAATCAGATTCTGGATCAGAAGCAAGAAGTTTGAACAAAAATTAGAGATCTTTGAGTTGAAGTGGCCAATCTTGCGGCTTCACAAACCATAATGGAAGATATGTTGAGGGCCTTCATGGAGTGACAGCGACCTCTTTAGGGACAATGATATCATAGGTTCATAGGATTGCTTTTACATTTGAACTCTCATATATGTAGATTTTGCAATTTATTTTTAATATCACCCTATATTTGATTTTGTGTTGGCAAATTGTAAGAATAACTTCAGTATTATTTTGTTCTATCTCCATAATTTGTATAGTTTGATGGGAGATATGAATATAGGTTGCAGAATTTGGTTAATCGGCTATTTCAGAGGGTTTCTTTACCCTTACTCCACATTTCGTTAATTGCATTTTATTTATCTTACCCATCATTGAGGACAATGTTGATTCTAAATGTGGAGGAGGATTAATTGATCATATTGCATGCATTATTTTGTATTGAATTATCTTACAATCTTCATTAAAAAAAACCTTGTTTTGTGTAGTTTTGCATTAACTAATTGTGCATATTTTCATTTGGCACGTTTGCATACTTATAGATCTTTCACGTTCTAACTGTCACTATAATCCAATCTGATGAGTTAATTGCATTATGGGTAAGATTGATCTTAAATAAGATGCATAATATGATTAAATTGATTACATACCTGTCACAATTGGATGACATAATGTTAAATTGATTGAATGTGCATGATATTAAAAGAGTAAACATCACCAAGTGAGCTATTTTGAGCCTAAAGGATTGCCCTCAATCCTATTTTTCTTGTGAGTAATACAATTTTCTCTTCTATGTATGCTTACTTCTAGAACTTGCATTGCATCTTTTCGAGGTTACATAATCATATTATGGTATGTTTATGAAAGTAATAAAAGGCACTAGTATTGAGCTTGAGCCAAATGGCTAACCCTTTTTATATATCAATCCCCTAGTAAACCCTTTGTGCCTAGTGATTGTAATTGAACCTTTCTCTTTGTAATCCTATTCCAAAGAACCTTGAACCAAGAAAAACAAATTCACCCTCGTTCAATGGTTAGTAGAGCTATAAACACTATGCATTCAATATTCTTGTTGATAGGTATACAAAGGAAGAAGTGTGGGGGTGTTTTCTATGGTAATTAAAGGAGCATGCTTTCAAAAAAAAGAAGAGAAAAATCAAAACCAAAAATTAAAATTAAAATAGTAATATTATTAAATAAAGTGCGTTCACTTCAGATTTCAAGGTGGAAGAATGATAGAAATTGTGATAATAGAGTTGGTGGAGTTTCCTAAGTATTATTATTGTTGGGCACATTCTCAGTAAATTTTGCTAATGATGATTATAATATTTGTAGTTTCTGCTCTACTAATTATTGAATATTTGAATTCCTATCCTTTCTTTCATAGCCTACTTTACCCCTTAGCCCCATTACAACCAAAGGAATAAAGACCTTTTTGATTCATGGATATCCCATAGATGGGAGTAATGGAGAAGTAGATAAAATGCAAGCTTATGGTAAGAGACATGCATGAGAAGATGATTGAGATTAACCCTTAAATACTAATGTGTGAAAGTTAATGCTTTATGAGAGACTTCATTCATGGCATGTGATTTTGATTAATTGAAGCATTATGATGTCTTATTGTTGCTTAGTTTGTGATCTAATTTATGAAGTATTATGTGACCTTATGTCTATGTTTCAATTCTTAACTATAATGCTTTCAACTTATTGGATTGAGTTGTGATGATGACTAGGTGTGGAATGATGGAAAGGAAATATTTATGGGTATCATTCATTTTAAGTAAACCCTCAGGAGACTATAACTCCTCCATTATGGACACATAGTGGTTTAAAGGCTTGTGGCATATGCTAA
>JANIHZ010036421.1:0-19137 GCA_027478365.1 Erythroxylum rufum | reverse complement strand
AGAGTATTAATCCAGTGTCTGCATGTTGGAATTATTAATTGAAACATGTATCAGGGAACATTCACTCAAATAAAGAGCTTATAGTGTTATAATCTCTTCTAGATGTTTTAAGGAATGTGCCTAGCGACCGTGCCAACGTGATTTTTCAACCACCGAAAGTGTCCAGCGACCGTGCCCACTTGATGCTTTTCGACCACCGAAGGTGTGCAGAAACCGTGCCAACGTGCTTTTTCGGCCACTGAAGGTGCGCAGTGAATGTGCGTACGCGGTTTTTCGGCCACCGAAGGTGTCCAACGAACGTGCCAACGACTGTGCCTACGGGTTTTTTCAACGACCAAATGTGTCCAGCGACTATGCCTATGGGCTGTTTCGACCACCAAAAGTGTCCAACGACTGTACCAACGGGTTTTTCGGCCACCGAAGGTGTCCGGCAAATGTTCCTACGAGGTTTTTGGGCCATCGAATGTGTCCAGCGAATGTCCCTATGGGGTTTTTCGACTACCAAAGATGTCAAGCGATCGTGCCAACAGGCTTTCTCAGCCACCGAAGGTGTTCTGCGAATGCGCCTACTTGGTTTTTCGACCACCGATGGTGTCCAGCGACAATGCCAACGATCTTTTTCGGCAACCAAAGGTTTCCAATGAATGTGCCTACGGGGTTTTTCGAATACCAAAGGTGTCCAGCGGCTATCCCAGCATGCTTTTTCAATCACTGAAGGTGTCCAGCGAATGTGCCTACGGGGTTTTCCGACCACCGAAGGTGTCTAGCAAACGACTCTACGGGGTTTTTCAGCCACTGAAGTTGTCCAACGATCATGCCAGCAAGCTTTTTTGACCATCAAAGGTGTCCAGGGAATGTGCCTATGGGTTGTTTTGAACACCGAAAGTGTCCAACGATCGGGCCTGCTTGATGCTTTTCGGCCACCGAAGTTGTCAAATGAATGTGCCAACGGGTTATTTCGACCACCGAAGGTATCCAGCGAATGTACCTACGGGGTTTTTTAGCCACCGAAGGATTCCAGCGATCGTTCCAACGAGCCTTTTCGGCCACCGAATGTGTCCAGTGAATGTGCCTACATGGTTTTTCAGCCACCTAAGGTGTCCTACGAATGTCACTACGGGGTTTTTCGACCACAGAAGGTGTCCAGCGAATGTCTCTACGAGGTTTTTTGGCTACCGAAGATGTCCAGCGATCGTGCCAACGGGCTTTTTCGGCCACCGAAGGTGTTAAACAAATGTGCCTACGTGGTTTTTCTACCAGGCAAGGTGTCCAACGATAGTGCCAATGATCTTTTTTAGCAACCGAAGGTGTCCAATGAATGTGCCTACGGGGTTTTTCGGCCACCGAAGGTGTCCAGCGACCATCTCTACGGGCTTTTTCAACTGCCGAAGGTGTCTAGCGATCGAGCAAACGACATTTTTCGGCCATCGAAGCTGTCCAGCTATCGTGCCAATGGGCTTTTTTGGCCACTGAAGGTGTCCAGCGAATGTGCCTACGGGCTGTTTTGAACACCGAAATTGTCCAGCGATCAAGCCTACTTGATGCTTTTAGACCACCGAACGTGTCCAGTGAATGTGCCAACGGGTTATTTCGACCACCAAAGGTGTCTACCGAATGTGCCTACAGGGTTTTCTGGCCACCGAAGGAGTCCAGCGATCGTGCCAACGAGCTTTTTTGGCCACCGATTATGTCAAGCGAATGTGCCTACAGGGTTTTTCGATCACCGAAGGTGTCTAGTGAATGTCCCTAAGGGGTAGCCACCGAAGGTGTCCAACGAATGGTCCTACAGGGTTTTTCGACTACCGAAGCTGTCCAGCGATCGCACTAATAGGCTTTTTCAGCCACCAAAGGTCTCCAGCGAATGTGCCTACGAGCTATTTCGAACACCAAAAGTGTCCAGCGATCAAGCCTAATTGTTGCTTTTCTGCCACCGAATGGGTCTAGTGAATGTGCCAAGGGGGTATTTCGACCACCAAAGGTGTCTAGCGAATGTGCCTACGGGTGCCAACGAGCTTTTTTGGCCACTGAATGTGTCCAGCGAATGTGCCTACAGGGTTTTTCGGTCACCGAAGGTGTCTAGTGAATGTGCCTACGGGGTTTTTCGACCACCAAAGGTGTCCAGTGAATGTACCTACGAGGTTTTTCAGCAACCGAAGTTGTCTAGTGAATGTGCCTACGAGGTTTTTCAGTCCGTGAAGGTGTCTAGCGATTGTCCCTACGGGCTGTTTCAACCCTCAAAAGTGTCCAACGGCCGTGCCTACTTGATGCTTTTCAGCTCCCGAAGGTGTCCAGCGAATGTGCCTACTCCCATTTTTGAACACAGAAGGTGACCAGAGATTGTGCCTATGGGCTGTTTCGACCAACGAAAGTGTCCGACGATCATGCCTACTTGATGCTTTTCGGCTACCGAAGGTGTTCAGTGAATGTGCCTATGGGGTTTTTCAGCCACTGATGGTGTTTGGTGACTATGCCTATCGACTATTTCGACCACCGAAAGTGTCCAACGACCGTGCTAATGGGCATTTTCGGCAACCGAACGTATCCAGCGACCATGCCAACGGGCTTTTTCGACAACCGAAGGTGTCCAGCGATCGTGCCAATTGGTTTTTTTGCCCCTGAAGGTGTCAAGAGAATGTCCCTACGGGCTGTTTCGACCACTGAAAGTGTCCAACGAATGTTCCTACAGGGTTTTTCGACGACCAAAGGTGTCCAGCGATCGTGAAAACAGGAATTTCAGGGCACCGAATGTGTCCATCGACTATGCCTACGGGGTTTTTTGATGGCCGAAGGTGTCCAACGAATGTCCCAATGGGTTTTTTCGGCAACCGTAGGTGTCAAACGATCTTGCCAAAGAGCTTTTTCGACCACCGAAGGTGTCCAACGAATCTGCCTACTGGGTTTTTCAGCCACCGCAAGTGTCCAGCGAATGTGCCTAAGGGGTTTTTCGACCACCGAAGGTGTTCAGTGAATGTGCCTACGGGGTTTTTCGAACACCAATGGTGCCCAATGACCGTGCCAATGGTCTTTTTTGGCAACTGAAGGTGTCCAGCGACCGTGCGAACGGGATTTTTTGGCAACCGAAGGTGTCTAGCGATCGTGCCAACGGGTTTTTTTGGCCATCGAAGGTGTCCAAGGAATGTGCCTAAGGGGTTTTTTGGCGACTGAAGGTGTCCAACGAATGTCCCTACGGGGTTTTTCGACCACCAAAGGTGTCCAGCAAATGTCCCTACGGGCTGTTTTGACCACCGAAGGTGTCCAGCACATGTGCCTACGGGATTTTCATACCACCGAAGGTGTCTAGGGATTGTGCAAACGGGCTTTTCCGGGCACCGAAGGTGTCCGGCGACTGTGCCTATGGGCTGTTTCGACCACCGAAAGTGTCCAACGACTGTACCAATGGGCTTTTTCGGCAACCGAAGGTGTCCAGCGACTGTGCCAAAGGGCTTTTTTGGCCACCAATGGTGTCCAATGAATGTGCCTACGGGGTTTTTCGACCACCGAAAGTGTCCAGCAATCGTGCCAATGGTCATTTTCGACCACCGAATGTGTTCATCGAATGTACCTACGGGGTTTTTAGACCATCGAAGGTGTCCAGCGAATGTCCCTACGGGCTGTTTGGACCACCGATGGTGTCTAGCGATCGTGCCAATGGGTTTTTTGGCCATCGAAGGTGTCCAGCGAATGTGCCTATAGGGTTTTTCGACCACCGAAGTTGTCCAGCAAATGTCCCTACGGGGTTTATCGACCACCAAAGGTGTGCATCGATCATGGCAACGGGCTTTTTCGACAGCCGAAGTTATCCAGTGAATGTGCCTACGAGGTTTTTCGACCACCGAAGGTGTGCAGTGACCATGCCAACGGGCTTTTTCAGTCACTGAAGGTGTCCGACGATCGTGCCAATGGGATTTTTCGGCCATCGAATAAGTCCATCGAATGTGCCTTTGGGGTTTTTCGACCAACAAAGGTTTCCAGTTAGTGTCCCTACGTGCTGTTTGGACCACCGAAGGTGTCCAGCGACTGTGCCAACGGCCGTGCCTACTTGATGCTTTTCGGCTCCGGAAGGTGTCTAACGATTGTGCCTACTACCATTTTCGGACACCGAAGGTGACCAGATATTGTGCTTACGTGCTGTTTCGACCAATAAAAGTGTCTGGCGATTGTGCCTACTTAATGCTTTTCGGCTACCGAAGGTGTACAGTGAATGTGCCTAAGGGGTTTTTCGGCCACCGAAGGTGTCCAGCAACTGTGCCTATGGGTTGTTTCGACCACCAAAAGTCTCCAGCGATCGTGCCAACGGGCTGTTTCGGCCATTGAATGTTTCAATCGAATGTGCCAATGGGCTTTTTCGACCACCAAAGGTGTCCAGCGAATGTCCCTACAGGGTTTTTCCACCACCGAATTTGCCCAGCGACTGTGCCAACGGGCCTTTTCTGCAACCGAAGGTGTCCAGCGATCTTGCCAACTGGTTTTTTCGACCACCGAAGGTGTCCAGCGGATGTGCCTATGGAGTTTTTTGGCCACCGAAGGTGTCCAACGAATGTCCCTACGGGGTTTTTCGGCCACCAAAGGTGTCCAGCGATCGTGCCAGCGTGCTTTTTCGAAAACCAAAGGAGTCCAGCGAATGTGCCTACGGGGTTTATTGGCCATCGCAGGAGTCCAGCAAATGTGCCTACAGGGTTTTTCGGCCACCGAAGGTATCCAGCAAAGGTTCCTATGGGTTTTTCGGCCACTGAAGTTGTCCAGCGACCGTGCCAACGGGATGTTTTTCCCATCGAAGCTGCCCAACGATCGTGCCAACGGGCTTTTTCAACCACCGAATGCGTTCGGCCACCGTGGCTGTTTCGACCACCAAAGTTGTCCAGGCAATGTGCCTACGAGGTTTTTTGGCTACTGAAGGTGTCCAGCGACTGTGCCAAGGGGTTTTTTTGGCCACCGATGGTGTCCAGTGATTGTGCCTATGGGGTTTTTCTACCACCGAAGGTGTCCAGCGATCGGGTCAATGGGCTTTTTAGGCCCCCGTAGGTGTCCAGCAAATGTCCTGCGAACATGCGAACGGGTCTTTTGGCCACTGAAGGAGTCCAGTGAATGTGCCTACGAGCTGTTTCGAACACCGAAAGTGTCTAGCGACCACCGAAGTTGTCCAGTGACCATGCAAACTGGCATTTTTGGCAACCAAAGAAGTCCAGTGACCGTGCCAAGGAGCTTTTTCGACCACCAAAGGTGTCCAGTGAATGTGACTATGGGCTGTTTCGAACATCGAAAGTGTCTAGCGATTGGGCCTACTTGATGCTTTTCTGCCGCCGAAGGTGTCCAGTGAAAGTGCCAACGGGCTTTTTCAGCCACCAAAGTAGTCCTGCGAATGTGCCTTTGAGCTTTTTCGACTATCGAGGTGTCTAGCGAATGTGCCTACGAGCTATTTTGACCACCGAAAGTCTCCAGCGTCTGTGCCTACTTGATACTTTTTGCCCAACGAAGGTGTCCAGCGGATGTACCTACGGGGTTTTTCGACCACGAAAGGTGTCCAACGATCGTGCCAACAGGCTTTTTCGTCAACCGATGGTGTCCAGGGACAGTACCAAAAGGCTTTTTTGACCACCGAAGGTGTCCATCAACAATGGCAATGGGCTTTTTTGACCACTGAAGGTGGCCGACAACCGTTACAATGGGCTTTTTCAGCCACCGAAGGTGTCCAGCGAGTGTGCCTACCGGTTGTTTCAACCACCGAAAGTGTCCTGTGACCGTGCCTACTTGATGCTTTTTGGCAACCGAAGGTGTCCAGCGATCGTGCCTACAGGGTTTTTCGGCCACCGAAGTTGACCAGTTAATGTGCCTACAGGGTTTTTCGGTCACCGAAGTTATCCAACGAATGTGCCCACAGGGTTTTTCGGCAATCGAAGTTGTCCAGCGACCGTGCCAATGGGGTTTTTTCCCATCGAAGTTGCCCCGTGACTGTGCCAGCGGGCTTTTTTGACCACCAAAGGTGTCTAGCGATAGTGCCAACGGGCCTTTTCGTCAACCGAAGGTGTCCAACGGCCATGCCAACAGGCTTTTTCGGCCATCGAAGTAGTCGGTTGAATGTGCCTACGGGCTTTTTGGCCACCGAATGTGTCCAGTGAATGTCCTTATAGGGCTTTTCGGCCACCAAAGGTGTCCAACAAATGTCCCTACGGGGTTTTTCGACTACAGAAGATGTCTAGCGATCGTGCCAATGGGCTTTTTCGGCCACCGAAGGTATTCTGTGAATGTGCCTACATGGTTTTTTGACCACCGAAGGTGTCCAGCGACAGTGCCAGCGATCTTTTTCGGCAATCAAAGGTGTCCAGAGAATGTTCCTACGGGGTTTTTCGACCACCGAAGGTGTCCAATGAATGTGCCTACGAGGTTTTTCGACAACCGAAGTTGCCCAGTGAATGTGCCTACGAGGTTTTTCGGCCATTGAAGGTGTCCAGCGAATGTACCTACGGGTTGTTTAACCACCGAAAGTGTCCAACGACCATGCCTACATGATGCTTTTCGGCTCCCGAAGGTGTCCAGCGAATGTGCCTACTCCCATTTTCAGACACCGAAGGCGACCAGAGATTATGCCTACGGGCTGTTTCGACCAACGAAAGTGTCCCACGATCGTGCCTACTTGATGCTTTTCGGCTACCGGGGGTGTCCAGTGAAAGTGCCTACGGGGTTTTTCGGCCACCGATGGTGTCCGGTGACTATGCCTATCGGCTGCTTTGACCAACGAAAGTGTCCAGCGACCGTGCTAATGGGCATTTTCGGCAACTGAACGTATCCAACGACCGTGCCTAAGGGTTTTTTCGACAACCGAAGGTGTCCAGCGATCGTACCAATGGGTTTTTTCGGCTCCCGAAGGTGTCCAGCGAATGTCCCTACGGGCTGTTTCGATCACCGAAGGTGTCCAACGATTGTTCCTACGGGGTTTTTCGACGACCGAAGGTGTCCAAGGATCGTGAAAACAGGCATTTCAGGGCACCGAATATGTTCATCAACTGTGCCTACAAGGTTTTTCGACCACTGAAGGTGTCCAGCGAATGTCCCAGCGGG
Source organism: Erythroxylum rufum (assembly GCA_027478365.1). Classification (NCBI taxonomy): domain Eukaryota; kingdom Viridiplantae; phylum Streptophyta; class Magnoliopsida; order Malpighiales; family Erythroxylaceae; genus Erythroxylum; species Erythroxylum rufum. The sequence continues at coordinate 12,081 of JANIHZ010036421.1, read as the reverse complement.
TTTTTTTGGCAGCCGTAGGTGTCAAGTGATCGTGCCAAAGAGGTTTTTCGACCACCGAAAGTGTTCAACAAATGTGTCTACGGGTTTTTCGGCCACCGAAGGTGTTCAGTGAATGTGCCTACGGGGTTTTTCGACCACCAAAGGAGTCCAGCGACCGTGCCAATGGTCTTTTTCGGCACCCGAAGGTGTCCAGTGACCGTGCCAACGGGTATTTTCGGCAACCGAAGGTGTCCAACGAATGTGCCTAAGGGGTTTTTCGACGGCCGAAGGTGTCCAACGAATGTCCCTATGGGGTTTTTCGTCCACCAAAGGTGTCCAGCAAATGTCCCTACGGGCTGTTTTGACCACCGAAGGCGTCCAGCAAATGTGCCTACGGGTTTTTCGACCACCGAAAGTGTCTAGGGATCGTGCAAATGGGCTTTTCCGGGCATCGAAGGTGTCCGACGACTGTGCCTATGGGTTGTTTCGACCACCGATAGTGTCCAGCTACTTTGCCAATGGGCTTTTTCGGCAACCGAAGGTGTCCAGTGACCGTGCCAAAGGACTTTTTTTACCACCAATGGTGTCCAGCGAATGTGCCTACAGGGTTTTTGACCACCGAAAGTGTCCAGCAATCATGCCAATGGTCTTTTTCGGCCACCGAATGTGTCCATCGAATGTGCCTACGGGTTTTTGGACCACCGAAGGTGTCCAGTGAATGTCCCTACGGGTGGTTTTTGACCACCAAAGTTGTCTAGCGGCCATGCCAACGGGCTTTTTCGGCAACCAAAGGTGTCTAGCGATCGTGCCAACGGGTTTTTGGCCACCGAAGGTGTCCAGCGAATGTGTCTACGGGGTTTTTCGGCCACCGAAGTTATCCAACAAATGTCCCTACGGGGTTTTTTGACCGCCAAAGGTGTCCAGCGATCGTGCCAACAGGCTTTTTCGACAGCCGAAGTTATCTAGTGAATGTGCCTACGAGGTTTTTCGACCACTGAAGGTGTCCAGCGACCGTGCCAACGGGCTTTTTCAGTCACTGAAGGTGTCCGGCAATCGTGCCAACGGGATTTTTTAGCCATCGAATCAGTCCATCGAATGTTCCTATGGGGTTTTTGGACCACCAAAGGTTTCCAGCGAATGTCCCTATGGGCTGTTTGGACCGCCGAAGGTGTCTAGCGACAATGCCAATGGCCGTGCCTACTTGATGCTTTTCGGATCCCGATGGTGTCCAACAATTGTGCCTACTCCCATTTTCGGACACCGAAGGTGACCAGAGATTGTGCCTATGGGCTGTTTCGACCAACAAAAGTGTCCGCCGATCGAGCCTACTTGATGCTTTTTGGCTACTGAAGGTGTCCAGTGAATGTGCCTATGGGGTTTTTCGGCCACCATATCATGGTTTTATTATCCTTATACCATATCATGTATGGATTAGCATGTTGATTTGGATATATTGCTTCCGCTGCAAAATGATTTCTTAAAAAGTTTTGAAATCTACCGTTTCTCCAAATAAGGCATGTTTTCTTTTTCCGATCCAACATTCTTTTGGCCACCGAAGGAGTCCAGCGAATGTGCCTACGAGTTGTTTCGAACACAAAAAGTGTCTAGCAACCGGGCCTACTTGATGCTTTTAGGCCACCAAAGGTGTCCAGTGAATTTGCCTACGGGGTTTTTCGTCCACCGAAGTTGTCCAGCGACCATGCAAACATGCATTTTCGACAACCGAAGAAGTCCAGCGACCATGCCAACGAGCCTTTTTAACCACCGAAGGTGTCCAGCAAATGTGAATACGAGCTGTTTTGAACACCGAAAGTGTCCAGCGATCGGGCCTACGAAGGTGTCCATTGACTGTGCCAACGGGCATTTTCAGCCACCAAAGTAATCCTGCGAATGTGCCTATGAGCTTTTTCGACTACCAAAGGTGTTCAACGAATGTGCCTATGGGCTGTTTCGACCACCGAAAGTGTCCAGCGACCGTGCCTACTTGATACTTTTTGGCGACCGAAGGTGTCCATTTAACGTGCCTATGGGGTTTTTGTCCACCAAAGGTGTCCAGCGACCGTGCCAACAGGCTTTTTCGGCAACCGAAGGTGTCTAGCGACAGTACCAATGGGCTTTTCTTACCACTGAAGTTGTCCAGCAACAATGGCAACGGGCTTTTTTGGCCACGGAAGGTGGCCAGCGACCATGTCAATGGCCTTTTTCGGCCACCGAAGGTGTCCAGCGAGTGTGCCTACGGGTTGTTTCAACCACCGAAAGTGTCTAGCTACCGTGCCTACGAAGCTGCCCAGCGACCGTGCCAACGGGCTTTTTTGACCACCGAATGTGTCTAGTGACAGTGCCAACGGGCTTTTTCACCAACCGAAGTTGTCCAATAGCCGTACCAATGGGTTTTTTCTGCCACCGAAGTAGTCCGTCGAATGTGCCTACGGGCTTTTTGGCCACTGATTGTGTCCAGTGAATGTCCCTACGGGGTTTTCGGCCACCAAAGGTGTCCAGCGAATGTTCCTACGGGGTTTTTCGGCTACCGAAGTTGTCAAGCGAACGTGCCAATGGGCTTTTTGGGCCACCGAAGGTGTTATGTGAATGTGCCTACGTGGTTTTTCGACCACCGAAGGTGTCCTGCGACAGTGCCAGCATTCCTTTTCGGCGACCGAAGGTGTCCAGAGAATGTGCCTACGGTGTTTTTTGACCACCGAAGGTGTCCAGCGACCGTCTCAATGGGGCTTTTTCAACAACCGAAGGTGTCCAGCGAATGTGCCTAAGGGGTTTTTCGGCCAACGAAGCTATCCAGCGAATAGCCCTACGGGGTTTTTCGGCCACCGAAGTTGTCCAACGATCGTGCCAACGAGCTTTTTCAAAAATCGTAAGTGTCCAGCGAATGTGCCTATGGGATGTTTCGAACACCAAAGGTGTCCAACGATCGGGCCTACTTGATGCTTTTTGGCCACCGATAGTGTCCAATGAATGTGCCAACGGGTTATTTCGACCACCGAAGGTGTCCAGAGAATGTGCCTACGGGGTTTTTCAGCCACCAAAGGAGTCCAGCGATCGTGCCAATGAGCCTTTTCGGTCACCGAATGTGTCCAGTGAATGTGCCTACTTGGTTTTTCGGCCATGTAAGGTGTCCTGCGAATGTCCCTATGGGGTTTTCCAACCACCGAAGGTGTCCAGCGAATGTCTCTACGAGGTTTTTTGGCTACTGAAGATGTCCAGCGATCGTGCCAATGGCCTTTTTCGGCCACTAAAGGTGTTCAGCGACCTACTGGGTTTTTCTACCACAGAAGGTGTCCAGCGACAATGCCAACGATCTTTTTCGATAACCGAAGGTGTCCAGGGAATGTGCCTACGGGGTTTTTCGACTACCGAAGGTGTCCAGTGACCGTCTCAACGGGCTTTTTCTGGTACCGAAGGTGTCCAGCGATCTAGCCAACGAGTTTTTCGGCAACCGAAGGTGTCCAACGAATGTGCCTAAGGGATTTTCGACCACCAGCGGTGTCCAGCGAATGGCCCTACGAGGTTTTTGTGCCACCGAAGCTGTCCATTGATCGTGCCTACTTGAAGGTGTCCAACGATCGAACCTACGTGATGCCTTTCGGCCACCAAACGTGTCCAGTGAATGTGCCAACGGGTTACTTCGACCACCTAAGGTGTCTAGCGAATGTGCCTACGGGGTGGGTTTTTCGGCCACCGAAGGAGTCCAGCGATCATGCCAACGGGGTTTTTCGGCTACTGAATCTATCCAGAGAATGTGCCTACAGGGATTTTGGGTCACCGAAGGTGTCTAGTGAATGTGCCTACGGGGTTTTTCGACCACTATAGGTGTCCAGTGAATGTGCCTACGAGGTTTTTCGGCAACCGAAGTTGTCCAGCGATTGTCCCCAGGGGTTGTTTTGACCAACGAAAGTGTCCGGCAATCGTGCCTACTTGATGCTTTTCGGCTACCAAAGGTGTCCAGTGAATATGCCTAATGGGTTTTTCGGCCACCGAAGGTGTCCGGTGACTGTGCCAATCGGCTATTTCGACCACTAAAAGTGTCCAGCGACCATGCCAACGGGCATTTTCAGCAACTGAACATATCCAGTGACCGCGCCAACAGGCTTTTTCGACAACTGAAGGTGTCTAGCGATCGTGCCAACGGGTTTTTTTAGCCCCCGAAGGTGTCCAGCGAATGTCCCAATGGGTTGTTTTGACCACCGAAGGTGTCCAGCGAATGTGCCTCCAGGGTTTTTCAACTACCGAAGGTGTCCAGCGATCGTGCAAACGGGTAATATAGGGCACCGAATGTGTCCATCGACTGTTCCTATGGGGTTTTTTGACCACCGAAGGTGTCCAGCGAATGTCCCAACGGGTTTTTTCGACAACCGGAGGTGTCCAACGATCGTGCCATAGGGGTTTTTCGGCCACCAAAGGTTTCCAACGAATGTGCCTACGGGGTTTTTTGGCCACCGCTGATGTCCATCGATTGCGCCTACGAGGTTTTTCGGCCACCGAAGATGTTCAGTGACTGTGCCTATGGGGTTTTTCGACCACCAAAGGTTTCCAACGCCTATGCCAATGGTCTTTTTCGGCAACCAAAGGTGTCCAACGACCGTGCGAACGGTTTTTTTTGGCAACCGAAGGTATCCAATGATCGTGCCAATGGGTTTTTTGGCCACTGAATGTTTCCAGTGAATGTGCCTAAGGGGTTTTTCGGCGACTGAAGGTGTCCAGCGAATGTCGCTACGGGCGTTTTTCGGCCACCAAAGGTGTCCAGTGAATGTCCCTATGGGCTGTTTCGACCACCGAAGGTGTCCAGCAAATGTGCCTCCGGGGTTTTTCGACCACCGAAGGTGTCTAGGGATCATGCAAACAGGCTTTTTCGGGCATCGAATGTGTCCATCAAATGTGCGTACAGGGTTTTTCGACCATGGAAGGTGTCCTGCGAATGTCCCTCCGGGCTGTTTCGACCACCGATGGTGTCTTTCGACCGTGTCAACAGGCCTTTTTTGGCAACCAAAGGTGTCCAGCGATCGTGCCAATAGGTTTTTTCGGCCACCGAAGGTGTCCAGCCAATTTCCCTACGGGGTTTTTCAGCCACCGAAGGTGTCCAGCAAACGTCCCTACGGGGTTTTTCGGCCACCAGGTGTCCAGCGAATGTCCCTACGGGGTTTTTCGTCCACCAAAGGCATCCAGCGATCGTGCCAACGAGCTTTTTTGGCCACCGAAGGTGTCCAGTGAATGTGCCTATAGGGTTTTTCTACCACCAAAGGTGTCCAGCAATCATGCCAACGGGCTTTTTTGGTAACCGAAGTTGTCCAGTTAATGTGCCTATGAGCTTTTTCGACCATCGAAGTTGTCCAGCGAAAGTGCCTACGGGCTGTCTCGACCACCGAAAGAGTGCAGCGACTGTGCCTACTTGATGCTTTTTGGCCACCGAAGGTGTCTAGTAAATGTACCTATGGGGTTTTCCGACCACCAAAGCTGTCCAGCAACCGTGCGAACAGGTTTTTTTGGCCACCGAATGTGACCAGCAAATGTCTCTACGGGGTTTTTCGGCCACTAGGTGTCCAGCAAACGACCCTAAGGGGTTTTCCGTCCATCGAAGGCGTCCAGCGAATGTGCCTACAGGGATTTCCAGCCACCGCAGGAGTCCAACGAATTTGTCTACGTGGTTTTTCAGCAACCTAAGGTGTCCAGCGAATGTGCCTACGGGGTTTTCTGGCCACCGCAAGAGTCCAGCAAATTTGCCTACGGGGTTTTTTAGCAACCAAAGGTGTCCAGCGACGTGCCAACGGGCTTTTTCGGCCACTAAAGGTGTCCAGCGAATGCGCCTACAAGTTGTTTCGAACACCGAAAGTGTCCAGAGATGTGCCCACTTGATGCTCTTCGACCACCAAAAGTGTCAAGTGAATGTGTCTACGGGGTTATTTGGCCACCGAAGTTGTCCAGCGACCGTGCCAATGGGCTTTGTCGGCAACCGAAGGTGTCCAACGACCGTGCCATCTGGCTTTTTCGACCATCGAAGGTGTCCAACGAATGTACCTACGGGTTGCTTCGAACACCGAAAGAGTCCAGCGACCAGGCCTACTTCATGCTTTTCGCCCACCGAAGGTGGCCGGTAAATGTGCCAATGGGCTTTTTCGGCCATCAAAGTACTCCAGCAAAGGTGTCCAGCGAAGGTGTCTACGAGCTTTTTTGTCCATTGAAGGTGTCCAGCGAAAGTGCCAACGGGCAGTTTCGACCGTCGAAAGAGTGCAGCGACCGTGCCTACTTGATGCTTTTTGGCCACCGAAGGTGTCCAGTGAATGTGCCTATGGGGTTTTCCGACCACCAAAGGTGTGCAACAACCGTGCCAATGGGTTTTTCGGCAACCAAAGGTGTCCGGCGATTGTGCCAACATGTTTTTGTCCCTACAGGGTTTTTCGGCCACCAGGTATCCACCAACTGTCCCTACGGGGTTTTTCCTCCACCGAAGGTGTCCAACGATCGTGCCAATGGGCTTTTTTTACCACCGAAGGTGTCCAGCGAATGTGCCTACGGGGTTTTTATGCCAATGAAGGTGTTCAGCGAATGTGCCTATGGCCTTTTTCGACCACCGAAGGGGTCCATCGAAAGTGCCTATGAGCTGTTTTGACCACCGAAAGTGTCCCTTTGAGGTTTTTCAGCTACCGAAGTTATCCAGCGATCGTACCAACGGGCTTTTCCGGCCCCTAAAGGTGTCTAGCAAATGTGCCTACGGGGTTTTTCAGCCATCGTAGGTGAACAACGAATGTGCCAAAGGGTTCTTGTCTCCATCGAAGGTGTCCAGCGAACATGCCTACTGGGTTTTTTGCCACCGAAGGTGTCCAATGAATGTCCCTACGGGGTGACCACCAAAGGCGTTCAGCGATCGTGCCAACGGACTTTTTTGGCAACCAAAGTTGTCTAGTGAATGTGTGTACGAGGTTTTTCGGCCACCAAAGGTGTCTAGCGACCGTGGCAACGGGCTTTTTTGGCAATTGAAGGTGTCCAGCAATCGTGCCAATGAGTTGTTTTGGCCATCGATGGTGTCCAATGAATGTGCCTAGGGGGTTTTTCGGCCACCGAAGTGTCCAGCTAATGTCCCTATAGGGATTTTCGGCCACTGAAGGTGTCTACCGACCGTGCCAACAAACTTTTCAGCAACCAATGGTGTCCAGTGAATGTTCCTACAAGCTGTTTCGAACACTGAAAGTGTCTAGCGACCGGGCCGACTTGATGCTTTTCTGCCACCGAAGTTGTCCTGGGAACGTGCCTACGGGGTTTTTCGACCACCGAAGTTGTCCAGTGACCGTGCCAACGGGCTTTTTCGGCAATTGAATGTGTCCAGCATCCGCACCAACGAGCTTTTTCGAACACCGAATGTGTCCAGCGAATGTGCCTACGGGCTGTTTCGAACGTCGAAAGTGTCCTGTGACCGTGCCAATAGGCTTTTTCAACCACCAAAGGCATCCAGCGACCATGCCATAAGGCTTTTTCAGCAACTGAAGGTGTCCAGCGACAGTGCCAATGGGCTTTTTCGACCACCGAAGGTGTCCAGAAACAGTGCCAACGTGCTTTTTTGGCCACTGAAGGTGTCCTGCGAGTATGCCTATGGGGTTTTTCGGCCACTGACGGTGTCCAACGAATGTTCCTACGGGCTTTTTCGTCCAACGAAGGTGTCCAACGAATGTTTCTACCGGCTATTTCGACCACCAAAAGTGTCCAATGACGGTGCCTATTTGATTCTTTTTGGCCACCTAAGGTGGCCAGTGAATTTGCCTACATGGTTTTTCGTCCACCGAAGGTGTCCAGCGACAATGCCAACGATCTTTTTCGGCAACCGAAGTTGTCCAGTGAATGGCCCTACGCGGTTTTTCGGCCACCGAAGCTGTCCAACGATCGTGCCAACGAGCTTTTTGAACCACCGAAGGTGTCCAGTGAATGTGCCTATGGGCTCTCTCGAACATCGAAAGTGTCCAACGTTCGGGCCTACTTAATGCTTTTCGGCCACCGAAGTTGTCCAATGAATGTGCTAACGGGTTATTTCGACCACCGAAGGTGTCCAGCGAATGTGCCTACGAGGTTTTTCATCCACCGAAGGAGTCCAGCGATCGTGCCAATAAGCTTTTTTGGCCATCGAATATTTCCAGCGAATGTGCCTACGTGGTTTTTCGGCCACTGAAGGTGTTCAGCGAACGTGCCTACGTGGTTTTTCGACCACCGAAGGTGTCCAGCAACCGTGCCAACGTGCTTTTTTGGCCACTGAAGGTGTCCAACGAGTATGCCTACGAGGTTTTTCGGCCACTGAAGGTGTCCAGCGAATGTGCCTACGGGCTTTTTCGGCCATCGAAGGTGTCCAGCGAATGTTCCTACCGGCTGTTTTGACCACAAAAAGTGTAAAACAACGGTTCCTAATTGATGCTTTTTCGCCAACGAAGGTGGCCAGAGAATTTGCCTACATGGTTTTTCGATCACCGAAGGTGTCCAGCGACAATGCCAATGATCTTTTTCGCAACCGAAGTTGTCCAGCGAATGGCCCTATGGGGTTTTTCGGCTATCAAAGCTGTCAACGATCGTGCCAACGAGCTTTTTCAACCACCAAAGGTGTCCAGCGAATGTGCCTATTGGCTATCTCGAACACTAAAAGTTTCCAACGATCGGGCCTACTTGATGCTTTTCGGCCACCAAAGATGTCCAATGAATGTGCCAATGGCTTATTTCGACCACCGAAGGTGTCCAGCGAATGTGCCTAAGGGGTTTTTCAGCCACTGAAAGAGTCCAGCGATCGTGCCAATGAGCTTTTTCGGCCACCGAATGTTCCCAGCGAATGTGCCTATGTGGTTTTTCGGCCACCGAAGGTGTTCAGTGAATGTACCTACGTGGTTTTTCGACCACCAAAGGTGTCCAGCAACAGTGCCAACGATCTTTTTCGGCAACCGAAGGTGTCCAGTGAATGTGCCTATGGGGTTTTTCGGCCACCGAAGGTGTCTAGTGACTGCTCAACGGGCTTTTTCAGCTACTGAAGGTGTCTAGCGATCGTGCCAACGGGTTTTTTCGAGCACCGAATGTGTCCACAGAATGGCCCTACGAGGTTTTTGGGCCACCGAAGTTGTCCAGCGATCGCGTCAATGGACTTTTTTGGCCGCCGAAGGTGTCATGCGAATGTGCCTACGGGTTGTTTCGAACACCGAAAGTGTCCACGGTCTTGCCTACTTGATGCTTGTCAGCTCCCAAAGGTCTCCAGCGAATGTACCAACTTCCATTTTCGGACAACGAAGGTGCCTAGAGATTGTGCCTACAGGTTGTTTCGACCAACGAAAGTGTCTGACGATCGTGCCTACTTGTTGCTTTCCGGCTACCGAAGGTGCCCAGTGAATGTGCCTACGAGGTTTTTCGGCCTCTGAAGGTGTCTGGTGACTGTGCCTATCAGCTGTTTCGACCACCGAAAGTGTCCAACGACCTTGCCAACGGGCTTTTTCAACAACTGAAGGTATCCAGTGACCGTGCCAATGGGCTTTTTCGACAACCAAAGGTGTCCAGCGATCGTGCCAACGGGTTTTTTTCAGCGAATGACCCTACGGGCTGTTTCGACCACCGATGGTGTCCTGCGAATGTGCCTACGGGGTTTTTCGAAGACCGAAGGTGTCCAGCGATCATGCAAATGGGCTTTTCATGGCACCGAATGTGTCCATCGACTGTGCCTACGGGTTTTTTTGGCAACCGAAGGTGTCCAGCAATCGTACCAACGGGCTTTTCCGTACACCGAAGGTGTCCAGCAAATGTGCCTAAGGGATTTTCGGCCACCGCAAGTGTCCAGCAATCGTGCCTATGGGGTTTTTCGGCCACCGAAGGTGTTCAGTTAATGTCCCTACGGGTTTTTTTTACCAACAAAGGTGTCCAATGACTGTGCCAATGGTCTTTTTCGGAAATCGAAGGTGTCCATCAACCATGCGAACGGGCTTTTTTTGCGACCCAAGGTGTCCAACGATCGTGCCAACGGGTTTTTTCGGCCACAGAAGGTGTCCAGCGAATGTGCCTAAGGGGTTTTTCGGTGACCGAAATTGTCCAGCGAATGTCCCTACAGGGTTTTCTGGCCACCAAAGGTGTCCAGCAAATGTCCCTATAGGCTGTTTCGACCACCGAAGGTGTCCAGCGAATGTTCCCATAGGGTTTTTCGACCGCCGAAGGTGTTCAACGATAGTGCAAATGGGCTTTTCCTGGCACCGAATGTGTCCGTCCAATGTGCCTACGGGGTTTTTCGACCACTGAAGGTGTCCAGCGAATGTCCCTACGGGCTGCTTCGACCACCGATGGTGTCCATCATCCGTGCCAACGGGCTTTTTCGGCAACCAAAGGTGTCCAAAGATCGTGCCAACAGGTTTTTTTGACCACCGAAGGTGTCCAGCGAATGTCCTTACGGGTTTTTCGGCTGCCAAAGGTGTCGAACAAATGTCCCTATAGGGTTTTTCGGCCAGTAAGTGTCCAGCGAAAGTCCCAACGGGATTTTTTGTCCACCAAAGGTGTCTAGCGATCCTGCCAATGGGCTTTTTTGGCCACCGCCGGTGTGCAGCAAATGTGCCTATGGGTTTTTCAGCCACGGAAGGTGTCCAGCGATCGTACCAACGGGGTTTGCTTGGCCACCGAAGGTGTCAAGTAAATCTCTGTATGGGCTGTTTCGACTACCAAAGGTGTCCAGTGAATGTGCCTACGGGATTTTTTGATGACCAAAGGTGTTTAGCGATAGTGCAAAAGGGCTTTTCATGGCACCGAATGTGTCCATCGACTATGCCTAGGGGTTTTTCGACAACCGAAGGTGTCCAGCGAAGGTCCCTACGGGATTTTTCGACTGCCGAAGGTGTCCAGCGATCGTGCCAACGGGCTTTTTTGGCCACCGAAGGTGTCCAGTGAATGTGCGTCCGGGGTTTTTCGACCACCGCAGGTGTCCAGCAATCATGCCTACAGGGTTTTTCGGCCACCGAAGATGTTCAGTGAATGTGCCTACAGGATTTTTCGACCACCAACGGTGTCCAGCGACAATGCCAACGGTGTTTTTTGACAACCGAAGGTGTCCGACGACCGTCCGAACCGGCTTTTTTGGCAACCGAAGGTGTCCAGCGATCGTGCCAATGGGTTTTTTTGGCCACCGAAGGTTTCCGGCGATTGTGCCTAAAGGGTTTTTCTGTGACCGAAGGTGTCCAGGTAATGTCCCTACGGGGTTTTCTGGCCACCAAATGTGTCCAGCGAATGTCCCTACGAGCTGTTTCGACCACCGAAGGTGTCTAGCGAATGTACCTAGGGGTTTTTTCGGCAACCGAAGGTGTCTAGTGAATGTGCCAACTGGCTTTTTTAACCACCTAAGGTGTCCAGCGAATGTGCCTAGGGGGCTATTCGGTCACTGAAGGTGTCTAGTGATCGTGCCAACGGGCACTTTTAGCCACCGAAGGTGGCCAGCGAATGTGCCTATAGTGTTTTTTGGCCACCGAAAGTGTCCAGCGAATGACCCTACGGGCTTTTTTGACCACCAAAAGTGTCTAGCAACTGTGCCTACTTGATGCTTTTTTTCCACCGAAGGTGGCCAAGGAATGTGCCTGCGGGGTTTTTCGGCCACCGAAGGTGGCTGGCGACTTTGCCTATAGGCTATTTCGACCACCTAAAGTGTCCAGCGACTGTGCCAACAGGCTTTTTCGACTACCGAAGGTGTCCCGCAACCATGCCAACGGGCTCTTTTGACTATCGAAGGTGTCCAGCGATCGTGCAAACGAGTTTTTTTGGCCACTGAAAGTTTCCAGTGAATGTGCCTACATGGTGTTTTGGCCACCAAAGGTGTCCAGCGACCGTGCCAACGGGATTTTTTGGCAACATATTGTGTCCAGCGAATGTGCCTATGGGCTTTTTGGACAACCGAATGTGTCCAGAGAATGTGCCTACGGGCTATTTCAACCACTGAAAGTGTCCAGGGACCGTGCCTACCTGATGCTTCTCGGCCACCGAAGGTGTCTAGCAATTGCGCGTACGGGGTTTTTCGGCAGCCTAAGGTGTCCAGCGTGTAGCGCCCCCTCACCGTAGGGTACACAACGGAAACCCGAAGGTCACTCCGACGAGTATCCCACGATAAAGGTG
>JANIHZ010035744.1:0-19162 GCA_027478365.1 Erythroxylum rufum | reverse complement strand
TGGGTTAATCCTATCCTATAAATAGCTATGGGCAGTATGTAGTACTTATCGAAAATCAATTCAAGTATTTCATTCTTAGAGATTCTCCTTTAGCTATTAATTCTTCTTCGAGTGAGATTCTTAATCTTAGAAAATTATTATATTTTTCCCATTATTGACCTTTTACTTCTAGCCCTTTATCACTCCAGCTTATGTCTAGTAACTAGTTACGAAACTGAAAGTCTTGCTTGCGCTAAAGGACTATGGAATGTTCTAAGGGTATGGCTCTTGATATGATCTTAAGTTCTTTGCTACTCCATCTACTAAGAATTGGATAAGTTTTAATTTTGCAATCGACTGAAATCTTGTAAGGGGAGGTTAAGCAAATTTGGTATTGGAGCTTTGTATTGAACTTTGCACTTAAAAAAGAGTCAATACGGTTGTATCTATCTCAATTTTGGATAAGTTGACTTGTTTTTAAGGTAATCCAAGAAGAGTAATAGTCTCGACTAATGTCTAATATGTAAGTTGGTACGAGAAAGACATGTTAACTAAAAAAAAGCTATTTTTAACATAATAGAAAATTGTACAATAGTCCATATTGTTAAGAATAGTAACACAACACAAAACCAACATGCTATGGTCAAAACAAAGAATGATTATATATAAATGGGCAAAATTTTTGCTTAGCTAATTCTAAGGATGACAAGTTTAGGTTTTAAACCTCTTTCCAAATTGATTTTTGGAGACATGGTTATCGGTCTGTTAGGATGCCTCCGCTGCATGTATCACCAAACTTTCACTTGGCACCTATCGTAATGATAAATGACTTGTCTTTTCGTAGCTTTCTCTTGAATTCTCAAAACTTCTGTTGCTCCATCCTCGCAGGGGTAGAAAACTCATCGCTGTCTCAGCTGTACTACCGGGGGCTTTGGGAAAGTCGAAATAGGAGAGCACTCTTCTTGGGATAGGCTTACTGCTCATATGCTTATAGCAATTATCTGCTCCACACTTGGCTATGTTTTCTCAATTTTGTAATGTATGATGAAGGTGGCAATGCATTCGTATGACTAAAGATTGAGAATGCCAAGCAATATAATGTAATATACAAGAAATTTAAGCCTAACAATTTGACTTTGTCTTCTAATATATTGTAAGCACAACACATGCCTTCCTCACAAGTCTTAAGCACCCAATAAGGACCCAATAAGGCTAAAGTCCACTGTGGCATTCTATATATAATATGAAGTACATGACAAGTTGACAACCCATTTTTTTCTTTTATTAATTCCATAATCAAAACCTAATTTTATTTATTTATTATATAAAAAATTATAACATTTAAGACTTTTTTTCTTTTATTAATTCTATAACCAAAACCTAATTTTATTTGTTTATTCTCTAAAAGAATTTATAATAATTAAGACTAATTTTATTTTTATTATCTTTTATTAATTTTATCAAAAGATGAGTTTTGAAGTATTTGATAAAATTAATCATAAATTCACATATTTAAGTCACTAAAAAGAGAAAATTGACCTCCCAAACTTAGTTTTATTTATTTATTCTGTAAAAGAATTTATAATATTTGAGACTTTTGTGTTTAAATGACGCGGTTTGTGTTTGTCCTAAAATCAGAATCTTTCATAAACGTGTTTTAAGTATATTATAGGTGTGAATGATGTTCCTCACTTTCTCTCTCTTATTCCTCTATCTGTCTCCCTCTTCCTCTCCAATCAAAATTCAACAAAATCAAACCACAACCCAGTAAGTTCCGAGGCTTTTTTTACTTTTCGCTTATGGGTCTTTTGTCAATTTTCTCTTTGACTATGTTTGCCTGTTAAATTGAATTGCTGTGGGTTGTTTGTGATATTTCTTCGTCCAACTTGGTTCAATTTGTTGATTGTTCTGAATTTTGGAAGGGAAAAGGTAACTGTTGATGAATTCTGAACCCTCCTTTCCTTATTGGGGATTCTTCCAGATCTTTACGTGATCTTGTTATTCGCGTTCTTCCAATCTTCAATTTTTATTCTTTTTTCTCCCATCTACCTTTTTCAATCTGTCTTGTTTTTCTCTTTTGTTAATATTTATTGTTTGCTCATCATTAATCTCAAGATTGTTACTCGAATTCCAATAGTATGCTTTCCCATATTTGATTTTGGTTTTACTTGTCTTTCTCGAAGCTCATCCTTAACGTCTTTATTCTCCATCTCTCCTCTTTCATTTCTTTGGTAAGATCAATTTTTCTCTTTGTACTGGTTTGTTTTACCTCAAATCCCAGTATGATTTTGTATATATATATTAGCCTTAGAATTTTCTCTCAATTTGTCCTTTGTGCTTCAAATCTACAATTCTCTATGTTTCTCCTTCCCCTTGGTTTCAAAAATTTTCATCAGATGGAAAAATTTTTGACTAAAGAGTTAAATTTTCTACATCTGTTCTTTTGGTCCCTTTGTTGCCCTAGAGGACGGATTGTTTTATCAGATGATCTAGCAGTTCCTGATTTCTACAACTTGAATCCTCCCCCCACCCACCCTTTTATTGTTGTGCTTGACCTCTGCATAAGCTTGTTAAGCAGTCGTAGCATTCCTCTCTCTTTTTTTTTTCTGTTGTGGTTTCTATTTCCTGAAACTTTCTGTTATTGATACTTTGGATCTGTGTATATATTCTTGCATACTATTCATTTGAGTTCTTCTTACCATGAGTTTATAACTTTTTTTTTTCTTATTAGTGGCTCTTACCTTGTTTATTGCAAACACAGGTTTAGATACATCAACATCACAAATAAAGAAAAGGAGACAGTTGAAGGATTGGAAGAGGAAGTATGGAAGAACCAATGGCAGCAAGGTATTGGTGTCACAGGTGCTCTGAAATGGTGGATCCCATCATGGAGGTTGAGGTTAAATGTCCCTTTTGCATGAGTGGATTTGTTGAAGAAATGAGTAGCAGCCCGACGAATATACAGGACCCTGGTACTGATTTTGGGTCAGATCGCACCATTTCTCTTTGGGGCCCTATTTTGCTTGGTATGATAGGTAACTCCCCCCGTCGCAGAAGATCTAGAAGAATGGGTTTTGATGATGACGAAGACAATGCTGACATTGAAGCACGGCATGGAGGAGAGACCGAACTGGACCGTGAAATTGAAGCAATCTTTAGGAGGAGGAGGAGAAGTTCAGCTACCAGACTGCAATTGCTTCAAGGAATTCGAGCTGGAATGTTGACTGAATCAGAGAATTATGAAGAAGATCGTGATAGGGATAGAGAAAGAGAACGTGTCATTTTGATTAATCCCTTCAATCAATCTATTGTTGTTCAAGGTTCTTATGAGTCTAGCAATGGCGAAAACCCGAACCAAAATCCCATTGGATCGCTAAGTGATTATTTCGTTGGTCCTGGTTTAGACTTGTTATTGCAGCATTTGGCAGAGAATGATTCTAATAGATATGGGACTCCTCCTGCTCATAAGGAGGCAATTGACGCATTACCTACTGTGACAATTAAAGAGAAATTGCAGTGTTCAGTGTGTTTGGATGAATATGAGATTGGTACTGAGGCAAAGGAAATGCCTTGTAAACATAAGTTTCATAAGGGGTGCATATTACCATGGCTGGAACTTCATAGTTCTTGTCCAGTTTGCAGGTATCAGCTGTCTGTAGATGAGTCTAAACTTGATTCTGAGAGGCCTAGGAATATCAATACTCAGACACTGAATGATAATGCTGGTGGTGAGAGTAATATTAATCATGGGAGCACTTTTGAGGAGGGAGATGGTGAAGGGAGAAATGGAAGTGGGAGAAGATTTTCCTTTCCTTGGCCTTTCAATAGTTTTTTCTCCGCTTCTTCGTCATCCCAATCCGGTGGAAGTAATTCATCATCGCCACCATCCTCTTGAGGAAATGCACCTGGAAATGCTTATTAAACTGATCATTGCGTATCAATTTGTGAGTTGCTGTAGTTTAGATATCCATCCCTATCGTGTTCATGTACATATTATCTTTGCCACCCTTGAGGTTGAATCCAAGTTGTTTTTCAGTTCACATGCTTCTTTTAGATTCTCTTGCTTTATGTAATTCTTTCCTTATTGAAGAAATTTCTGATCCTACTGTATTAATGTGTATAAATCTTTGGCCACGGTGGATGTTTCAGCAGTATGCTATTAAATTTGCGTAACTTTAATGCTTTTGTTTTACTTTGATGTACTTGTTTTACT
This sequence comes from Erythroxylum rufum, assembly GCA_027478365.1. Taxonomy (NCBI): domain Eukaryota; kingdom Viridiplantae; phylum Streptophyta; class Magnoliopsida; order Malpighiales; family Erythroxylaceae; genus Erythroxylum; species Erythroxylum rufum. The sequence goes on along the minus strand of JANIHZ010035744.1, from coordinate 14,970 downwards.
GACCACCATTTTACTGAACTCTAGCATTATATGTCATATGCTATTTAGTTTTTAGAACCAAGTTCGATATCATTAATTATGTGCTAGTTCTTACAAGTGCATTAATTAAATGCTAACTCCGAATTTTCCTTCTTTGAAGTGAAAACTCACCAAATCAGTTGGTGCTCAACGTTTAAATTTGTGAAGAAAAGCAGCGTAAGACAAAACAAACAAACCAAAAAAGGTTTAGTGCTGCCATTATACTTGACAGCATAGTTCATTCTAAATTTAAGAATGCGAAATTACTCTCCTCATAACTTAACCCCTTCTATCCTGTCTCCTCCAAATAAAAGGAAATTGGCAAAATCTAAGAAGCATCACTTAACAGTGATGATCTTGATGACAGATGCAGTTCCAACTCGGTGCAGAGCCACCACAGAGTCTCCACTCTTACATAGTCCTTTTGCCTTAGCATGCTGGATTGCAAAATCCAAAGCTTCTTCTGTTGTCTCAGAGTGAGAAGCCTTAGCAGATCCTGCATATAAAATTGGCACCAGCCCACGGAAAATAAGGCTGTGCCTTGCAGGTGCTTCGTCACTGCATGACCAATCAAATGAATCAGTCTTAATCTCAGGCACAACCACAGATAAAATGGGCATGCCCGGCCTGTACTTAGCCACCAGTTTTGCAGTACTTCCTCCCCTTGTTAACACCAGTATAAAAGCTGCTTTTGTTGAATTGGCTGTTCTGACAGCAGAAGAGGCAAGGCTTTCTAAAGGGCTCATGGGCACAGGTGAATGTTGCATGATCCTTTTAAATACATCTCCATAATCAAGTGTGCTCTCTGCTTCTACACAAATCTTTGCCATAGTCCGAACAGCAAGTTCTGGATATGCTCCAGCTGCAGTCTCACCACTTAGCATCACGCAATCAGTACCATCAAGAACTGCATTGGCAACATCAGTAGCTTCTGCTCTGGTTGGTCTTGGAGACTTGATCATGGACTCAAGCATCTGGGTTGCGGTGACAACAGGTTTTCCTTGGATGTTGCACTTATAGATCATTACTTTCTGTGCTAGAAAAATCTTCTCAATTGGAATTTCCATTCCAAGGTCACCACGAGCCACCATAAACGCATCCGTGTTTGCTAAGATATCATCAAAATTTGCCACCCCTTCTTGATTTTCAACCTATCAAAGTTTTCAAGTAGTGGGAATGATACATAAGTGAGACAATAACCACTGCAATTTGCTACCTATACTCGATTACATGACAATTACTTGACAGTCATTCAATCAAAATCAATTGCATGGTTCCAATTTCTGCCAACAAGCAAGCAGTAAATGCTTTAACGCAGTAAGCATACCTTTGACATGAGAAGGATACTCTTGGCATGATCGCCCAACAAGTTCCGCACTTCCACGAGATCTGAGCCTTTTCGAACAAAAGAAAGAGCAATCATGTCAATGTGATTAGGAACCCCCCACCCCATGATATCATCCTTGTCTTTATCGGTCAAGGTTGGCAGATCCACTATTACTCCTGGGAGATTAACATTCTTCCTTTCACCAAGAATAGCTGAGTTCTCGCATCGGCACCGAACCAAACCAGCCTTTTTGTCACATGATAGAACAGTGAATGAAATGGTGCCATCAGCACAAAGTATGACACTCCCTGGCTTGACATCTTCTGCCAATTTCTTGTAGCTCATGCAGATCATATTTTCATCGCCCTTGATGCTATAGTCAGTAGATATGGTGATCTCCTGACCTTGTTTTAGCTGGATGGGTTTGGCATCTTTTAAGAAACCAGTTCGAATCTCTGGTCCCTGTTACACATGAAGTGAAAAAATTAAAGATTTTGTGTGTGGATCCAAACAATTACGAAGGCTGCAAAGAGAAAGAGATGGATGGAATTGGAATCAACTGAATCTGAAACATTTTTTATCAAGAAAAAGAACAAGTGGTAAAGTAAATCATAGGAATTCCATAGAGGAAAGGGCGGACCTTGGTGTCAAGCATAACAGCACAGAGAATACCGGTGTTGTCCATAGCAGTCCTAAGATTGTTAAGCGTTTCTTGGTGATACTCGTGAGATCCATGAGAGAAATTGAATCTAGCAACGTTCATGCCGGCCATCAACAGCTTCTCGCACATCTCAATGGATCTGGAAGCAGGACCCAGCGTGCAAACGATCTTTGTCTTGGCTTTCTTCTCCATTTCTATCTGCTTTTGGTTCTGAAATCGTAGTACCCACAACAGAAAAGAGAGGAATTGATCAGCAAAAACATATCTTTCTTGTAAATTAGGTATACAGATAGATTGATGAAATGATAAGAATTGAAAGAAATTACAAAATGAAAAGTCAACGGCGAGAGAGAAACACGGAAACGAATCCACAAATCAATAACACCTACTCATTTATAAACAACGTACATACGTACATAAATACAAACCTACAAACCGGAGGGAGTCAGGAAGAAACTCTGATGTAGAAAGAAAGAAAGGAACTCACAAATCTCTTGATTTATGGAACAAGAAGTGCTCTTCTTAGTAGGCAAACAACTAAAGCACAACAGATGGAATATATTACGAGAGACGGACGTCGAAGAAGGAACAAGCATTACAATTCCATTGGTTGCGGAATAGTCGTTTTGGGCCCTTTCTGTCTCTTGACTTTTCTTTGGTTGGTTTCTAGAAGTGGAACAACTCTTTCTTTATTTCCTTCCTTTTTTAACTACATTTTAGTGTAATATATAAATGATTTCTACAAAAGCATAATGACGAAATGGTGTAATACCAAAATTTGTCAACTTTAAACCAAATCCTGATTTGTTTAACAAAAATGTAATCCAATCCAATGTAATCTATACTATGCATAACGTTTCAGACATGGAACCGTTGGGACTTTTGTTCTTTCCTTACACCCAAAAGGCAGATTCCAACAAATACAAACAAAGCAGAAGCACCAGAAATGAGGATTATCCATTATGCTCATGAAATTTGTTCCTGAATCCAATTAGTCAAAATCCTCTCCTCTGTTCTGGTAACAACAAACATCTTAAAGTTCATCGTGTCCCACATCTGCTTGTTCTTTGTTCATCCGTTCTAGTTTACCTTCAAGTTCCTGTCACAAACATTCCCATCAGACAACCATATTATATCAAAACTTCTTAATTGAACCAACCGTTACTTATTACCTTCAGCCTTTCTTCCACACAAAGAGCTGGGGTATACAGCAGCCCTACGTACCTGTTGTTTCATTTACAGATTAGCAAACTCATTATAACGACCCAAATAGAGAGGGAGAACTCAAGGAGCGGGAGTCTTACTCGCAACGGCTAGGTTCATCTACTTCTGTTACCTCATTGGTCAATCCACACCTCAGCTTCACCTACAAGATAGATATATAGAGCACAAGCAACGTCACAGTTATTAGAAGAACCACAAACATTCCCTTTCTTCCCCTTAGCTCCCATTTGCATAGGCAATTATACTAAATAAATTCCTGGATAATAGATCAACATTATTGGCCAGGTTCTACTGAGAATCAAATCATCAACTTCTGTTCGCCTGTAAGCTTAAAAGACCAAACACTAGTCAATGAAAATAATTGTGAATTAGAAATTCGTGCCTTTAAGCTTCTGTCAGGCCCATTCCAGCACTTGTCACCATTAGAGAAAACCATTGCTCGGTGTGAATCCTCAAACTTTTCCCATCGCCTATTTAGCAGAAACAGGAAGTGACAGGAAAGGAATTTCTCAAATCAGCTAATAAGCACTGAACAAAATACCAGCAATGTATAATGGAGATGAGCTAGAAGGTCGTTAAAGGGAAGGCTGGGAAGTCGGTACCCACGAATACACTCAGATACGAATGCACATGAGAAGCATATGAGAGTGCACAATGCATCATTCCTGATTGACCGAGAATAAAATGGACTTCAACTAAGTATGATATATGGTGCACATGCAAGGAGTCTGTTATGGTGATCCTGCTATCATGAAGAAATATGTTAGACACACTCAATTGCACAAAATTTTTCAATTAGATTGTGCTGCTCTGACATCCAATGGTGTTTTTGTAGCAGCCAAAGGATTTGGTTACCCCTGAGAATCAACTACCCATAATCCAGAATTAGGAAACCTATCCAATCAATTTCTTCATATATCACTACAAGCACTTGACAACTTGCTCGCTGTGACAAGATGTGAATCTCCAAATTGAAAAGCTAGTTCACACCAAGGAAAAAAAGAAAAGATTTTGCATACATTCATCTTATTTGGAATCTCAAAGAAAATAAAACAACAAAGACCATATGCGTGAAGAAGAAACAATGCAGGCAGATAACTACCCCAATGAAGTAGTTGAGTAGCCCTCCACCTGGGAAGCTTGTTTAAATGGGCAGATTTTGTAAACATATCTGAAGCAGAATTCAACCACCAAAAAGTCAAAAAGTGCACAATTAAGGACAGTAACTTCTAAGAGGGGTATGATGAAATATGAACTAGAAGAAACAGGTTGCTCACTTGTTCTCTTTGCTCTCAAAACAACGATCATAGAAGGAGTAGAACTCTTTCTCTCTTCCTGGAAAATTGAACCACGTAGTTGGGAAACAGAAAAAAGGAAAAAGAACAAAGAAAAGGTTAATGCCATGTTACAGAGACATGGTGTTCCAAATTTACCAAAATCATGTTTTAGCTTCCGTGTCAAACTTGATATCTTTGACTGTAATTTAGACAACTTGGTGCTGGACTTCTCATACTCCTTTCGTACATGAGCAGCATCTAATAAGCCAAATAAAATTTAGTTTTACACATTCTCAAAATTTGCATCGCCAATTGAGGCACATGTCTACCTGATAAACTCACAGGAGTCTGGAACAAATTTACAGCTTGTAGAATGTTTCGAACAGTCTGCTGTATCTTCTCTAACCAGGATGGATTATCTAGACAATTTGCGTTAAAAAAACATCCAGTAAAAAAAAAAGCCACAACAGCCTGAATTACAAATTCTGCTGCAACAAAACCTTTTCCTCTCTAGTTGTAGAATGGATGAATAACAGGCTTTTTAACCAAAAATAAGCACACACACAAAAAAAAAAAAAGCTAGGAATAATCAGTGTGGCACCTGAAAAGTCTGAATCATCATAAGAATCATGGTTGTATGAAGAGCTGGTATCATCATGTATTTCTTCTTCATAAGCTTCATGTGAGTCATCTTCTGCATCTGAAACATCATAAGAATTGTGGTTGTATGAAGAGCTGGTATCATCATGTATTTCTTCTTCATAAGGTTCATGTGCGTCATCTTCTGCATCTATATCATCATACTTCCCGGTGTCATCATCAGTTTCTGAAGTGTAGCCATCATCATCAAGTTTTTCCTGTGGCATATCTTCATGTTCTTCATGATCTTTGGTATAATCACTCTCAACACTATTAACCTCCTCATTTTTCTTTTCTGCTGTTCCTGTCCATCTAGAAGCAACAAGGCGGCCCAGCTCTTCTTTTGACAATCCTTCAGTAGTTTCAGATATCTCAGTGTCCTACATATAAAACATAAATTGATCTAATCTTTTCTTTTGTAACAGACTAGATAAAGCTAACAACAAATCCACAGACATAAGACTTAAAGGCAATCGACACATGTTTTCCGGTTTATATTTATTCATCATTCTATGAAATGTTTGATTGAAAGAACTGATAAAGTTAGTAAATGGTTAAGACAAGTTTGAAATGCTACAACTGAAGACAATTTATCGGTAAATAACTACAGCTTTTGGGAGCCAGGAAAAAAGGTATTACTACCTTCTTGGCTTGATCATGAGACACCTCACTTCCAGCATCATGACTAGTTTCAGATACGGACAAAGAGCCATCCTTGCTCTGTTGTGACACAGAATCTTTCTTTTCGTCTGCAACATGCTACATTTGCAGGGACAAAGATGCCATACCTTAGTTATCCTATCAAACTAGCACTGTAGTACACAAAATTTGAAGTTCAAGATCTCATGACCATAAATCTCCATCACCTGCTCCACCCCACTAACTGTGCTTCCTTCAGATTTGAGAGCATCACGAGCTTCATCAGCTACATAATCCACATGTTGAACTGCTGTATCCTTTCAGAGGAAGCAAACAGTTTTGAGAAGTATTAGCTCCACCAATTCTGTACTTACAACGGGATGATCAAACTAAAGTGATGTGGTATCGGTAAAAATGAAGGAAGTATCTTTAGAATGGCATCACAAGCATAACCAAATATCTACTTTATCCAAAAATTTAGACCTAAAGCAGTAATGGAAGAAGTGTATTTTAAAATGTTTATTTTGTTCTCCTAGTCGTCATAGATGTAATCAAAGAGGATTATCAGAACCCAGTTTGGAATCATAGGTAAACAAGAAAGATCCAAACCTCATCTGCAGAAGAAGAATCACCCGAATTACCAACTTTGTCATCGTTTATACTCTCCGCAGTTTCTTGTCTAGACTCCCTCTCAATTTGTTTGTCCTGTTCATTAACCTTTTCTTCAGCTTCTTTCCTTTCCTTTTCTTTCTCCAAACATTCTTTCTCTTCTGCCTTTTCTATCTGCTCTTTGTGCTCTACATGGAGATAAACAGAAAAATATAATAAAAAGACTTGGATTATCAGACCTACTAGATCTTATATATCTGTGTCCAAGACGTTGTATTTGAGTATGGATGTTTTGCATACACAAGATCCATTTATGTTCTCAACCTTTTCAATCAAACAGTTCAAGGATCTTAACAAGAAAATTCATATCAATCAATAGTTCAACTAATAGAGCAATTGAATAGAATGAAAATGTGAATGATCTTAGCAGTTTGCATATATGAGATGGACGCAAAGGAGCAATAAAGAATTGAATATATTAAATGACACCTTTAAGCTGTTGAACCAGCCCTTTTAGTATCTTCTCTTCATCTCTTAACTTCGCTAGCTTTGCCTCATCCTTGGCAATTTCTAGTTTGGCTTGTTCAATTTCTCGTCTTCTTAAAGCAACCCCATCCTTATAGGTGGCAATCTTTTTCTTCAACTTATCCCGAGTTGCTTTACCAGCCTCCCAGCATGTATTTTGGCAATTAACTTGGCCATCATACTCATCACTCCCATCACAGCAATCTGGCATTATCATATGTAGAGATCCAGACAAACGGTGATGAATTATAGGGTGCATGTAAGAGGTTCCAGGCACAATTTAATGAGCGGTTAAAGAAGTATGGTGTTCTTATTTGATTGCTTAGAAAAGCTACAATGCAATGCATGATGCTTTGTTTTGATTTATTCAAGAACAGAGATAGAACATAAAATGACACATAGCACATGTCTTTATAAGGAAAGCAGAAGTAGGATGTAACTTGGTTGTGCATGGTAGATCTCCTAATGCCTGTTTGTTGTACAACTCAAGTATGTTAACCTTGCCTTAGCATAGTTCAAACGATACTATGAGCTTTGATTCCACCAATCTGGAAAAGATGTTTCTCACAATGTTGAGAAGATTTACATACCAGACAGCTATAAAGGTAACATTGCATGCTTCTTAGGATTCATGAAGAAGCCAATCTGTTAAGAAGATGACTAAAGTTGGCTCTTAAGAACTAGGCTCATGCGTAACAGAGATATAAATAGGTAATAAACGGAATCTTATGCTTTCCATGATTCTGTTTTCTTTTGGGATATCATCAATGGACGATCAAGGTGAAGAACATGATTCATCAAGGCAAAGAGCTGGAAAGCAAGCAATAAACGGAGTAAATGACAATGGTGAGAGAAGTGCCTAAAAACAAACTTACCACAAACACCATCATTGACCCTAGAAGAGAATATGAAAATGGGAGTATGATCAGCATTCCGGCAATAGAATTTGCCACCGGGGCATGCTGATGTACCTATAACCATTAGAGAAGTGATGAGCACAGTATTAAAATGAAGGAAAATAAAGAGCAAAAGGGTGTAGCAAAAAGAGAGAGAACCCTTTTTTTATTTTCAAAAAAAAAAGAGAGAGAGAAACCAGGCTCGTCAGAGGCATCATCGGGGCAATCACAGAAGTCATCGTTGAGCTGTGCTTTAGAGAATTTCTTGGATCCATCTTTACATCTTATGAAATCTGATGATACTCTGTAATAATGATCATCTGATCACATTGCATACACACAACAGATACATTAGTCAGTACAGGAAATTATACGAAAATGGGCAGTAAACACGAAGAAGAAGAAGAAATAGACCTTGAGGAGAGATTCCATAAAAAGGGTCGATTGGAATTGCTGATCTAACGGTAATTCTAGACGTATTCAACAACAAGAGCAGCATTCCCAACAGGAAACCACTAACATCGACTCTCATTCTTCTTCTTCTTCTTCTTTGTCTTCCTTTGGAGCAAAAAATGAGAGAGAAGTAATTTACGCATGAAGTCCAACTACCGTTATATTTTGGTTCCAACACGACGCCGTAGACCGAGAATCAGTTCAAAACGGCGTCGGTGGACTAGAAAGAAAATATCTTTATTACAATATAATAATAATATAAGGTATCGTTATCTATCTTCTTCATCCTCCATTGCAGTGAAGAAGAAGAAAATGGAGGGAATGTGCTTCTCACTCTCTCTTCCTTCTTGTTCCGTCCCTTCTTCTTCTTTTTCTCGTTCAAACCACCACCACCACCAAAGCCGGAGCAATTACCTTCAATTCCTCATGACTTTTTCTACTTCCTCTCTCGTCAGTGTTTGGCCCAATTACCATTCTCGCCCTTTTCTGTCACTTCCAACTTCAGCAGCACCAGCATCAGCCTCGGTCCTCCATTTCTCTGCTAAAGATAAGAAAGAAGCTAACGAAGAAGAAGAAGGAGCAACAGTTATGCCCAAACTTGATAAGGCTGGTCGCTTTTGTAGCCCCAGAGCTGCACGTGAACTCTCTCTGTATTGACTCTCTCTTTTTTCTTCCAAAGTCTATGCTTTCTTTTCTGGGATTCTTGTTTTGTTATGGGTTTTTCTTTTTTAACCGGATTAAACTATGCTAGGCTAGATTCTAGTTGCATGCATTGTCTCATATAATCTGCTGGTTTGTTTGCATATACTCCAAGATTGATCGTATATGCCGCATGTTTAGAAGGGTCTGACCCAGTTCGACTTTTCGAGAAACGGATAAACGCAAGAAGAGGTAAAAATCAATCCATTTCTTGCTCAAACATTTCAATTCCCTAAGATTTATGGATTTTTTTTCCTTTGTTAATCAGAACCTGGATATGAGTTTGATAAAGCTTCTTTGTTGGAATACAATCACATGAGCTTTGGAGGACCACCTGTCACTACCCAAACCATTGAAGAAGCTAATGACCTTGTACGCACTGATGAACAAGAGTCCGCCATTGGTAATTCCAATAGCCTTTACTCTTGTTTCACATCTCAGCATCTGTTTAGTGAATGTGTAACTGTTGGATCAACTTCAACCCCATTTGATAGGCAATCGACACCTATTTGAGTATTCTTCTTCTTCATTCTTTGTTGCCCTTGTAAATGCTTGCTTTTGTAATGCTCTACCTACTTGTGTTCATGATCCTTTAACTGTTTCTGGTTTCTGAATCACCTTTTTCATCTTTTCTCTGATTCAGAAGCCGAAGTCCTTTCAGCTCCTCCAAAGTTGGTATACAGCAAACTACTCCTGCGGTAATTTCTGTGTCAAGTCTTGTAATGTATGCACTGACGCATTTATCCTGCAAGTTGAAAACATTTGATGGGAGAGGGACACAGACTTCAATGTTTACATATTCAATCTGATTCATTTCTTTGATCTTTCCTGGCAGTTTCACTAGGAAACTTTTGGTAGCAACTGTGGATAAGTGGGATAGCCATGTCCTTGTCATAGACAAAGTTGCTCCTCCAGAATGGAAGGTTCTGATCTATGCTTCCAACTCAATTTCCTTGTTTAGTTAGCCCTTGAACTGTTCTCTATTTCTCTTAAACTCACCATGCCTAATGCTCACTGATATAGTGCAATGAGGAAGCACATTCTGGTGTTTTCTAAAGAGTAAAACGAAGTTTTCTTGCTTCATTCTATCGATGGACATAATTAGCTTACAAGTTCAATGGTTGGATATAAATGTAGAACGAGCCAACTGGCAGAATTTTGGAGCTTTGCATCCTCCACTTGGCTATGTCAGAAATTGCAGTTCTCGGAACACGTCACCAGATTGTCATCAACGAGGTAGTTTTGCCGTCCCCCAGTCAAAAATTATAAACTTAGATTCACTTGTTTAGCTCAGGCATTGAGGGTCACTAAATTCCTGTTAGTTTCTTCTTTTTGTTAGTTATGGTCGTTTTTTTTTGCTGGTATGGATTGCTTGATTGATTGAGTAATGTACTTTTGAGGTGCATGAAGGCTGTTGATCTAGCTAAAAGGTTCTGTGATGGCTCAGCACCCCGCATTATTAATGGATGTCTTAGAACTTTTGTGAAGGATGAGATGAGTGTGGGGATGGCTCGTGCGAGAGTGGATCTGTAAGTGAAGTTTCCACCTTGTTTTCGACACAAGACTTAACAGCAGAACATGCAGGAAGGCTGACCGAGAATTTCAGAACACGTAAAAGACACTGAAGTTAAATACAATTCATGATGGTAAAGTTTGCTCAGTGGCGTCTGTTCTGAGCAGATTGGACGTTTTATATATCAGATTTTTTTGGTAATTGAGAAAAGAAGGGAAAGAGAGGAGCTTCTTGTTTCTGTTGTTATATATGAATTCGCACATATTGTACTAAACATTGATTTCTACTAAACATTTGATATGAAATTTGGTAAACTCATTCATTTGTTATTAGCAGCAGCAGTAGCTGTGTAATGCTAAAGGGAAACACTGGTTGCTTATGCACACAACAGTCTTATCTATAATAATACATTTCCAGATGATTTTGTAATGAAATTGGGACTGAAAATATTCATTCATACCATTCCTGCGGACGCGATTTCCCTACATTTCGTCGAGTAGACTTGCACATAGATTTACATACTCATCACCTAATAGTTAACAGTTGACTTGATTGCATCGAGTATCTGCAACCATACCACCACAAAAAAAAAAAGAGGAGTATAAACCATCATTTGATCCTCTTACCATCTTCTTCAACACTAGATTCTAGGAGCTGTTTGTTAAGTGAATCTTTACCTTGTTCTTGGTGGGCACATAGAACGGCTCAAAAACCAGAGGGAACGGAGTGTCAAGACCGCATACTCTCGCTACCGGGGCTTCTAACTGCATTACATTGACCACATTCGATTTTCTTTTTCATTAACCAAATAAGAGCAGCAAGCCACAAAGGAATTAAGAACTGCAAAAAATTACTTACCCTTAAGAAGCAACGTTCAACAATGGAAGCAGAGATTTCAGCACCAAAACCTCCAGTAACTGGAGCTTCATGACTAACCTACACCAACAAAATAAACTGTTAGCAAATTAGATTCAACCTGTTTTAGAGGAAAACACACCATTTAAAGATCCATTAAACTTACAAGTAGTCTTCCAGTCTTCTTCACTGAAGCCTCAACTGTTTCTTTATCCCAAGGTATTAGAGTTTTGAGGTCTATTAATTCACACGAGATCCCTTCCTGCATATGGACAACAAAATCTAGATTTACTGCTGCCTAAAGGGTAAGTCAGCAAACTCTTTTTTTTTTTCACATATTGCCTAATTGCCCAGACAGAAGTTTTCATGAATCAGACTATAAGAAATCGTTGCTTCATTCCTGAACTCACTTACCTTCTCAGCATCAATACAGGCCTGCTCCATGACTGAAAGTTGTGCTCCCCAACCCACAAGCGTTATATCACTTCCTTCTCTTAACACCTGAGTATTTCACCATCAGCATTCTTTTGGATGTACGAATTTGAATTAATCAACAGCTAATAAAGTGAGAAGTTGCATACCTCTGCCTCTGATAAAGGCAACATATAGTCATCTTCGGCAACCTCTTCTACAGCCAAACGATAAAGCCACTATCCAAGACATAAAGATGAAAAAAAAAACTCAGTAGTTAATTGGTTATGCAAAAACTTTCGTTAGCCCAGGAAGAAAGTACCTTTGGTTCAAAAAAGATAACAGGATTTGGATCACGTATAGATGACAATAATAACCCCTTTGCTTCCCGTGGACTTCGAGGGATAACCACCTGTTGGAAAGCTACTAGTTAGAGTTGTTATTCATGGACAACAAGCATGGACTGCCTTGAAATAAATCTAGCAGCATTAAACAATCTAAGGAGAACAGAAAGTATCTTCACCCTTCGTTACATTTTACAAATGGGAGAAGATGAAAAGAAAACCATAGACACTACCGCTAAAACAAGACAAGAGGATGTGGGAAGGCCACCATTATGATCTCACTTCAAGAAGTGCCTTAACTTAGAGGAGCACATCAATGATGTTTAGCCTTTTATAAAAAGGAAGTGGGTAGCTACTACTAGAATGGGATGAGACAGAGTAAAAGAAGTGTAAATGAAATATCACCTTACAGAAGAAGTGCTTGTGCACATGTTCTAGTTCTACTTCAGCATCAGGTGTGAATCATAAATACATCGTAAGAAATGCTTGTGCAACTTTCAAAAGAAATAAAAATTGGTCATATATATCTCTTCAGGATCATAAAGTCAAAGCACTTCAAGCAATGCACAGTCGGCCTGGGCCATTTCGGGACAGTTCCACAAAGCAAAATAAGTTTCAAAATGGTCTTAAGCAGAGGACAGATGAAAACTATGGATGGAGAAAAAACCTTCTTTTAGAAAGAAGAAAGAAAATCATCTACCTAAGGGAAAGGACTTTTACTTTGATACCAGGAACGTGACAAAAGAAAGCTTCAGGTGACTGTGAATGATAATGTCCACCATGGCCTACAGCTCCATAAGGTGTTCTTATGGTTAAACCTAGAATGTTAAATTAGAACTAGTCATACAAAAAGTGCAAAAAAGTGTAAGTAACAAGTAGAAAAGAAAGAGAATCTTCTAATAATAATTATTTGAGCAAATAAAAGCTAGACACCTCCACAGTTGAATTGATTTCCACTGCGATATCTGAACTTTGCAGCTTCATTGACAATCTATAAAGTGGAAATTCTGTCAAAAAAGAAGAAGGGACTTTGGGGAAAGATAAGCTAGAAACAGCACATGCTTGCCTGATCAAATGCAGGGAATATGTAATCAGCAAACTGAATTTCTGCTATTGCTCGATTACCCTATCAAGCAAGATTAGAAAACAAAGTAAAGGGAATCGATACTGCATATGGAGCAAGAACTTAGTTCTCATTACAGAGAAAAAAGCCAATGAATCTATAGATAGATATGGCTGGAGCTCTTCAGAGAGAAAAGGTATCAGAAACTTAGTAGCTGAGCATACAAGTTTTAGAAAAATACAAAATTGCTCACCATTGCTGCCAGGCCAATGCCAAATCCCACAATTCCCTGTGAAATATGTCAGACGTACATTTAGGCACTTGAAAACAGAAGGAAAGAGTTCTGGTAAAACATACAAAAAAATTTTGTTAATGCTCCTCAAGGCATGCAAGTTAAAATCAAAATAGTGTACATATAGTGAAAATCCTAATTGTGAAACCTTCGTAGTAGAAAAAACAAAAGAGCATTGGATTCTCTAACCGTCAAAAAAGAAAATTTATCTACAGAATATTCCACCAAAATACCTGCTCGCATAGTGGGGTATTAAACACTCTACTTTTACCGTATCGTTCTGCCAAACCTGTTGTGCAACGAAACACCCCACCAAAGCTCACATCTTCTCCAAATACGTAAGAACTGTGAGGCAATATCAATGAGAAGTAGCAACACAAAGTTAACAAGTCGATATAAATCAATGGTATATAAGACGAGAGTAGTAAAGTGCTATCAAAGTTTGCGCTGGAATAGATTTCTTCATTAGTAAAGGAAGATTTTTATTCTAACAAGGACCAAAGATAAAATCTTTATTAATATAAAACATGAGCCATGGTGTAAGGAGTAGTGTTGCAGGAAAGTACTAAAAAGCATACAGATGCACAGTCTCCTCAATGTGGCCACAAGAAATCGGAAGTAGAAGGGAAATGAAGAAGTGGGTATTGGGAGAAAGTTACCGAGGATCGGTATCCATGGCAATATGGAGAGCTTGATTGATGGCAGAGCAGAGGTTGAGTGACTTCTTCCCATCTTGTTCTAGGTGGGTTGAGAGCTCTCTCTTATTCTGGCTGCAGATTGAAAGGAGCGATCTTTTTGCGTATCTTGTGAAACCGATTGCCATGTAAGTGCCAAACAGATTTGGAAGATTAACAGAGAAGGATGAGCTAATAGATTTGTGATGCAAGATTTGACGTACAGGCAGACAAAGAAGATTGGAACATGAGACGATCTAGCATCACATTCACAAGAAGAAATAATTCAGATTAGAACCACGACAATCACATGGCCAATTTATTAATACGAAATTATAAATACAACATTCCTGATTTGATTTTTTTAGGATAGGATCAAAGATACAATAATTGCATTTTATAACTGTCTTGTCCAACTACCACCACCAACATTGAGATGGTACTGGGCCGAATTGGGTTAGACTGGGCCCTCCTTTGATTCAAATAGTGTTGGTAATTGGCCCAGGCATGGTTCAGCCAGGCTTGAAGTTAACGGAAAAGATCCAAGTTAACCAGGTTGACAAAACGACGTTTTTTTGTCCAAACGACGTGACTTCATTTTAAAATTTTCTTTAAAAATAATAAATCAAGTTAGGCTAGAGATAACAGGGTTGGGTCAACCCGACCTATTGTCATCTCTAAATTTAAATTTGATTCAAAATTATACTTGATATTCATGACTAGATCTTTACTTCTATTAGTTACCAAATTTTGATTAAATTAAACTATATTTGAAAATATACAAAATTTAATTTTTAAATTTATAATACCAAACTATGGTTAATTTTATTGAAAATGTTAATTTTAAAAAT
>JANIHZ010035297.1:0-19187 GCA_027478365.1 Erythroxylum rufum | reverse complement strand
ACGTGTCCTTTCGGCACCTTTGCCTATCGAAGGATGCCTTTTGGTTTATGTAATGCTCCCGGGACTTTCCAACATTGTGTAATGGCCGTGTTCTTTGAATTTCTAAAAGAGTGCATGGAAGTTTTTATAGATGATTTCACAGTTTATGGTGACTCATTTGATACTTTCCTTTGCAACTTGACAAAGGTTCTTAAGCGGTGCATTGAAAAGAACTTGATCTTAAACTTTGAAAAATGTCATTTCATGGTAAACGAAGGTATAGTGTTAGGACATTTGATTTCAAAGAAAAGAATTGAGGTTGACAAAGCTAAAATCGAGGTCATATCTTCTTTGCCTTACCCTGCATGTGTTCGTGACATCATGTCATTTCTAGGTCATGCAGGATTCTATAGGCTATTCAATAAAGATTTTAGCAAAATCGCATTGCCACTTTCAAAACTTTTACAAAAGGATGAAAAATTTGAATTTGATGATTCTTGCAAAAAGGCCTTTGATACACTTAAATCCAAACTCATTTCTCCGCCGATTTTAATTGCTCCTGATTGGAATTTGCCTTTTAAACTCTCATGTGATGCTTCTAATTGTGTTGTAGGGGCTATGCTGGGTCAACGAGAGGACAAACTAGCAAGAGTGATTGCTTATGCTTCTAAGACGTTGGATCCAGCTCAAACCAACTACGCCACGACCGAAAAGGAGCTCTTTGCAGTTGTGTTTGCCTTAGAAAAATTTCAGCAATATTTTCTCAATTCACATGTCATCATTTTTACTAATCATGCTGCAATCAGATACCTTTTAACAAAACCACAGTTTAAACCTAGATTAATACGGTGGACCTTGCTTCTTCAAGAGTTTGACATTGAGATAAAGGATCGAGCTGGTGCGACAAACCACGTAGCCGACCATTTGAGCAGGTTACCGGAAAATACACAGGGAGTAGACTCTTCAAAATTGACTTGTGATTCTTTTCCCGATGCAGTACTATGCGCCTCCGTTCTCAAAGAACCATGGTATGCACATATTGTCAATTATTTGATGACCAAACTAACTCCTGCATTCATGTCCCAGGCACAGGCTCAAAAATTAAGGAGCAAAGCTCGACATTACATCTGGGACGAGCCTCATCTGTAGAGGATATATAGTGACCAGGTAATTAGGAGATGTGTTCCTAACGAGGAGTTTGATGCTATACTTTTAGCTTGCCATTCAATGGTTTATGGAGGACATTTTAGTGCTAGGAGGACAGCTCGGAAAGTTTTGGATTTGGATTTTTATTAGCCAACCCTCTTTAAGGATTCATTTCTGCCAATTATGTGATAAGTGTCAACGATTTGGAGGACTGGGAAAACGCATGAAATGCCGCAAAACCCACTTTTGTTTTGTGAGATCTTTGACGTTTGGGGAATAGATTTCATGGGTCCATTTCCCCCATCTTTTGTCCTTGTGTATATTCTCCTAGCTGTTGATTACGTCTCCAAATGGATAGAGGCCGTGCCTACACGAAAGGATGACGCGCAAGTGGTGTCCAAATTTCTTAAGTTAAATATCTTCTGTCGGTTTGGCATTCCAAAGGTAGTAGTTAGTGATCGCGGCACCCATTTCTGCAATAGAGTTATTACTAACTTACTTTCCAAATTTGGAGTTACGCATAAAGTTTCCACTGCTTACCATCCCCAAACAAATGGCCAAGCTGAAGTTTCAAACAGATAGGTAAAGTACATTTTAGAGAAAATAGTCAAGCCATCTAAAAAGGATTGGAGTCTGCGCTTAGAAGAAGCACTGTGGGCTTATCGTACTACTTACAAGTCCCCCATAGGAATGTCCCCATACCGGCTGATTTATGGCAAAGCATGCCACTTTCCAGTGGAATTAGAGCATAAGGCTTATTGGGCGGTTAAACAATGTAACATGGATTTAGAACTGTCAGGTATGGAAACAAAACTCCAACTGCAGGAATTGGAAGAGTTAAGGCTTGAAGCATATGAACACTCTCATCTCTATAATGAAAAGGCAAAGCTAATGCATGACAAGATTCTTCATAGGAAGAGTTTTAAAGAAGGAGACAAAGTCCTCTTATACAAAGCCCATTTCAAGTTTAAGCATGGCAAGTTCAATACTCGTTTGGAGGGACCGTACGTGGTAACTAAAGTACACAGCTTTGGAATGGTAGAACTTCTACACGAGAAAATTGGAGCGAGACTCAAAGTCAATGAGCATCTGCTAAAGCTCTAATATGAGACCCACAAACCTCCATGAATATCAGGTTCCTTCTCTCCCTCACTTGTTTATTTACTGTAGGAATATGTTTAGTGCTGTGATTTTTCATTTCGTGCTTTCATGAACAAGTGTGGGGGAGCATCATAGGTAGTTAGGTTGTTTTTATGTTTCTGACTTTCTTCAGTAGGTTTCCCTTCTAATAATACTTCCTGTTTCCTTGTGTCTTGCTTCTTTTCTTGCTTTAGTTGCTACATTTTCATTGAGGACAATGTGTGATTAAAGTGTGGGGGAGCTGTTTCCCTATTTATGACTCGTGTTACATGCTTGTTGACATTTTGCTTATGAATGTGTTAGCCACTCTTGCTCATGATGTTGGTAAAAACTTGGTAAATTTAAAATTTCTGTCATTCTGCTGTTCCTCACCACGACGAGAGATCTCACGTCGCGAGGAGGCTGGTAATTTTAGTGCATACGTCGCAACGTCAGAACGTTGCAACGCACACTGTTGTACGTCGCGACGTCACCTTTATGCATGAATGATTTTTGCTAAATTCTTTTACTCAATTCAAACCTTCTCCACACTGTTCTTTTGTAACTGTTGTGTGCAAAGCTTTTATAAATTTCAAAGTGGTGCTTGAGTTTAAGAAAATACCTTCCATTCTTTGATCAATAGTTGGAATTGGCAAAATTTTGCTTTCAATGTTTTCAATACAAAGTGAATGGATGTATGCTAATGAAGTAGCACTTTAAGTTTTTGAGACTTGAGATTGTTCAATGAGACAATGCCCTTGTTCGAAGGATATTTGAGCCAAATTTTTTCTTCTATCTTTGTGTGCATCTGCTTATTTCACACTTCTCTAGAACTTGTTTCAATTCTTACTCAAAGATTGATGGACTAGAATTTTGTTGATATGATAGAGGCATTCCTTGTTCAAGCCCATTTCCCCAAACACAGTCCCTTAAACACTTATCCCTTGCTAGCCCTTTGAGCCTTATTGTTTATAAGCACTTGCATACATATTTATATGATGTCATTAGTTATTTTGCATTCGGCTATATGTTGAAAAAAAAATGTGTCCCAAAAAGGGACAATGTCTCTAAAATGAGACAGCATTAAAAAAAAAGGGTGTTCTGTTTATACTAGTGTTAATTTATGTACAAGTATTAAGATTTTTGTTTAACTGTTGACATCAGTTCTAGAATTAGTGCATGTGTTCATACTATTCTTTCTTTTACTTCATCCATTCATTTAGCCTTCCGCACATTACAACCCTGAAAGTCCTCTTGATCTTCGAAATGGTAGTTCTTGTTGTGGAGAAATAGAACTGATACAAGCTTATGGTAGGGGATGGATTAAGCAGACTGAGAGGAAAAATATCCCAAAACACAAGTGAGATGAGCATAAACACTTTACCTTGAGTGATTCTCTTTTGCTCAATCTCTTGAACTTGAATTCTTTCGGTGTTTGTTTTATTAGCACTCTTTCAATTTGCTTGATTGAATTCTGAGAAAGTGAATTGTGTTAATTTCCTTTTGTTGTTTCAGGCATGGACGTATTTTTCCTTTACACTTGTATCTTTTTTACGCTTGTAAACTTTGTCCAGGAGTACAAAGGTCTAAGTATGGAGGAATTTGATTGAGCCCAAGTTTACATCATTCATTGGCTGCATTTTCATAACTGTTGATATACTTTTTGACTCCTAATTGCGACTTTTGTTCTTAAATTAGTTCCTTATATTGAGCTCATATTATTTACAATTTGTTAGTAAAATTGTTACAAATTGATATTAATGGCATTATAATTTTTCCAAGGACAATTGATACTGCAAATTGTGATTTAATTGTAGGGACACAAAGGAGTCAACCATGCCAAGAAGTCAACAGGTCGTGAGCCTTCCAGCTCGTCGCGATGCGTCCAACAACACAGAGCAGGCATGTCGCGACGCATGCCACATTACATGTCGCGGCGCCTCAATAGACAACCACGTCGCGACGTCAACAATTCAGTACGCCGCGACGAGCAAGCAGAGTCGCACGTCGCGACCCACATTAATTCACACGTCGCGACGTGCAGACGGATACCCAGACCATAAATGGAAATTATCTCACTGTTCTGACCCGGCCTGTCTCGGTTCTTTAAATACTTACCAAATTAGGTTATCCTGGAGCTTATCACAAGTCGGCTGGCTACACAAAAACACCGAATACAGAGAGAGCAGAACATACATATCTTCAGTAGCCTCCAGGCGACAGACGTTTCTCTTCACCGTACCAACTTCATCATCTCCAATCATCACCATTCATCAACGCCTCATCTACCATCAGTCTCTGGAGCCATGGTTAGCGTCGGTATTCCAGCAATGATGGAGATCGCCGGAATCATGCGCAGCTAAAGTTTCTGATCCTCTTGAGGATGTAGCATCGGGCTTGAGTTCACGAGCTTCAAAGGGGAGTATCATTCATTGTCTGAAAGTTTAGTTATAGAGTTGTATAACTCTAAGTTAGATTTTTCAATATTATGACTAGATTAGCCTGATTATGGTTTAATTAGGTGATGAACAATGATTTGTGTTATGGACTGGTTTTATGTAGAACTTTTGTGCTTGAATATATGAGGTCTTATATATGTCTTTGACGATAGAATTAATCTTAATTATCTACATGGTTGTGTTTGATATGATTGATTATGTTTGATCTGATGACCAATTGCATGAACATGTCCATTTCACACACTAAGGTTTTTAACAAGGTTTTAATTAATGGGTTATTTAATTAAATCCTTGGACTTAAGGGGTCCTTTAAGGTTGATTTTTCATAAACTTAGTGGATTCTATCCCTGCAAACTAATTTTGAACCGTGATAGCCTAAGCTCATTTTCAAGTGGTCCTTTATCCAATTTGATTATCGTTTGAACTTAGTTTGTTTTAAAATTCCCAAAATCTAAAAAGGTACTTTTTATACAATTCTCTTTAATTTATTTATTTTACTCAATTTGGATCAACAAACAAAAACCCCCGTTCTTTTACCAATTTCAATTGCATGTTTGACTTTTAGGCTAGTCTTAAACCTTTTTCGTCGGTTCCAAGAAGTGAGACGACCCGAGGTTGCATCTTATACTGCAATCTTTGGATTTTATTATTTTTGACCGGTTTCCAAGGATCGATCTTAGATCGAACGACGAGCCGCGATCAGCTATTCAAAAACTTAGTGAATTTCATTCCCGGAAAAAAAATTTTGGAACCATGATAGCCTAAGCTTGTTTTCAGGGGGACTTTATCATATTCGATTATCGTTTGAATTTTCACTTTCAATTTTCCCAAAACTCCAAAAATACTTTTTATACATTCTTCTTTAATTTAGTTTAATTTCCTTAATTCCTACCAATGATCCAAACCCCCCTTTTATCAACTTTGTTTGCATTTTTGACAATTAGTCTAGCTTAAGCCTTGTTCGCTAGGTTTCGATTAAGTGAGATGACCTGAGGTTGCATCCTATATTGCAATCCTTGGAATTAATATTTTTGATTCGGTTTCCAAGGGACTGATTGTAAGATCGAACAAAAGAGCCGATCAGAGGTAAGTTCATCTTTTCTTCATTCTTTGATGAGAAAGGGATTAGAAAGGGGGAGAATAAGGTTTTGTGTTAAAAATAATGTGAGAAAGAAGATGAGACCCAATTTGATTTTCGTGAATTTTGGAATTAGGGTTTGGTTTTACTAGCTTAGATGAACTATAGGTAGGTTAAATCTAAGCCCATTTTGTTATTTATTTTGTTTACGTGATTATTGAAGTTTATGGATTTTCATTCGAACATTGGTTTGAATGAGACTTGTTTTTTTTAGGAAACCAAGAGAATCGTACCTAAAAGCTAGGAGAAATACAGCCTTGAGTTTGAATTTTTGAGAAAATTAGGTGGGTAATATGTTTATAGTTATTGTGCGATGGGAAAATGCCCTACTTGTGTGTTTATGCTTAAGTTGCTTAAATTTGAATTGTTTTGAAGATTTGAAAATGTATGATGAATTATGACCATGTTATACCTTGCAAAAAGGTTATGACATTTTGGATTGAATGAAAAGAAGAAAAAAGCATGAGAATATAAATTATAATTGATTTAATTAAGCATAAATTTGCTTGTGATTAGACAAGAGAGGAACTCGTTACATTAGTCACGTGCACGTTGACCTATAGCCTTATTTTGGCTGCCTGCTTGAGGCCACGACATCCTGAGAATTCATACTCATTTTGTTGACGGTGTAAACTTTGGTTTCTCCTTTTCATTCCACGGAACTCTCGAGCCATTTTTTATGCATTGTCACTTTGAATTGTCAAGTATGATGCATTTGAGTGATTTGCTTAGTGGATAAAGTCTATGTTATGTGTTATGCTTTAACTTGCTTAATTATGAGTTTGAATTGTTGAGTATTGAATTGCTAGACATAGTTGTACACAAGCTTGAATGTGTGGCTCGTTACCTATGAATATAAATAAATTAGTTACTAAGCTGTGTAGCTCACCCACTATTCCCTCTTCAAGTGCAGAACAAGAAGGTTAGCAATCCTTGAAAGGCATTTGGACAAACTCCAAGATAGTTAGAGATCTATTGTACTAAGTTAGTGAACATTTTGGATAGCTTCATGGGCATATCAACATTGAGCATCCGAATGTTAGGCTCCAAAAACGGGATCCAATAGTTATAATCTGTTAAGAAACTATTTTACTTTTGTAAGTTATTTCTAAATTATAATTGGCAATTGTTTCCATGGATAGCAAAATGAAAGAGAGGATAACACTCCACTCTCTAATGCTGAAAAGTATATTGCAACTTATAAAAGAAAGCCTAAAAAAGTGTGCAAGCAATGTAGTGAAGCTATAGGGGGAAAATTGTGAGTAATGCTAGTTTTTTAATAATATTCTATATTGTTGCTACTTTTGTTGAGATGCCCAAATTTACTGCTTATTTCAAGTGTTTTTTATTCTATTTTATTTGTTTTTTTTATATTGTTACTACTTTTTTTAAGAAACATGTAAAGGTAAGATGATTATGGATGAGCCAGAGAAATTTTATATTAAATGAAAAATTATAAACATTGATATTAAAAGCTTTAAAAAAGTTTAGCATTTAAGTGATTGACCCTTTCTAATTTTCTCCTTAAGTCATTCACTTCATTACCAAGGTGTGACTCATATATACCTGATTCTTTTAGAATAAATTTATTTACCTTTTGAAAAAAGGGCCTGTTGCATTTGCATAATAAATTAAATGAACAAAAAAATAAAAATTAAGATTAGATTGCTATTATTATGGACAATTGTTCAGTATATAATATGTAATACCTTTTTATAAAAGACAACTATGCCATACACAAATGCAATGATTATCAGTATCAGAGTACGAGGCATTAATTGTTTTCAGTTGTATTAGCCTCTTGATTTTGTAGTTAGAGGATAGTTTCATGTAGGGGTGTTCATGGTAGGGTAACCTGACCCGTTCATAAACAACTTGAACCTGAACCTGAACCTAAAAACCTATAAGATCGGTTAACCTATTTTCAGGTTCGGTTCTTGGGGTAACCAGACTATTCATATCAATAAATATGAAAAAAATTATAAAAATAATTGGTGAAAACAAATACAAATTATTCATAAAGTATGCATATCAAATCCATCAAAGATGAATCCAATATGTTAAACCCAAGAAAAGTAAAAATAAGCCAAACAATATCTTATAAAAGTTCCATACTAGAAAAAAAAATGAGACATTATTAAACAATTATTTTTCGAATAAGATGGTAGGATGATCCACTATTATATATGAAGCCACATCTGTAGAAAATAAAGAATAAAAAGAATTAGACTCGTTATTTCTTTTTTAATTAAAAAGAATTTTTTATTTATTTGTATATTAAAACAAGGTAAAGTAAATTGGATTACTTGATTCAATTTGCTCAAGTTCTTCAATTCTCTCTTCCACGTAAAGAGGAGCTTTTGATTTTCTCAACCAATCTTTTCCACAAACAAGAGCCTCCACCATCTTTGGAGTAAGAGAGCTACGAAATGAATCAAGCACTCAACCTCCTGTACTAAAAGCCGACTCAGATGTAACAGTAGATATAGGCATAGCTAAAACATTTTGAGCCAATGAGGCAAGCACTAGACACTTAGCATAATTTATTTTCCACCAACTCAAGACATTGAAAGTCTTGTCTTTGGGTTCACAATCTTCAACTAAATATTTATCTAGCTCACTTTTGGTTTTCCCACTTACTTAACTGGCCTCCTTGATCCAATCCTTAGTCTTACCCTTATAGGTCAAATAAAAAATATAATATAAGGATTGCAATATAGGATGCAACCTCGAGTCATTTCACTTAATTGGAACCTAATGAAATGGACCTAAGCTAGCCTATATGTCATGAACTGCAAGCTAATTAGTAAGTAAACGGGTTTTGATTTTTGGAAGTCTAAACAAAATTAAATGAATTGTAAGAAAAGTGCGTAAAAAGTAATTTTTTGTATTTTTTGGAAAAGAAATTGGAAAGATAAAGATAATGATCAAATGTGATAGAATCCTCTTGAAAATAAACATTGGCTATCATAGTTCTAAATAAATTTTGGTGGGAGTGAAAATCACTAAGTTTCAAATGGTAAACCTTAAAGAACTCTTTAGGTCTAAGGTCTTAATCAATGAACTCCATTCCTTAAGACCTTGTTCAATGCCCCTTAGTGTGTGTAGTGGGTAAATCAATGCAACAAGTTAATTAGGATCTCAAAGCAACTCAATATCAAACACAAGTATACAAGATAAAAGAGATTCAACAAGATCACAAAAAAATATATATGACACTTCATATATTTAATACTCAAAGTTCTACATCTACAAATCCCAACAACATAATGAATATCCAATACTTGATTAAACTCTAGTCGAGAATGTTCAACTGTAAATTACAAATCCTAAACCTAGGAATTTATAAATCATAGCTAAACAAGGATTAAGTCACTCCCCTTCTAAGCCCACTAAACTCAAGCCATCGCTACATCTTCAAGAGCAGAGAGGTGCCTAGCCACATATAACTCCAGGAGACTTCACAACCGAGAACCCACTAGAAGCATCCATGGTAGCAGTGTGGAAGGATCGGAACAGTGTTGGTGGATGAGAGGAGACGAGGGTATGTGTAGAAGAGTTGTTCGGATGGTAGAAAGAGTGAGAGATTATTCCCTGTTGTCGGCTCTCTCTCCTTAACCTAAAATAGGTATTTTTTATAAACCTGGTTGATGGATCGGGTTGTACAGTGGGTAAATTTCCAAAAATGGTTCGGGTATTTGAAGGTCCACCACGTCAAACTTTTCCCTAAAGTTTTCTTCAATAATCTATCACATTCATGCTGCGATGACATTAACCTGAAGAGTCTCTATGTAAATTCTTCATGCTTCGCCGTGGCGAGCTTTCTTGTTGACCATTTAACTTGTTGACTTATCATTTTCAGTCTTCAGTCTTTGCCTCTACTTCTTAAGTCTCCTATAATAAACAAATGGTAGTTTGCAGCATCAATTGTTCTTAGAAAATTAATTTAGTGCAATTACTAATTATTTGTGACAATTTTTACTCTCAAACTACATAAAGTAAAGGCGAGCACTCAAGAGTCAAATTAAGCATAAAATCTAAAAATAAGAGCCAGGAAGTGTAGTAAAAGCCATGAAAATGTCACCAATTTATATAAGAAACTTGGGTTCAATCCAATTCTCCTACACTTAGTCCTTTGTACTCCTGGACAAAGTTTATAAAAGTCAAAGAGACACAAGTGCAAAAGAAAATTCCTACTAAGCTTAAAAATGAGAGCGGAAAAGCAGTTAAGTCACTTCCTCATAAATCAACTCAAGCATGCTGAAAGAACATAAAGAACATAAACACTATAAGCATTTAATCCAAGAGATTGGGCAAAAGAGATTTCTCTCAAAGAATGGTGTCTACTCTCACTCACTTGTTTTCGGGATAATTTCACTATAAAATCTACTTAGTCCATTCTCTACCATAAGCTTGTGATAGTTCTATCTCTCCACTACAGGAACTATAATTTCGAAAATTAAGAGAACTTTTCAAGGTCGTAATATACGGAAGGCTAAATGAAATGGATGGAATAGAAGAAAGAAAAATGAGTACATGCATCACAATTATTTTGCTTATGAAATGAACGTTAACTATGCATAAGAAAGTATTTACACAAAAAACAAACGTAATCTATCACTTAACATTTCTCTCTTTTTTTTAAGCTCTCCAAACTTTTCTTGAATTCGTTTTTTGGAGGAAACCTTTTGATTATTTATTTTTTACTTTCTTTTGGCTTTCCTCAATAAAAAAATTTCTTGTGAGAAAGCTTCCAGTTTTTTTTTGGTTTTTTTTCTTTATCTAAAACGATAAACTTAAAGTAAGAACTGGAAATAAAATATTTACAACAATATTAAGTCATGTGCATGCACTCAAAAATATAGCCCAAGGCGCTAGCAATGGTGAATCTTTAGGGTTTTGTGTTTGTGGAAGCAAGGTTTTGAAAGAATGCCTTTATCATATTAACAAAATTCTAGTTCATCAAGCTTTGATCAAGAATTAAAACAAGTTCTAGTGAGATATGCAATTAAGCAAATACACATAAAATTGAAATAATTCAGGCCCAAATATCCTTCCAACAAGGGTAGTATCTCAATTAAGCAATCTCAAGGTTTAAAGACACATAATGCTACTTCCTTAGTGTCCCCTCACTTCCTCCTCGTGAAATCATCGAAAATGAAATTAACCGAAATCAACTATCATTTAGAAACATAGATGGTATTTTCAGAAACACAGGGAACACTTTGAAACTTACAAAATCTTCGAGATACAAGAGTAAAAAGAATCTAATTAGGGAGAATTATTGAAATGAGGATTTTAAAATAGTTTCTGTAAGGAGGCTAGCGTCACCACAGCGAAACATTAATTTCGCAACGTTGCCGCGGAGAAGAAAGAGTTTGCCCTGGAAAAAATGATAGAAACATTTAAAACAAGCGATTTGACTCAATTACCAAGTTTAAAATTTGCATATTACGTGCAGTTGACTTACACAAGTGGTTAAATGGCCGAAAATGATGCACAAAAAAAATTGCAAATTAAAACAACCTCCCCCACACTTTCTACATCATATTGTCCTCAATGTGAAGAACAATGAACACAATTAGGCATTGAGAATCAGCCATGAAGTTTATACATGACAAAATGGAACTGAGTGTCTGACAAACTAAAACTGAAACTAAAAACAAAAAGAAGGAAAACACAAGAACAAACAACTTGAGCTATTCCATAGTATGATCATCCCCAACGCCTGACGGACCTACCACCGATGGGTTAGCACTACTCAATGGATCATCTCCATTCGTCGGCGATACTGCCGATCTCGATCCTGTCAGGTGATCTCTCGAAGCAGGGTGTCCTAGAGAGTAGCAAAATCTACACAGAGGCCATCGACCAGGCCAGCAAGGGCCTATAAGGTCATGGGCACAGGGGTGGCCTAAGCTGGAGGGACGTCCTCATTGGGTACCACAGCTGTAGGGATTATACCATCATTAGGAATTTGGGTAGAGGTTTGGGGTAGGTGGAGGAGGGGTTGTTTGAGGCGGTCGTACCGAAATAAAGGAGCTGGGTCAAAATAGTTGTCATTATTAAATTCTGGGACATTGTAGGCTCGGAATATGTCGGTGATAAGATGGGGAAATGTAATGGCATTGGTGAACTTTGCAATGGTGATGGAGTCACGTAGATCGGAGGCAATGGCATGAGCTATGTCAACTAGGCAACTACTCATAAGAAGGTAAAGGTAGAGGGCTTGTTGTTTGGTGACGTATACAAGATGGGTGGTTGGAATGATGTTGTTACTCACAAGGTGGAACCAAAAACGAGCTTCGGGTCGGAGATCAAAACATTTAAGGTAAAGTTTATAATATCAGGGTTTATGCCATTTGGCACCCTCTTGACAAAGAGTGCAAATAACATCATCCGATGGATAGTGGTGCATCAATTGATCATAGTGGTAACGGAAAATAGGAGGAAGGTTGTAATGGTTGCGAATGCAAGCTGAGGTGAATGCATTGGGGGCTTTCACACCACGGAAATTAAGTTCTATGGTGTGATGGAATCGAGCACAAGTATAGAAATAGCGAACGAATTTATTGTCTCCACGATCTTGGGGTTGGACTAATCCCATAAGTTGAGAATTAACTAGTTGTTGGACAAAAGGATTGTCGGGTGGAGTTAAAGGGAAAGGGTCCTCTTTAATGAATGGCCTAAGGTCTACTTTTTCGGCTAGTTCGGAAAAACTGAAACCATCACTATCCAAAGAATTTGAATCACTTGGTGGATTAGAAGGGCTGGGGGTAGTATGGGTAGGATTTTTAGTTCGAGGCATGGTCCTGTAAAAAACAAACATAGAAAAATAAATGAGCAAAATGAACAAAATTGACTAATAACTAAGTTCGCCGAGGCGAAATTGATGTGTCGCCATAGCAAACAACAGACACTTGTCTAGCTGCGGCGAAATTGATGTGTAGTTGCGGTGAAAGTGCCTGCAAATAATAGGAACGACTAGAAAAAAGCTGAACGAAAGCGAGGACGAGAAAGACTTACGAAGAAGGAGGAGGAATTTGTAGGGGAGACTGCTGAGTACGAAATAGGGCGAGGAGAACGGACGGTGGATGCAATGAATTGGGAGTGAGAGATACTTGGTGAAAAGTGCTAGAATTCTCGCAGCAAAGAAAGGGTAAAGATGAAGGAGGGGGGGGGTTGGGGTTTATATAGGTGTTAAGAGGCAAATTACAAAAAGGGATAGACGTAAGATGAAGGGTCAAAAGAAAATAAGGGTGGAAAGGAAATTTCACCGCGGTAATGGCAAATGGAACTTTTGCGGCAAACGTTGAGATTCGCTGTAGTGAGCTAACCTAATCGTGAAATCCAGAAAAATGGCGATGTGCGCCGCGAAGACATAACTCACGCCATGGTGAAGGTCACCTGAAGGTGGTCACCGTGGCGACAAAATTAATTCACACTGCGGCGAATTTGCCTGAGAGATGTCTAAGGAAATTTTATCGCAACGACGTGAACCATGCCATGGCAAAATTTACCCTAGATCAATGAGGGGAAAAGAAAGTAAGGTCATTGCAGCGATAAAGGCTTCATGCCACGGTGAAAGTTACCCAAAAGCAAGATGATCAAAGACAGAGATGAAAAATTTTACTTCCAAAGACTCAAGTGGATACTCGGTTCACGTAGAATTTATATGCAAGGTTTTTAGGAATCAGAAAACAAAGTGCAATTCATTCATTCACATTAATTTCCTCAAAAATGGAAGATGTATCATGCATCAAGCCAAAACATAGTGAACATAAAGGGAAAAGAATTATTGAATTGAAACTGTATAAATTGAAAACTAAACCTAGGTCCTACTGAAATGGTTCCTCTCCCACACTTATTCAGCATACTAACGCAACTACAATGTCATATTCAATCACAGAGCAAAAGTAAGTAGTAAGTGAAGGAGGAGAAATGACCTGATGACTACGGAGGATCCTATGTCTCCTAGTTGACGTTCAACAGATAGCTATACTGTGGTAATGCAACTCGATCTTTTGCCATATTGGTGTTATCGTCCACATTTCTCGGTTCACTTGAAACATTAACAGAAAACCTTTTCTTCCAAAGTATCTTACAATCAAGGCATTCAATAAGTTCATTGTAGAGTCAGAGTAAACATGTTGAAGTTCAAACTCAGAGCATGCATCATCAATAATAGCATCGAGCATGTTAACTCCTAAAAGTGAAGAATCCTCGTGGGGGTATTTCATAGCATCATACATGTTAAAACAAACTTGTTGATCTCCTACCTCCATGGTGATTGTATCCTCTTTCATGCTAATTATAGTACTAGCAGTCCTTAAGAAGGGCCTATCGAGAATCAAGGTAGAGTCCTACACAACTTCAGAAGAAATGCCAAGTACATAAAAATCAGCTAGAAAAACCAAACCCTTTACCTAGACCAAGATGTCCTCTATGATGCCCAATGGATGCCTAAGAGACCGATCAACCAATTATAACACTACAGATGTAGGCTTCAGACTCTTAACTCCTAATGACATATAGACAGACATAGGCATCACATTGATATCTGCCCCCAGATCTAGTAAGGGTCCTCCTATGGCAGCTTTGCCTATTATGCATGGAATGGTGAAAGATCCAGGGTCTTGCCATTTAATGGGGTATTTAGGGTTTAAAGAGTGCAGACACGTTTGAGCTTACTTGTACTCTCTCATTAGGCCTAAACTTTCTTTTGTTTGTGCATACGTCCTTAAGATATTTAGCATAGGTTGGAACCCTTTTCATTGAATCAAGCAAAGGGATGTTGACTTCTACTTTCCCAAACAAGTCTATGACATCTTTTTCATGTTTACAATCAGTCATCCTTTTACTAAGCAAATATGAATTCGAAAAAGGAAGGTCTTTTATACTTACCTCCTTATCGGTTGCTTCCTGGATGCCTTACTTGCTTGATTCTTGGTGGCTTTTAGAATTCACTTTCTTGCTCTTAAATTGCTTTGACTCCCTTTCAGTCAAAAGTGCTCTCTCTTAGAACTTTCTGACTTCTTGACTCTTTCATTTGCTGAAGGCAATTCTCCAGCCTCGGTCTCCTCTTCATCTTCTCCCTCATCTTAATTTCTCATCCTCACTTATTTCCCGCTTCGGAGGTTTATAGGATTCAAACTCTTGTGCTTCATAAAAGTATTGGAGGGGATGGTTCCACTGCTTCTTACTTAGTTCTCACTCATATTGTTGGACAATTAAGTGATATAATAGTTGATATTTTTATCTCTCATCTCCCATTGCTCCATTCTTTTTTCCAAAGCATTGAACCGAGCAGCATTCTTCAAAGAGTCTTGCTGAATTAGAGAAGCTATGGCATTAAACTGGTTATTGTTAGAATTTCTTTCCTCGTTCATCAACGCCATCATATTGTGTAATAGTTGGTTAGTGTCTTCCTTTGGTGGGACAGTCAAGGCTTGCTGTTGATTTTGGAACTGGTTTGTGGAAGTACTAGTTCCTTCTCCTTGTTGAAATCTATTTAGACCCCTTCCTTCTTCATTCCTCCAATTGAACCCAGGATTTGCCTCCCATTCTTTGTTATAAGTGTTAAAACAGGGGTCCCATTTTTTATTGGTCCAACCCTAATATGTTGCAGATACCTTTTCATACTGACTGGGGAAAATATGTTCATTGCTGACCCACAAGTATCACAACTGGGTGCAGTAAGATCCATAGAAGATGTTGGGGGATACACAGTCATGTGTTTTAGTTCTGTAGTGATGAAGGACAGTTTTGAGGTCACTCTACTCTCCAAAGAGTCAACTTTCGACTCCAGACTCTCCATTCTTTTAGCTTAGGTTGTTGAAGCTCCCAACTCATGAACGCCTCTTGTATCTCTCACACTATACTGTTGATGATTCAAAGCCATCTTCTTGATTAGATCCTATGCCTCAGTAGCTACAAGGTCAATCAAGGAACCTCCTGATGCTGCATCCAAGATACCCTTATCTTGACTTTTTAGCCCATCATAGAAATACTGCACTAATTGTTCATCAGGTATCTAATGGTGGGGGCATCTGGACAATAGATCTTGAAAGCGATTCCAATAGTCATAGAGTGACTCAACATAATCCTGATTTTCTGAATAGATCTCCTTCCTCATTGATGAAGTTCTGAAGGCTAGAAAGTGCTTCTCCAAGAAAGCCTTCCTCAGATTGGCCCAACTATGATAGGCATTCACCACATGCCTTGGAAGGCTCATGTACCACTTCCTTGCTTTTCCTTCCAATGATAGGTGAAAAACCTTCCGTAGTACTTGATCAAGTGAAGCTCTCACCGGTTTCATACTCTGAAAGATTATAGACAAAGATTGCAAATGCATGTAAGGATCCTCTCCTGTCATATTGGATCCCATTTCCCCAACTCTTATGAAATCATGATACTGAGCGTATTCCTTGTAGGGTTATTTCCCTAAACCCGTATTAGACATCATTCCACAAGGGTGGCGTGCCCACAACAGTCAAACATCAAAACAAACTTATTACTTCAATTCAACCATTTTACAAGGAAGTCAATATGGACATACACAATCGAACCTACTTCAATCTATCATTTCATTTCTAAAGCAAAAGAGCTTGAAAAACTTTATTTACATATCAAAAGCCACACCATTGGCTTATTACAAAATACAAAATAGCAAATTGAAGCAATTCCCTTAGGCTCTTAATCACTTGATCTCTTAGCTATCACCTGAAGATGGGACAGAAAGGGGGGTGAGCTTGAAAGCTCATGGGTAACAA
Source organism: Erythroxylum rufum (assembly GCA_027478365.1). Lineage (NCBI taxonomy): Eukaryota > Viridiplantae > Streptophyta > Magnoliopsida > Malpighiales > Erythroxylaceae > Erythroxylum > Erythroxylum rufum. Next base: position 2,574 of record JANIHZ010035297.1, on the reverse strand, counting down.
TTTATAACAGAAAAATAAGCAAAAATCATTGAAAACAGTTACTTGTATAAAAAATTCTCATTGAGTTCATAAAGCACATGTTTCTCAAATTCTCATCCTGTAATCAAAATCTCAAAATACAAAATATGAATGCATCAAACTTGTTCACATAACATAAAAACATAAGCATATTAGAATGGCTTGGGTGGATCCAAAAACATGATTTACTACACATTTCCACATAATTGTCCTGTATAGTCATAAACTTGAGGGAGTCCATAAGGGAGCTCCGTGTCACTAGCGAGCAGGGGGGAGAAGCCTTTAACTTGGTCTGCATGCATGTGACTTAACTTAAGGGATCACTACAAATCCACATAACATGTATTTCATGACTTGTAAAACATATTGCCCAAAAAGGCACATTTCGGAAACTTGATTTCTTAAGCTTGATACTTTTTCAAAATCATTTTTCATAAATCAAACACTCAATCACTTAACATTTGGTATGAAATTTTTTTTTCTTACAAAACAAAGCAATGCACACGTATGTGGAAATCAAGTATAAAATTGGCCACACTTTATTTCATAAATATTTGCACTCATAACATTTTAAACATTACATAAATCATCAAAATTTTACTTTCCACTTGGGCCCATTACTGAGACAAAGCACTTATAATCATAATATTAGTACACTTCATAATCAATTACAAACCATTCCACTTTGGAAAGTTATTACAAATAGAAATCTTTAAATATACATATTACAATAATTGCGGAAGACCCAAATTGATACAAAAATAGGAAAACACTAATGCAGATACGAACTAATCCTGACCTCTTTTTTCACTCACATGCAGTAGGGATACTCCCATTTGTCTAACGGAGTATTCTTCTGAGTCCTGAAAAATATTTGCAAATTTTGGGTGAGTTTTGCGAACTCAATAAGTGACCATCATCGATGGCTCACCCAGTCATATAACATATAATTCACACATCTCACTTCATTTCACAATTCACAATATGTCATATTTCACATTATTTCATATTCAGTACACTTATTTACTCATATTATGTATATGCAATGCACATGAGACTTACTTTCTATTTGTTATTTTGTTATGACCGAGTGCCTTTTTCATAAGCCCATATCCTTTAGTGGATATCGAGCTGGCCCATATCCTTTAGTGGATATCGGGCTGGTCAGATGATCTCCGATATCCCTTAGTGGATATCGTGTACTTTTACAACTGAGCCTGAGGCTCTTTTCACGTGTCGAGCTTTAAGCTCTTTTTCACTGACGACTCCGGTCACAACTGCCTTTATGTTTCATGCATTCATGGAATGGAATGCATCAATTATACTTTCACATGTCATCGGACCTTAGTCTGACATTCAACATTTAAGTTGAGAATCATCTTTTTCATTCATATGCAAATGCATATCCAGAACACATTTATAACATCTCATTCAATCACATTCATATAGTCATTCAGTAGTCATTTAATACAAAAATTCAGACAAAACAAATATTGAAATGAGACTATCTAGGTCTACTCACAGTACGCTCCAAATTAGCACTTGCTTTCAAATTCTGGGAACGCCTGAACGCGAACACTTGACCTGCACAACTCATTTATGCAAGACACATATTGCACACTCATCAATAATTGCACACGTATAAACATTTATTTATGCACAATTGAATATAAATGGACTATGTATAATGCATATTCAATGACAATCCTGGGTATATGTTCTAGAATACATATTGTGCTCATTTCCATTTCATAATTCATATATGTTTAATTGAACTTAGATTTACACTTCATTTGTACATGATCATTTCTAAATTCTCCTTTCAATCTTTACCTTTTGCATGTGTCTAGCTTATTCATAAGTTTACACCTCAAGAACACTTGGTTACTTTATACCGTAACTCAATTTCTCGTCATCTCTTTTCTAACCTCATATGATCTCATAACATCCAAATTCTCATCCAAAAGGAATCCAATTTAAAAAAATACCACAATGCAAAATCACAAAAATTGATTGTAGAATACTTGAACCCAAGCATTTTCTAAACTTTATGAACTAGAATCCTTCCAAAAATCGAAAAGATTTAGAATGATCTTACCTTGATTCTTCGCCGAACGAAGAGAACTCAAATGGAAGCTCTTTCCTCTCTCTTCCTTTTTCTCTTCATGATCAACTTCAAAATCTTTCTTAAAGATGAAGAAGAATTAAACCCTAGCTCAACTCTCTTCTTTTCTCTCAAATCACCATCTCTCTTTCTTTTTCTTACTCATTTTCGTTATTCTCTGCTGCTTATCCTTACATCCACGTTTATCTTCTTCATTTATAAGCAAGACAACAATTCTTCTTCCAATTATGCCCTTAATGATTGAGAATCGTCCCATTTGCCCTTCCATTTATGCCTTATATCTTTTATACTTAAGTGTCCTGCCAACAGTACCCTTAAATATTCTAACATAACACTTTCTTCCAAAAAAATGTCCCCCATTGTCTTAAGTTTCTAATGCCTCCAAAATCATTCAATTTGGTTCAGTGATTCAAAAGATATACTTCAAACAT
>JANIHZ010035027.1:0-18133 GCA_027478365.1 Erythroxylum rufum | reverse complement strand
GGTTATAAATTTTTAAATTTTGCAATTTAATCCCTGAACTTTTCCAACTTTACGGTACCGGCCGGTATTTTCCGGTATTATTGGTACCGGCCGGTACCGACCAAAAACTACCGGTACCGACCGGTATTTTCGGCCAGTACCGATGGTGTCCGTTTCGTTCCGAATCCCGGCCGGAATGGTACGGCCGGAACGGAACGGATCCCATAACACTGCTCGTCATACATGCAAACGCCATAAGAACAAATTGAAAATCCGACAAATTCCAACTTTCACACTCTAAATACCAGTGTCACTAATGGAAAAAATCAACATTAGGTGCGGATTATAGCAGAGAACAGTTAGACGTCAGAAGGCATGAATCAAGCATTAAATTGGGGAGATTGCTCGTATGTTACATAGGATATACAGCGGTGGTAATAAATGGAGATAATTACAAATTGTGGAAGAAGCGCTCTGATTATCCGGGGAAGATCTTGGTTAGTAACACCAGTCAAGAAACCTTTTGTACTTAGAAACAGATATTAGATAGCACAAGAACAAATTGAGATCAAAAGGAGATTTACGAGCAACCAAAACACCGCCTAAAAGACAAAAAACTGGACTGTTCCGGTGCTGGCTCCCGCTGGGGCTTTTTTGGAGGGAGGTGCTTAAGAAATGCTTTAACTGCTCCAGTTACGCCATCCTCATTCTCCATGGCCTTGGCCAGCTCCACAGCACGCTCTTTTACCTGGCACAGCAAATTTGTTAGGCAATGTCCTGTTGGCTAATTGCACCAAAGATTAAGAAGTCTCTCTCTGTTCCACAGAATAATAGATCATATTAACACAACTCCCATTTCTTTATGAAATTTTAGCAGAGCTCATAAGCAAGTGCCAAGTTCGTTGCTTAACAAGTTCGATTGCTTAACATACTATGTTAAAAAATGTAGTAGTTGAGAATAAAGGCATCATCTTGGGCAGCCACTTCATGCAAGACTATTATTTCTTTTCTTCTTTGAAGTACTTGCCATTCTAGGAAAAAAGACAAGATTCCAGTATCATGAAAATGGAGAATCCTTCGTAGCTTGTGTTCTCAAAGATTAGAACGTAACTCTTCAAGGTTTTCTCTATAGGATCAAATTCATTCTCTTATCTAATTGAAGAGTTTCCATGTAAAGAAGGGTAAATTTGGCTATTCATTCTTGTGCCACCTATGCATATATCAACTCATCAATATATCCAGCCTTTGGAAAGTTACCTCTGGATCAAGCATGAACTTTATTGCACCAACCAACTTGGAAAGTGAGAACTCATCAACTGGTATAGGTGGAGGACCTACTCCCCTGGCATGCACTCGGTCACCCCAGAAAGGTTGGTCACCAAAGAAAGGTACAATCGTTGTCGGGCACTAGAATGCAAACAGAGTATGAATTATAATAAGGCAAGAGCCTATACAAAGTTCTAAAACTTATAAAACAATATGGTGTAGCCATTACTGCAGCTTTAAGACCAGCAGCTGTTGTTCCAGCACCTCCATGATGAACCTGAAAGTCAAGTGGACAATTACTAGAATTGCAATCACCATTTAAATTGATAAGCAAAATGGTGAAAGAAGTATATACTTCAAACGGATACACCAACAACTATTCCAGAGAAATAAAAGCATGCCATCTGTATAAAACCAACATAATTCAAGCCACCATAACATTCAGAACACAAGTTATTCCATATACTAAGATTTAAACCAAGAAGATTACAAGTTAACCAATGTCAGTTCAGCTCATAGGCTAGAATGATCGACCTAACATCATCTTTTTTAATCCACCTTTTAAAGACAAACAATCTATTTAGAAATGTTTTCAAGACTTCTACAAATTTCAAGACCATTAAAACTTACCACTGCTTTGCATCTTAAGAATAACCAATCATGAGGGCAATTATCCAATAGGTATATGGAGTCCTTTGGTTCTGACACTGGGAATCCATATAAAACATCAGATACACACATTATAAAAAGATAATGCTATAAAATAGAAATACAATACGAGAAGAAAAGAACTTACAGTCACCCAAGCCACCCCAGCCTTTGTTAATGATGCCCCGCTGTCCAGTTTGCTCCAATGCATCCACAATTATTTGTGTCATTTTTTCTGGTTCTTGAACAGGCTGAAATGGAAAAGAAGCCGACAAAACAAAGCAATAAAATGAAAATGTTAATTAAATTACAAATATCCACATGTTATCACCCCCAAAAAGTCACTTCAGCATTCACTTATAACATATACTCATTAAGAAAGGAAAGCAGCATGATTAAACAGATGCTGATAAATAATATAAATCAAATGCGTATCAAGATAACAAGATAAATGTCTTGTGTGGCACTGAACATTTAAATGTCATTTAAAACAAACCAAATGCCAGCATTAAAAATATTTCCAGATCAATGCTTTTCACAATTCAGCTGCATGCCAAGTCAAGATCAAAGTACAGTTCACGACAGGATGAGATAAAATTGATTGGAGCCTGCAAACAGTGGGATAGTCCCAGTGTTCAAGAATTTTATGATCGTCACTGGAAGAACGAAAAAAATTCAAGACTAGAAAACAAAGAATTTGGAATTAAGATGCAATAAATGATAACAACATCCATCATTAAGGAAAAGAGAAGAAGAGAAGGACAAAAGTTGCAAAAGCAAACTCACAAGGCTTCCAAATCCAATATAAATAGGTTTATCACCAGCATCAAGCCATTTCACTAGTGATTCAGGAGGTTCATAATTTGAAGCTAGATCGAGAAAGCAAAATCCTACCACATCAACTTTGGGTCCCCAATCTGAAAATAAAATAAAACAAGTTCAGAAATCAATATCTCTGTATTAAGATGCATGCCTTTTCATATCATAATAATGATGCATGTAAAAGCTGCTTTTGGATAACATAATGTAGCCATAAATAAACTTAACCGTTGGTGAAGTTAACTTATAATAGACACTTAGGTAGCTGATTGAGTTTGGTAGATAAACTAAATGAGAAAAGGATTAGGCCTTTGTATAGTAAAGGAAACTCCTTACTGATCTTGTAATCCAGAATACATGAGAGTACACTGAGAAAACTTGATCACAGCTCCTGATCTGAGCTAACAAAAAATTATTCAATTCAAGAACCATTCGACTGGTTTGAACATGCAAGTAAATGATTTTTTTAAATTTAAGTTAATTCTTTTTATTTTAAAATTATTGTATCTCAATTATATTCTAACCCTCATAACCTAGTTCAGAATTTCAAGACATTGGTAAGAAGTACCCAATTCAAGATTATGAATTCATGTTGAACGTGAATATGATTTAGATTTAAAAGCACCAAATTGTTGTTCTTGAAGAATATTAATGATAGTTGACCTAGCTAATAAGCACAAGTCGTTGATTATAAAGGTTAATTATACAAAAGAATTTTAAAATTATAATCTGAACTTTAAAAAAGTAACAAAATACTCAAACTTTTTTCTGCAAAAATAGCCTGACATACCACGTTAGCTTTAATAAGTTACACATGGAATGTCAAATGTAAGTAAAATTATATTATAATTAAATTAAATTAAATCATATTAAAGAAAAAAAAAACCTAACCTAACTGAAGTTTCCTTTCCTCATCTTTGTCCCGTTTGCCTACACTAATTATCTAAAAAGTGGCTTCATCAAAATTCTAATCCATAGCCATTAAAGCTAGAGGCTTAGATCTTTCTTGGAATATTTGGATTCCCAGACATGGCTATGTATCGTGCTACAATTGCATACTTAGTATTTCATAGCAGCAGGGAGAGTACAAGCCTTGTGCCGATGGCAACTGAAAGTCGTCAAGTGAACGAGTCGAGAGATGCACAATTGGAATGTCTTCCCATACTAGACATAGCGTCCACGCAGTTGCCTCGTAGAATAGGGACTAACTAAGATTTGAGTGATGAGTTGTAGGCCTAATAAAATCTTAGGAACCAATAGACATACCATAGACCATAGAGGGATAATTTGATGAAGCCACTTGCCAGATAATGAGTGCAGGCAGATGGGATAAAGATGGAGAAAAGGAACTTGGGCTAGGTTAGTTTTTTTTTTTTGGTTTTATTAATTAATTTAATTTAATTATAATCTGATGTAGAATTTGAGTTATACCTGGCTTCCCATGTACATCTTATTATAGCTGATGCAGCTTACCACATCAACAGCGTCAGATTATTCTTGCGAGATATTTTATTGCATCTTTTTAAAGTTCAGGTAATAATTACAAAATTTAGTCAAGTTTAGATTTTTTTTGATAATTAAACCATTATTATAAGTTGTAAAACAAGAGGAAAATTGTTAGCTTTAATTCAGATTAATTAGGGCCTGTTTGGTTTTGTTTTTTCTATCTTTTTGTTGTTGTTTTCATAAAAAAAGAAACAGATGCTTAAAGCGTGTTTGGTTAAAACTTGTTTCCATTTTTGGCAACAAGTTTACAAAAACATAAAAATCACGTTTTCATGTGTTTTTAAAATAGGTTTTTTTGTTCAGAAAAACAACATATTTGGTTTCTCCATGTTGACTTTATCGTTTTCGATGTCTCCTGCATCTTCTATGTTGCAATTTCTCTAAGTATACCCTTTTCCTATTTGTTTTCATATTTGTTGCTTCATTTGCTTTTCGGGTCTTGTTGTTACTTGCCTTCAAAGCTTTCTTTGCAATTAGAATTCAACGAAAAAACCTACCACCTTCACCGCCTTCTCTTCCAATCATCTTCATCTCCTAAAACAATCATTTAACCGAATCCTTCAAAGAACTGTAGCATAATTGAAAATAAATATATTGTTACCATAGCACAATTGAAACTAAATTCTTAAATCATCAACTTCTCTGTTATTGTTGTTTTCTTTCATTTCTCTTGTTTGCAGCATGTTCGACTTCCAGTGTTGTTCATGGGGCTATTAAGTGGCAAAAATGTAAAGAAACGCCTCCGCCCTCATCATCCTCAATGCTACAGGCCTTATGTTGTTTCTTTACAAATTCCTTCCTCTCCCTGTTATTAGTGGAGTCCAACTCTCACAAGGCCTCTATTTTGCTTTCTCCGCCATCAATTCGCTATAACCTCTGTCACTTCCAACTCCAGTTCTCCTTGTCCTTGGCTCAATTTTGATGGTTTGACACTTGCAAGCTCGTATCCTTTGTTCCTGATTCTCACAATTGGTTCTGGTAGTGGTGGTCATAGATGCTCGTTTTAGAAGTTTATGGAATGAAAACTCTATTGTTAAGATTACCAACTTTTAAGTAGTGCAACTATACCCCTATTTAGTGAAAACTCTATTGTTAAGCCATTAACTGCTAGCCTCGACATATATTCGGGTCAAGCTATAAGTGTCTTTTTCTTCAATTGTGCAATCAAGCCTTCTTTAGTTGCCACTAGCTACACACGCCAAAGCCAACTGCTGCTTCTCCAATTATGGAAACCATTCATCAACCTTCCGCATGGAAATAGTGCTCATCACTTCTAGTTCACAAGTCAATCCAACTTACGTGACACCCTCATCTTATGGAGTTGTTTCTTCCTTCTCTCATCAGTCACTCACTACCAACTAAATCTCTAGAAACCTTTATGGTTCTTGAATCTGACGATGTGTAATGAATTCAACTGCCCATCATATTTCTTGAGCGATGAGTTCTTTGTGGGAAGGTTAGGAATCTAGTTGTTTAGGACAAATATGGCTTTTACTGTTCAGGTAATTCAGTGGTATACCCACTTTCCAACAGTATTGTATATAGTATTGATCGATTATGTCCATTCACCTAAAACTTTGGGCTTCTTTAGAGTAAACTCGTCGAGAGATCTTAGCCAGTACTTATGTGTGTACTGTGGATTAATAAACATTTGAAGATGAGAAAACACTATGGGCCCTTTGACTTGGTCCATTGGAGTAACTACTGCATCAATGGTTTGTATTGTAAAAAACCATGTGCTTGCATGAGCATGGGATGCATCGTGCATATATTATGACCTTGCTTAAATTTACACTTTTATTTTTATAATATAAAATCAAATGTTTAAAAGAAAGCTCCTGTATCGTAGATGAATACTAAATATTGTTGATATTTTTATAGAGATTGATTTTCATTTAATTTCTCAATTCAACTCTTCTATCATCTCCATGCATACCTTTAATATGGGTGTCTCATGTTTATTTTAAACCATATTTAGCATTTAATACTTTGAAAAAATTGTTGTAATGATGTCACTTATATATAATTACATTTAGTAATGAAATGTCTGAACAATATAAACAATTCCAATGATTGCGTGGAAATAAATGAAAAAGATGTGGTATGGAATGATATCATAGAGATGTATTTAATCTCATTAATGGTTGAAGTGAAGAAGTGAAGAAGCGAAATCAAACGACCACTACTTTTTCCAAATCTGGTTGGAAGAATATCAAGGCAATTCTTCAAAAAAAATTTAATAAGAAGTATACTGGTGTTCAATTGAAGAAAAATGAGCCAGATTGAAGAATTTCAAGAACATACTCAAAGAAACAAGAATCGATCACAACTCTTTTACTGGTGAAGTTAAGGCTACAAATAAATGTTGGTAAAACCTATTTAAGGTAAAATATGTCTTTGTTTTACTAATATATCTTATTATATAATATTTGTTCTCATATTTCTTTTTCATCATTATAGGAGCATAAAATAGCTCACAAATTCAAGAAAAAAGGATATAAGGAAAGGTTGCTATGGTTAATAAAAAGGCAAGCAGACTCTTGTCAAGAAAAACACAACCACCAGATTAAAAACAGAACAGCAACTGTATGATACCCTGTAGTCTCTTCCTTGTGTTTGCGTAGGTTCTTTAGAGAAAGAGGGGAACACAGCCAAGGAAAAAGAGGTGGCTTTCCCCGTGTCTCAACCTCTGACTAAATCTTACGCATATTCTGTGATTGTTTTCCCTCCTTGTTTTGTTTTTCTAGCTTTAACCTTTATTTTATACACTTGGCAGCATCCTTAGCCTTGGAATAAGTTTGTCAAATAGCCTCGCAAATGGCTTGAGCTGTTGGGAAAAATATGAAGGCATCACTAATTTTGGGTGTCAATGAACTCCATAGCCAAGACATTGTGAGAGAATCCTCCTTATCCCATGAATCAAAACTTAGTTCTCCTTGCTTAGGACTAGTTCCCAGTAGGTGATTTATTTTTCCTTTTCCACTTAAGGATTGTTTTGACAAGTAGGACCATTTCAAATAGCTTTTTCTGTCTAAACAATATGTTGTTTGAATAATTTGGAATTCACCTTTTAGTTGAACTTCTTCTATTTGAGGATTTGAGATTGGGGTTTTATGACCTCAGACCTGGCTTATGTGGTTAAAATTATAGGAAAATAAAACAAAGGATGAAAAGATGCAACAATAAAGCATGCAAAATAATATTAAATTGCAGCAATGAAGGTTGCACAATTTGAAATTGCAGCAGTGAAGGCTGCACGATCTGCAGTTGAGCAATGAAGGCTGAAAAAAATTGCAACAAAGGCATCTCAAAAGGTTGAAAACCCTAATGCTCTGATGCCATATTACAAATTAGGGTTTAGGGAGATTCTTCTCAAAGTACAAAATACATGTTTATATAAACATTTTCCTAAAAAAGAAAAGATTCTGCTTTTCTAAATTATCTCCTAAATTATAGACAATAAATTAAAATATATAAATTAGAGACTTCCTAAAATAGTCCCTAAATTATAGACCATTAAATATGTACATTAAAGAGTCCTAAAGCTGACAGATCTTTCCATAGTACCTTCAATCGGCTTTGTTGGTTTTGAGTGTGTATTTGGCATCCTCCTAGTTCAACGATTCAAGATTTAGGTTGGCATTTCCCATATGTCACCACTGCTGCACTTTTGTTCTACTTGATTGTCCTTTAGTTTGGCAAAATTCATTTTGATTGACTGTTTATAGCCTGCCACAACTCAACGAACACTTAACTTCTACTCTGGCCATACCTTGGACCATGCTGACTTCATCTTAACATTTATGGTCAAACTTACCATGATGTTGGGTCTTCTCAAAGGAAATCTAACATGAAATGAACTTATGGATGAAATAAAACTATGAGATCTACCTAAAACCTTTCCTAAATTTCCTTATGCATGCTCATTGCCTTGAATGGTAATCTATTGCCTCAAACAATTTCTAATCTAATTCTTGGATTATTGATTCTAGTGCAACATACCACATTCCATATAGACCTGTGCAATTTGTTTCTTATAAACCAAGTTCTGATTATTACAGCTAGATCAACCATTACTATCGTTGGCCAAGGGAGTATTCGCCTCTCATCTTCTCTTATTTTAAAAAATGCCTAAATGTTCCTACCATAACCATGAATCTAATTTCACTTCTCAACTTACAAAAGATCCTAATTCTTTAGTCACATTCATTGACATCCATAGTGCATGCATTTCAAAATCGAACTTTAGGAAGATTATAATTGTAAGGATTCAAAATAGGTTGTATCTTCTTGATACCATGGAATCATCCACAAAAGCAACAACCACCTTTTACTATCTCAAGGTACGTCCCCAACCAATAACTTTGAGATTTGTCTTCGACACCAGCGTCTACGACATCCTTCTCTTTATAACCTTGAATATATGTTTCCCTTCCTATTTCATGGTACTTCACCTAATGACTTTCATTGTGAAGTATGTCATCTTGCTAAACACCATCATTCCCTTTCCATAATTCTTCAATAAGAAGACGAGAACCTTATGATTTAGTTCACTCTAACGTCAAGGGTTCATCTAAGATTTGAGGCTCAAATGCAACAAAATGGTCTATAACCCTTATTGATAATTACACTCGAGTTGGATATAAAGGTGGGATCCATACCTATCTACTCAAAGGTAAGCTCGTTTCCTTATTGGTATACGTGGATGATAATAATATTATAACAGTTAAATAAGGGAGCTTGGAAGTTGAGTTGACTAGGGAGTTCGATCATTGACCTGGGCAAGCTTAAATACTTTCTAGGTCAACATACCAAATTCCATATTGACATAGAATGTGTAGGTTCCTTAAAAGATGGAAGGTTTATGATTGAATATTATGTGCTCCTAGGAGGAGATCTCATTTTTCTGAAGGAAAAAAAAACCTTGATGTCCATGACAAATCACAGCTGAAAGCAATAACTATGCAATTTGGAAATTATTGTGGTTGAAAAGCATTCTCAAATATTGGAAGATAAATGGAGAAAAGCATACGAGATTGTGATGTTACAAAAAAGCAACAATAAGTATTACTCACATTCCTAAAATTACAAATCATATTGAGATAGATCAACAATTCATAAGAGAAATTGATAATGGGTACCTTGTATCGCAGTTACTATCCAATTAGCAAATGTGTTCACAAACGTTATACTTGCTTTTAGGTTTCAATAACTCACAGGCAAATTGGGACCAAAAATATGCACGCACTAGCTTCAAAGGGAGTGCTGGAGAATAAGAGTTAACCTAGCTAAGCATAACTTGTCATTGATTGAATGGTCAAATAGGAGGACAATCAACTTTGATTAGGATTAACAAGACTTGATGTTATTACCATATTTATATATAGCTTAATCGTATAAATAGGGCAAGAGATGGCAATGGGCCAAGCTGGCAAAAGTGCAACCAAAGCTTGGGCCAAAGCCTAATTGGCCCTTAGCCTAGGGTAAAGCCTAAGCCCAGAACCACATTGTTTTGGTCTTAAGTTTGTTAAAGCTTAAGACAAAATGATGTTTCATGGAAGAAGGTGTGACCTATTCCGGGTGTCGAGCCAAGTTTTGTGCTAGCCCACTAAACCTGAACTTAACTTGAAGTTTGGGTTGATTAAGTCTAGGTCGTTGACTTCGAGACCTTTTGTCAAACCTAAATAGGCCTTTCTAGTACAATTTTAAATATAGAAATAAACCATTAATTCTTTGATTTCTACACAATATCAAATAGATGAATACAATATTCTATTTTTGATTTCTATAGTTGGCAAACAAAATCAAAGTTACATTAAATTTGTTTGATGTTATTCCAAAGATGTACCTAGGAGGACATTTTAAAAGAATAAGGATAAGATATACCTAAAGATTACAAATTAATCCATTTTACGCAGTAACAAAATTATTCATCCATAATTAGATTTACACAATTTTAGAGAATCATTTTCAAATGTCACAAGGAATAGGATTAAATAACTCTTCCAAGTTTCTGGCAATATCAACAATTCATTGTCACTAAAGACTAGGCTAAGTTTATGCAAGATAATCATGGAAATGTCTATAATGTACTAAAACTAAAGATGAAAATGCAACATTAGTCGAAATTTTGAAATGTGGTAAATAGTTTCTTAATGAAGATTTAATATAAATAGTCAAGACATTTTAATCCCTTTGCCAGTGTAAGAACACAAGATATACGCACCTTTTGGTTTAGGAACAAGGTGAGGACTCCATATGTACCCATGTGGAATATCAGAATCAGAGCCCTGTGAACCACTAAGATAGGTGACAGGTCGTAGCCTTAACTTTTTTTTCCTAACATCATTTATCATGTCCCGAATTCCAAGCCATATCAAAGAGTCAACTATTTGATATGAAAGCTACAGGAATTGCACAAGGTAGCAGTTACTTTGAAATCACTAAGAACAAAGATCCTCGTGCACAAAGGAGAGCAAATAGAGAATAAATAGGCTCACTCTATATGCAGCTGGTGGCTTCACACGAGACAATGGATGTGGGAATTCATTAGTTGGCCTGTTGAGAGAAAATGAAACTATGGTTACACTAGAGAGAACTAATGAATGGGAAATAAATGTCTTTAAGATCAAATGATGAATGAGTAATTATAATAAAGGCAAATTGAATCTTGATTTATTACCCAGACAAGACTTACGTCCAAGGCATAGTGAAAAAGATATGAATTGGAATTTTCAGTGCCTCTGCAACATGTGTATGGCCTGGAAAACCATTGGTTAGATTTGAATGCATTGGGAAAGTGTGATTGCAAAATCATCATATTCCTTTAAATTTTTAATGAGCTAGGGTTGGTCATCCATTATAAAAGCAAATACGAAACTTTCAGCTATTTACAAGATAACTTATCCAAGAATAGCTAGAACATGTCATAGAAAGGGAATTATTAATTCGTAGCGAACATACTACCTATAGAATGATCATCCAAAAGCATGGAAACTCAAAGTAAAGTATCCAAAGCAATTGGAGATTATCAAATCCATAAAACTAAAGGAACTAAAAAGAAGAGCAAACACGAAAACTACAATGAAATACTCCTAATAAATAATTGCATAGCAAAATGTTATCCCTAAAACACAGTTTTCACGCAACTTAATCTAACAGGTCATAAAAATAACGTTGAACAAAGGAACGCCAATTGGAAAGCAAATGTATTGTGGATTCAGATTTGAAAACAATTTGATACTTACCATATGCTGGTGGATTGGCAATAATTGCATCTGCCTTAAAGGGAATGCCTGAATCAATGTCGGCCTCCTTACATGCTGGAAGTAAGGAGAAAATGATATCCTTCATTTGATTTCGTTGAACTGGTATTTCTGAAGGCCCCGATGGCAAGAAACCTTTGTTTTTAACCATGTCTGCTCAAATAGAAGTGAGTGAGTAGCATACTAATAGGATTCACTACTCAGCTATTAGCAAGACAATAATAAGTTGGGCAACTACCTTTCATAGGACAATAATAAAGAAACGTATGTAATCCAAATAGTTCAAACAGGTTCAATTTTTCCACATGAACAAAATATTTCATGCACAAGGTCAAATTTCCCTAAAGGCACATTGGTTTATGTGTAAGCCCATAAAACACACAAATAAAGAAAACTTGCATCACCATTTGACCATAGAACACGTCAATTCCATGGTAGAGCAGTAAATAACTGGATGGCTCATAAATCATGCGATTTTTCAAATGCATATCAATATGTAATGCAAACGCACACATAATGCAGCCTCTCCATTGCTTTTTAACCAAAATATGACATGCATGGCAAGAAAAATAGGATGACTTCGCTAATATAAAAGAAAGGGCTCTCTCGAGTACATACAACCAGCAAGAACTTTCGGATCCCCGCCTAAAGGGTAAAACTCCAATCCAGCAGTCAAGACAAACTCCTTGAAATTTGAATGAGTTGCTAATCTAACACGATGGCCAAAATCCTACACACAACCTTTTCCATTAGTAAGATGAAATTCAAGCAGTAACATCTCAAACCAATAAAGAAAAAAATTCAATTTCATATATATTAATCATAGTGAAATCCCACAAGTTTTCCCAATAATTTTGATACTGAAAATAGTCATGCAAGAAAACTGAATTTGAAATCTCTAACAATGGATTTCAAATTCAATTTTCTTGCATGAATTTTTTTCAGTATAAAAAATTATTGGGAAAACTTGAGAAAAAACTTTGTTCACATTAACAGGTCATAACATGAGAATAACCAAAACTAGAGATCTAAAAGTTGAACATTAATGAATAGTGATTGAAAGAAATAATCTAGGCTACTGGTAATTTATAGAAGATAATAACAAAGTTTTTTCCACATTTTAACTCCGAGCTGATGCCAAATTAAGTAACAAAACAATATTTTCTCTCAATAACAAACCTGTAAGCGCTTTCCAATCGCAATAAATGGCTGCACATCTCCACGTGTACCAACAATAAGCATTACTATTTGCATTGGTGGCATGTATTGGGGATCTGCTGCATCAAGAGATTCATCCTCAGTGACTGCGCTGAATGTATCTTCACGTCCACCACTAAGAGATTGAGTTTCAACATCTGCTGGAATTTCAAATTCTACAGTTCCATCATCTTTAACAGTAGCTATTCTGTTCAACAATTTAAGCTGCACAATTTTAAAGATCGAATAAAAATCCAAATATATGGCTTCTTTATTGTGCAGTAGATATTTGATTCAAAAAATCAACCTCCATGATTGAAAGAATAAAAACCCTAAGAAAATAAACAGACAACTGATAGTTGCGGTGATGACTATGAAATACCCAGAATTATGAAAGACGTCTAAGTAGTTAACGAAAAAGGAGATTAAATGAAATTACGAGTAATGTTCTTAAACTTTTAGAAAATAATTCAGGGCTAATGTAGCTATAACATGAAGAAAAGCATCTCAAAAAATTGAACGTAAATAGTGGACAAGGAACAGTAATGAGGGCCCTCTTAAGACTGCCTAGAATATTAGACTAAATTCATTATGATTTTAGGCTCAACATATCCCAAAGAATGACCAAACAAGCTAGCATAAGTCCCTAGAATTGCTTCAGGTCAAATTAATGCCTTCTAGAGATGGGCCTTTCACTCAATTTTATAGGAAAAAGATTGAGTGGACCAGGGACAGGCATTAAATGAGAAAGGCGGGTGTAGTTACCATCAACTTCCTTGAGCACAAATTTTAGAAGGATTAGCTATCTCAATCTTTTTCAAATAAGGCAAACTGCAATGATTCATAGAGCCAGAAGAAATCGCCACAATCTAAAATCTTCACGTTAAATCACCAAAAAAATAAACTAAAGTAAATTAATTATAACTGCAAAATAAATCACATTTTCCACACAGTGAGCAACAATTACAGTAGAAAACAAATAAGAAGGGAATATTCACCTTTATGCAACCCAATTTTGTACTATGTATCTTCCCAAACACTCAAATAAATTCACATTGGGAGAAAGTAAAATAGAGAAATTCACTAGTATCAAGTAATCATATAAGCTAAATGATTCTCCCACAAATATCTCATTCACGTTGAAATAAGAGAAGCAAACAATTAGATGACATCAATCACACTTTATAAAGCGTGCATATAGTAGTCCACATTGTATAGAACATTGCTAAGGTTACATCGTCACGGAGAGTGAGAGGCATGATTTCAAACTACAAAAATTGGTCAATGATGGAGTATAATACCTTCTGCTGGGCAGAAATCTTGTCATCAAAAAATTGAGCAGCTTCTTCAGCAAATATGTTAGGAGGTCGTTGTTTCTCAGTTCTAGACTTTTCTAGCTTCAGCTTATCCCAAGTTGATTCCACTTTATTACCTCCAGCAAGTGTAGTACAAGGTTGTTGCTTCTCAGTTCGAGATTTTTCTAACTTCAGCTTATCTGATGTAGATTCTAATTTATCGCCTAAAGGCAATCTTTCATACACTATGCTTGATTCATATGTACTCGGGCCATCAGTTCCTAAATTAAGAAACATCACATTATAACACAAACATAAGCTTGCGATTGGAAGATGAGGTAAGTAGAAAATGGGTTTAAAAAATCAGATAATGGTCAAATTAACATGAAGAGAAAATGACATTAGATTTCACCTTTGAACTTGCAACTACATCTTCAAATTTGTCATATGGAAGCTCCTTTTACTTAATACTTAAATCCTCCTAATCACTTAAATTGCAAGCCTTCACTCACTGCGCATAATACTAATTCAGTTATATGTCTTTTTTAGTCTCTGTTAATGTGTTTTTATGTCTCTTTGACAAAGTTTCAAATAAAAAATTCCAGCCCCAACTTGCCAACTTTGCAAGCCCCTATAAACCATAAACAAGAAGAAAATAGATTATTTCCCGATGGAGATAAAGACCTGTCAAGTAGCGTCCCACTCTACCCCTCTAAAATATGGTTAAACAATTTCAATCGCAGTTCATGCTACAACACAGTGAACAGGGAAAAGGAGCTTCTGATGATTTGGCAAATATTTCAAAAAAAACTGTCGTAAGTCTAACACTTGCGATGCTTATTTTTGCTTCTATATAGAGTGAACTATTGCTAGCATCCTCTTCAAATGTAACTACAAATTGTAAACCTATAAAAACAGAATAGCTTCGTTCTTGTTGAATACACATTTTAATTGAAAACAAATAAAGATAGATAACCACTCTTCGATCCATAGCTAAAATACTCGTATGGCTACCAGGCCGCAATACAAAACACAAATTCCTTAGAAATTAACTAGTTTAACAACTACAACACGAAGACCATCAATAACTATGAAAGCCATCTGACATGTAACTCGTGCAAGACACAAATTTATCACTTCCACACAATTTTTAATGGACACTTCAAATGAAAAAGAAGAATTTCAATCGAAAGTAGAAATCATTAAAAAAACGAAATGAATGCATAATTGAGATCACAAATGAATACAATAAAAAATTTGAAGAAACTGAATAAACAGTACCTCCATTATTCACTACACCACCGCCGACGTAATCAATAATACCACCAGAAGCAGAATCGGAGGCAGAATGAATGGCGTCTCCGCTCTCCAATTCTTTGATATCGGCGCTAGTTCCGACGCCAATTTCCTGGTCCATTTTGATCGGAACCTCAATTGGAGCCGATGAAGAGGAAGAAGAGGAGGAGGAGGATGTGCTTCGGCGAATTTCCATCCCCGCCTCCACCGCCGGCGGAAAAATCGACTGCTGCTCCAGATCTGTCGAAGCTGCCGAGGAGAGAGAGAGTAGTTGGTGTGTGGTGAGAGATGCGTGGAGTGGATGTGTGAGTTGTAGTCTGTTTGGATTCCGTGAAAGTGGCGGATTTGGAGGGATTCTCTTTAAAGCGGAGGGAATCGGGAAGTCGCCAGAGATGGGCCACGTTCACTTGATGCGTACTCTACTCGTACGACTAGGCGTTAACGCAACTGTCCGATCTTGAGGGCAGTTTCGTCAATTAGAAGTTGTCGGTCTTCACCTGTCGTCCGTAGACTTTGTTGAACATGAAAGTCATCAGCATATTCTCTTTTTTCTGCCAATAACAGTTTTCAGAATTCGTGAAAGAAAAGAAGAAGAAAACATTGATATCTTCACATGCGGGGTAATCATTGTCATTTATTTGGATTTCTTTTTGTTTCTCGCTATCTTTATTAGATTGCCTCATATGAGAAGTGAGTTTATTAATTTTTAATTAAGTATTAAATATATATAATAATTTATATGTATTATAAATTTTAAAAAATCGTGTAGTTTACTAATCAAGGCTAAAGTTGTATATTATTTAACGTCCTCATACTTTGCATATTGGCGGACTTTCACCGAAATGTTGTTGTTATTTGTATGATATATTTTAAATAAATTATTTAATAAGTTAATAGAATATATTTAATTTATCAAAGTGTTTTTAGTAAACAATAGTTGTTTCCTTGAGCCTGGCAAATTTTAGAGGCATTTCATCACCGATTAGACCTTGCTTAGACATAATATGAAAGTTCTGTCATTAACGCGCATTCAATTGCAAGATGGTCTTAGGGGGATCAATTCCCTTTTCCCTTTTAATCTGACAAAATTAAAAAAAAAGAAGAAGATAAACTTAATTTAGAAAAGATAAACATAAGGCATCATGTTATTATCATATAATGATATATGTTCATTAAAATTAGATTAGTATTTTATTTCAGTAGATAAATTACACATAATTGATAAACAGCTAAGCATAATACTTTCGCTTATTATAATATTGAGTTTAAGAGTCGCATAACAAAGTATATGTTAATAATTTATTTCGATATATAGATTACATATATGCCATTGTGACTTCATAAGACAAGTAACTAAAACTCACGTCGATTATGTCTTTTAATTGAGTTTTCTTTTTTTCTTTTTCTTTCTACATTTTTCCTAGTTGATCAATGATTCTTGATTTATTTATTGTTCCACTAATTGAAACTGGGAGTTTTTAACCACATGTAATATATAAAAGTGGTCAATGATTCGATTAATTTGAGAGTGGTCCAATTTTTTTTCTCATATCTAAATGGTTTATGACAAGATTCATGTCTCAAACTTGTCTTAAAAGTCTAACTAGTGGATTATGACTAATATAATCATTAGTAATGACCAAATATTTAATGGAAAATTATGACAGGATTTGACTCGACCGCAATAGAATAATTATGAAACTTTTTTCATAATTTATCTCTAAAAAATCAAGATCACTTTAATTTTATAAAATGATTAACACATAAATTATAATAAAGAATGAGTCTTAATTCTTACCTTATTCTAAAGTTTGATTCTTTTCTAGTTGCATCCTTTGAATAGTTTTCAAAATCGGTTTATCTCAACCGCTGTAACCCCACAAGTGTTCGGCCTCTAATGGTATCCATAAAATAGGTTAAGAGAACTTTATAACTCTTACAAAGAGGGTTAAACGAGGAATGCTAGCTCTATTAGACTTAAGTCTATTTATAATAAAAATTGGATATTTTAGTAATTTAATTGAAGTTAAGCTAATTTCAATTAAATTTTAATTAGAATTACAAATAGTTCTAACTAAATATCAATTATGCCCAAATTAGATATAATATCTCGTATTGATCCTAATTTATTAAATATTTTATATTTAATTAAAAATTTTCTCAAACTTTACAATCAAGTCAAACTTTGTTAAAATATCTTTGCTCTCTTCAATTCGTTCTTTATGAAAGACTTATTAGGTTTGTAAATATGTTGGCAATGAATACAAGTTATAACCCTAAATCATAGGATTAGATAAATTAAACTCATTTAATTTATATTTAATTCTCTAATTAAACAATTTATATCCATATATCAAGATTGGCGTCTTAGCATATTCGACAGGTATTATAATTTTATGTGTTGTTGGCATATTATAAGGGAAGAAACTAAAAAAGCATTGATGGAGATGAAGAGTGGAAAGACAGTGGGGCCTGATGAGATACCCATAGAGGTGTGAAAGAGCCTAGGCAAAGAAGGTCTTACTTGACTAGCCAAGCTTTTAATGTGATCTTTAAGTATACTATAATGTCGGATAAATGGAGATTTAATATGTTAATTCTATTAGACAAAAACAAAGGGGACATCCAAAGCTATAACAACTATAGAGGCATCAAATTACTTAGTCACATCATGAATTTATGGGAGAAGGTGATTGAGAAAAAAGTGAGAAAGGATGTTGTAACACCCGGTATCTAGTTTAACCGGTATACCGAAATAAGTCAGTATTTGAGACAGATGTCATTAAAAAATTTCAGAACAGTGAATAATAATTTTAGTGACATCAAATTAATGATATATGATATTTTTCGGTGAACACAGGA